>CM038674.1:239423605-239846105 GCA_021605145.1 Aegilops bicornis | reverse complement strand
GAGTTGAGCATGTAGTTGATGGTGGCAAATTTTAATAACTACCAGGAGTTGGTAGATAGATCTCTCATGATTGAAGGGAAGCAGCAGCAGATTGACAACCGCAAGAGGAAGTATGGACTGGGGAAGTACAATTCTGGAGCTTAGCAGACACCCCGTTTTACCACAAACTTGGGAGGACCCCTTCAGCATAACCATGGAGGTCACAATCACAATGGAGGGATGTCGCACAACCATAGTGGCTCCAAAAATGGGAATGGTAATGGAGGAAGCAATCGATGAACCGTTCCAACCCAAAGAACACCCGCCAAGAAGGATCAAGTCACATTACTTGTTTCAAGTGCGGGAAGAATGGACATTATGCCACGGAGTGTTCACAGCAAAGAATGGAAATGGCAATGGAAGCTCTGGGAAGAAGCCTAACCCTTTCAACAGGGGACAAGTGAACCACGTTAGCATGGAGGAGGTTGAAGCGCAACCCGATGCAGTAATAGGTAAGTTTTTGGTTAAGTCATTTACTGTAATCGTTCTTTTTTATACTAGTGCATCACATTCATACATATCAAGGGGATTTGTGGATAAGTTTAAACTGCCAACCCAAGCCCTTAGGTCACCCATGTTAGTAACCTCACCAGGAGGAGAGTATATGGCTAGTCTATGGTGTGATCGGTTACCATTAAGGATTGGTAACTACTTGTTTCCCTCAGACCTAATAGTATTGGAGTCACAAGGACTGGATGTGATATTAGGCATGGATTGGTTACCGAAGTATGGAGGGAACATTGACTGCGCCAGTAAGTCGATTTTGCTTACCACCCCAGAAGGAAGAAGGATCAAGTATGTATCCCGACATGTGTTGAATAGGACTCAAGTGAATTCCTTATCAGGAGTTGTACAGGAGGAAGTACCAGTGGTGAAGGATTTCCCGGATGTATTTCCGAAAGAGTTGCCAGGCATGCCACCGGATAGAGACATTGAGTTCTTGATCGAACTTTTGCCAGGCACAGGACCAATATCAAAGAGACCATACAGGATGCCCGCAAAGGATTTAGAGGAAATTAAGAAGCATATTAAGGAGTTACTGGATAAAGGTTATATTCGCCCAAGCTCGTCACCTTGGGGATCACCAGTACTTCTAGTGGAGAAGAAGGATGGATCGTTAAGGATGGTTGTTGACTATCGTGGATTGAATGAGGTGACAATCAAGAACAAGTACCCACTACCGATGATCAATGATTTGTTTGACCAGCTGCAAGGAGCTAATGTGTTTTCCAAGATCAATCTGCGATCAGGGTACCACCAGCTGAAGATTCAAGAGCAGGATATACCTAAGACAGCTTTTACCACAAGGTACGGGCTATATGAGTATACCATTATGTCATTTGGTCTGACTAACGCACCTGCCTATTTTATGAACATGATGAACAAGGTGTTTCTGGAGTTTTTGGATAAGTTAAATCGTGGTGTTCATTGATGATATTCTGGTCTACTCGAAGAATGAAGAGGAACACAAGGAGCATTTGCGTTTGGTACTTGGGAAGCTCGAGAGAACATCGGTTATATGCCAAGTTCAGCAAGTGTGAGTTTTGGTTGAAGGAAGTTGGATTCCTCAGACATGTGATATCCGGAGAAGGAATAGCAGTAGACCCTACCAAGGTTGTCACTGTGACCAATTGGGAAGCACCCACGTCAGTTGGAGAGATCCGGAGTTTTCTTGGACTCGCAGGATACTACCAGAGGTTCATTGAGAATTTCTCGAAGATTGCAAAGCCCATGGCAGAGTTGTTGAAGAAGGACACCAAGTTCAAATGGACTGAGGAATGTGAGGCCAGTTTTCAGGAGTTGAAGAAATGCTTGAATTCTGACTACAGTGTTGATTCTTCCAGATCAACGCAAGGATTACCAGGTGTATTGCGACGCTTCTCATCGAGGACTTGGAGCAGTTCTTATGCAGGAGGGAAGAGTTGTTTCATATGCCTCAAGACAGCTTAAACCCCATGAGTTGAATTATCCTATGCATGATTTGGAGTTAGCAGCCATAGTGCATGCGTTGAAGACATGGAGTCATTTTCTCATCGGAAACCATTGTGAGGTGTACGCGGATCACAAGAGTTTGAAGTATATTTTCACGCAGAAGGAGTTGAATCTCAGGCAGAGGAGATGGTTGGAGCTCATTAAGGATCATGATATGAAGTTGCATTATCATCCCGGAAAGGCTAACGTAGTAGCCGATCGTTGAGCCGCAAGAGTCATGTCAATACACTCATGACCGGAGAGTTACCCAAGGAGTTAGCAGAGGATCTTCGTGAACTAGGTTTGGAAATAGTTCCGAGAGGTTATGTAGCAGCATTGGAGATTCAGTCTACTTTGATGGATAAGATCCGAGAAGCTCAGTGATACGTCTCCAACGTATCTATAATTTTTGATTGCTCCATGCTACTTTATCTACTGTTTTAGGAAATATTGGGCTTTATTATCCACTTTTATATTATTTTTGGGACTAACCTATTAACCGGAGGCCCAGCCCAGTTGTTGTTTTATGCCTATTTCATGTTTCGAGGAAAAGGAATATCGACGGAGTCAAAAGCGAACGAAATCAACTGGAGAAGTTATTTTTGGAAGGAAACCCACCGATGGACTTGGACCCCACGTCGGAAGATACGGAGGTGCTCACGAGTGGGGCGCCCCAGGCGCGCCCCCTGCCTCATGGGGCCCCGTAGCTCCACCGACGTACTCCTTTCACCCATATATACCTCGTGCCCTAAAACTTCCGAGCAGAAGATAGATCGGGAGTTCCGCGCCGCAAGCCTCTGTAGCCACGAAAAACCAATCGGGACCTGTTCGGCACCTGCCGGAGGGGGGAACCCTCACCGTGGCCCTCTTCATCCGCGCGGCGCTCTCCATCTCGCGGTGGGTGTTGTTCACCCTCGGGGGTGTGGGTTTGTCCCTGTAGCTCTGTGTTTGATCTCTCTCTCTCTCTCTCTCTCTCTCTCTCTCTCTCTCTCGTGTTCTCTCTCGTGTTCCCTCTATGGCACGATCTTGATGTATCCCGAGCTTTGCTATTGTAGTTGGATCTTATGATGTTTCTCCCCCTCTACTCTCTTGTGATGAATTGAGTTTCCCCTTTGAAGTTATCTTATCGGATTGAGTCTTTTATGAACACTTGATGTATGTCTTGCCGTGTTTATCCGTGGTGACAATGGGATATCATGTGCCACTTGATGTATGTTTTGGTGACCAACTTGCAGGTTCCGCCCATGAACGTATGCATAGGGGTTGGCACACGTTCTTGACTCTCCGCTAGAAGCTTTGGGGCACTCTTTGAAGTACTTTGTGTTGGTTGGATGAATCTGAGATTGTGTGATGCATATCGTATAATCATGCCCACGGATACTTGAGGTGACAATGGAGTATCTAGGTGACATTAGGGTTTTGGTTGATTTGTGTCTTAAGTTGTTATTCTAGTACGAACTCTTTTATAGATTGATCCGAAAGAATAGCTTTGAGGTGGTTTCGTACCCTACCATAATCTCTACGTTTGTTCTCCGCTATTAGTGGCTTTGGAGTGACTCTTTGTTGCATGTTGAGGGATTGTTATATGATCTATCTATGTTATTATTGTTGAGAGAACTTGCACTAGTGAAAGTATGAACCCTAGGCCTTGTTTCCTATCATTGCAATACCGTTAACGCTCACTTTTATCATTAGTTACCTTGCTGTTTTTATTATTTCAGATTACAAATACCTTTATCTACTATCCATATTGCACTTGTATCACCATCTCTTCGCCGAACTAGTGCACCTATACAATTTACCATTGTATTGGGTGTGTTGGGGGCACAAGAGACTCTTTGTTATTTGGTTGCAGGGTTGCTTGAGAGAGACCATCTTCATCCTACGCCTCCCATGGATTGATAAATCTTAGGTCATCCACTTGAGGGAAATTTTCTACTGTCCTACAAACATGTGCACTTGCAGGCCCAACAACGTCTACAAGAAGAAGGTTGTGTAGTAGACATCAAGCTCTTTTCTGGCGCCGTTGCCGGGGAGGTTAGTGCTTGAAGGTATATCTTTAGATCTTGCAATCGAATCTTTTTGTTTCTTGTTTTAGCACTAGTCTAGTTTATAAAAGAAAACTACAAAAAAATGGAATTGAGTTTTTCTCATACGCTTCATCTTTTTAATATCTTTCGTGAGTATGATGGGAAGGAAAATTGTGCCAAAGTCTTAGAAGAAGAAATCTATAAAATGTTTGGCACTAAATATGTGAATGATGAGCATGATTGCAATGTTGTTAGTATGAATTCCTTGAATATCCATGATGCTAATGATATGCAAAGCCACAAGCTTGGGGAAGCTATTTTTGATGAATATGATATTTTTAGTCCCCCAAGCTTTGATGAGCAAATTTACTATGATGAAAGCATGCCTCCTATCTATGATGATTATTGTGATGACGTGTATGCTTTAAAGAATAATGATAACCATGAAACTTGTCATCTTGATCTTAATTCTCAATCATATGATAGTTATTTTGTTGAGTTTGCTCCCACTACTATTCCGAATGAGAAGAATTTTGCTTATGTGGAGCGTAGTAAATTTTCTATGCTAGTAGATCATGAAAAGAATGCTTTAGGTGCTGGTTATATTGTTTAATTCATTCATGATGCTACTGAAAATTATTATGAGGGAGGAATATATGCTTGTAATAATTGCAATAATATCAAGTTTCCTCTCTATGTGCTTAAAGTTTTGAAGTTATGCTTGTTTTACCTTCCTATGCAAGTTGATTATTGTTCCCATAAGATGTTTGCTCACAAAATCCCTATGCATAGGAAGTGGGTTAGACTTAAATGTGCTATTCATATTCTTCATGATGCTCTCTTTATGTTTCAATTCTTATCTTTTATGTGAGCATCATTGAAATCATCATGCCTAGCTCGTGGCGTTAAACGGTAGCGCTTGTTGGGAGGCAGCCCAATTTTATTTTAGTTTCTTCATTTTTGGTTCTGTTTAGGAATAAATAATCATCTAGCTTCTGTTTAGATGTGGTTTTATGTTTTAATTAGTGTTTGTGCCAAGTAGAACCTTTGGGAAGACTTGGGTGAAGTCTTTATGATCATGCTGTAAAAAATAGAAACTTTAGCGCTCACGAGATTAGCTATAACTTTTTACTGGAGAGTGATATTTAGTTGATTCTTTTTGCATATGATTAATAGACAAATTCCTCAGTTCCACCAATTTATTTTAGAATTTTTGGAGTTCCAGAAGTTTGCGTTAGTTACAGATTACTACAGACTGTTCTGTTTTTGACAGATTCTGTTTTTCGTGTGTTGCTTGCTTATTTTGATGACTCTATGGCTAGTAAAATAGTTTATAAACCATAGAGAAGTTGTAATACAGTTACAGTACCTTGAAGTGGTGTTTTGTTTTCTTTCGCTAACGGAGCTCACGAGTTTTCTGTTAAGTTTTGTGTGGTTGAAGTTTTCAAGTTTTGGGTAAAGATTCGATGGACTATGGAATAAGGAGTGGCAAGATCCTAAGCTTGGGGATTCCCAAGGCACCCCAAGGTAATATTCAAAGATAACCAAGAGCCTAAGCTTGGGGATGCCCTGGAAGGCATCCCCTCTTTCGTCTTCGTTCATCGGTAACTTTACTTGGAGCTATATTTTTATTCACCACATGATATGTGTTTTGCTTGGAGCGTCATGTCATTTTGTTTTTTTTGTTTGCTGTTAGTTATATTAGTGTTTTGCATCTTTAGTTTCAATAAGAAAGTCAAGGATAGCCTTTACCATGCTTATTTTGCAAGTATGCATGTTGCTGTTTGAAAACAGAAAGTTTACCGCTGTTGCAAAAATTCCTTAGAAAAGTCAGAGAATGATCTAATGATGAAACCTTTTTCATAATGATCTCTGATAAATTTATTACAGTGGGAATTTTAGTTCATAATTTTTGGAGTCGGGGAAGTATTGATACTCTTGCATTCTTTACAGACTTTACTGTTTTTGGCAGATTGCTGTTATGTTTGCATTGTTTGCATATGTTTGCTTGTTTAATGATTCTATTTGAGGATAGGAGTATTAAATATGCAGAGGCATTTAGTATGCAATGTTGAATAATAATGTTAGTGATTTGTTACAGTAGAAAATGATAAGGTTTTGCATTGGTTTATACTAACCTATCTCACGAGTTCTTGTTGAGTTTGTTGTGAATGAAGCTTTTGATAAAAAGAGAAACCATGATATGAAAGGAATTAAGGAGACAGAAAAGTTCAAGCTTGGGGATGCCCAAGGCACCCCAAGATAATATTACAAGAAGTCTCAAGCATCTAAGCTTGGGGATGCCCCGGTAGGCATCCCACCTTTCTTCTTCAACAACTATCAGTTAGTATCGGTTGAGCATAAGTTTTTGCTTCTTCACATGAGTTGTGCTATCCTTGCAATGTAGTTTTCTTTAACTTTGCTTGTTGTTTGAATAAAGTATCAAGATCTGAAATTATTAAATGGGAGAGTCTTCACATAGTTGTATAATTATTCGACTACTCATTGATCTTCACTTATATCTTTCGGAGTAGTTTGTCATTTGCTCTAGTACTTCACTTAGATCTTTTAGAGCCTGGAGGTGGATTTGTTTTAAAGAAACTTGATCTCTCATGCTTCACTTAGATTATTTTGAGAGTCGTTAATAGCATGGTAATTTGCTTAATATTAATATACTTGGTATTCAAGATATGTGAAACTTTATTTTGAGTGCGTTGAATACTAAGATAAGTTTGATGCTTGATAATTGTTTTGAGATATGGAGGTGATAATATCAAAGTCATGCTAGTTGGGTGATTATGAATTTAAAGACTGCTTGTGTTGAAGTTAGCAAGTCCCGTAGCATGCACGTATGGTTAAAGTTGTGTAACAAATTTGAAACATGAAGTGTACCTGGCTTGTGCATCCTTATGAGTGGCGGTCGGGGACGAGCGATGGTCTTTTCCTACCAATCTATCCCCCTAGGAGCATGCACGTAATACTTGATTTTTTGATGACTTCTAAATTTTTGCAATAAGTATATGAGTTCTTTTGACTAATGTTGAGTCCATGGATTATACGCACTTTTACCTTTCCGCATTTGCTAGCCTCTTCAGTACCGTGCATTGCCCTTTCTCACATTGAGAGTTGGTGCAAACTTCACGGCAGTGCATCCAAACCCCGTGATACGATACGCTCTATCACACATAAACCTCCTTATATCTTCCTCAAAACAGCCACCATACCTACCTATCAGGGCATTTCCATAGCCATTCCGAGATATATTGCCATGCAACTTCCATCATCATTATTATGACATACATTACTTTTGTCATATTTCCATTGCATGATCATGTAGTTGACATCGTATTTGTGGCAAAGCCACCATGCATTATTTTTCATACATGTCACTCTTGATTCATTGCATCATCCCGGTACACCGCCGGAGGCATTCATATAGAGTCATATCTTGTTTTAGTATCGAGTTGTAATCCTTATGTTGTAATCAATAGAAGTGTGATGATCATCATTATTAGAGCATTGCCCAAAAAAAAGAAAGGCCAAAAAAAGAAAGGCCCAAAAAAAGAAAATAAATAAAAAGGGCAATGTTACTATCTCTTTTTCCACACTTGTGCTTCAAAGTAGCACCTTGTTCTTCATGTAGTGAGTCTCATATATTGTGCTTCAAAGTAGCACCATGATTTTCATGTAGTGAGTCTCATATATTGTGCTTCAAAGTAGCACCATGTTTTTCATATAGTGAGTCTCATAAGTTGTCTTTTTCATACTAGTGGGAATTTTTCATCATAGAACTTGGCTTGTATATTCCTACGATGGGCTTCCTCAAATGCCCTAGGTCTTCATGAGCAAGCAAGTTGGATGCACACCCACTAGTTTTCTTTTGTTGAGCATTCATAGCTCTAGTGCATCCGTTGCACGGCAATCCCTACTCCTCATGTTGACATCAATTGATGGGCATCTCCATAGCCCGTTGATTATCCTCGTCAATGTGAGACTTTCTCCTTTTTGTCTTCTCCACACAATCCCCATCATCATACTCTATTCCACCCATAGTGCTATATCCATGGCTCACGCTCATGTATTGCGTGAAGGTTGAAAAAGTTTGAGATTATTTAAGTATGAAACAATTGCTTGGCTTGTCATCGGGGGTATAGAAGTTGGGAACATCTTTGTGTGACGAAAATGAAGCATAGCCTAACTATATGATTTTGTAGGGATGAACTTTCTTTTGCCATGCTATTTTGAGAAGGCATGATTGCTTAGTTAGTATGCTTGAAGTATTATTATTTTTATGTCAATATGAACTTTTGTGTTGAATCTTTCGGATCTGAATATTCATGCCACAGTTAAGGAGATTTACATTGAAATTATGCCAAAGTATCACTCCGCATCAAAAATTCTTTTTTATCATTTACCTACTCGAGGACGAGCAGGAATTAAGCTTGGGGATGCTTGATACGTCTCCAACGTATCTATAATTTTTTATTGCTCCATGCTACTTTATCTACTGTTTTAGGCAATATTGGGCTTTATTATCCACTTTTATATTATTTTTGGGACTAACCTATTAACCGGAGGCCCAGCCCAATTTGTTGTTTATGCCTATTTCAAAGGTTTCGAGGAAAAGGAATACCAGACGGAGTCAAAATGGAACGAAATCAACTGGAGAAGTTATTTTTGGAAGGAAACCCACCTGATGGACTTGGACCCCACGTCAAAGGATACGGGAGGTGCTCACGAGGGTGGGGGGCGCCACCCACCCACCCCGGACGCGCCCCCTGCCTCATGGGGCCCCCGTAGCTCCACCGACATACTCCTTTCACCCATATAAACCTACGTACCCTAAAACTTCCAGAACAGAAGATAGATTGGGAGTTCCACCGCCGCAAGCCTCTGTAGCCACGAAAAACCAATCGGGACCCTGTTCCGGCACCCTGCCGGAGGGGGGGAACCCTCACCAGTGGCCATCTTCATCATCCCGGCGCTCTCCATGACGAGGAGGGAGTAGTTCACCCTCGGGGCTGAGGGTATGTACCAGTAGCTATGTGTTTGATCTCTCTCTCTCGTGTTCTCTCTCGTGTTCCCTCTATGGCACGATCTTGATGTATCCCGAGCTTTGCTATTGTAGTTGGATCTTATGATGTTTCTCCCCCTCTACTCTCTTATGATGAATTGAGTTTCCCCTTTGAAGTTATCTTATCGGATTTAGTCTTTTATGAACACTTGATGTATGTCTTGCCGTGTTTATCCGTGGTGACAATGGGATATCATGTGCCACTCGATGTATGTTTTGGTGACCATCTTGCGGGTTCCGCCCATGAACGTATGCATAGGGGTTGGCACACGTTCTTGACTCTCCGGTAGAAGCTTTGGGGCACTCTTTGAAGTACTTTGTGTTGGTTGGATGAATCTGAGATTGTGTGATGCATATCGTATAATCATGCCCACGGATACTTGAGGTGACAAAGGAGTATCTAGGTGACATTAGGGTTTTGGTTGATTTGTGTCTTAAGGTGTTATTCTAGTACGAACTCTTTTATAGATTGATCCGAAAGAATAGCTTTGAGGTGGTTTCGTACCCTACCATAATCTCTACGTTTGTTCTCCGCTATTAGTGGCTTTGGAGTGACTCTTTGTTGCATGTTGAGGGATTGTTATATGATCTATCTATGTTATTATAGTTGAGAGAACTTGCACTAGTGAAAGTATGAACCCTAGGCCTTGTTTCCTATCATTGCAATACCGTTTACGCTCACTTTTATCATTAGTTACCTTGCTGTTTTTATTATTTCAGATTAAAAATACCTTTATCTACTATCCATATTACACTTGTATCACCATCTCTTCGCGCGAACTAGTGCACCTATACAATTTACCATTGTATTGGGTGTGTTGGGGACACAAGAGACTCTTTGTTATTTGGTTGCAGGGTTGCTTGAGAGAGACCATCTTCATCCTACGCCTCCCACGGATTGATAAACCTTAGGTCATCCACTTGAGGGAAATTTGCTACTGTCCTACAAACCTGTGCACTTGCAGGCCCAACAACGTCTACAAGAAGAAGGTTGTGTAGTAGACATCACTCAGAAGACGGACAAAGAGATTGCCGAGATAAAAGATAGGATGGGCAAAGGAAAAGCTAAGGGATTTCGTGAGGATGGGCACGATACCCTATGATTTGAGGACCGCGTTTATGTGCCAAATGATCCGGAGATCAGGAAGTTGATTCTGCAAGAGGCCCATGATTCGCCATATTCGATTCACCCAGGAAATACCAAGATGTATCTGGATTTAAGGGATAGTTTCTAGTGGACCGGAATGAAGAAGGATATTGCGGAGTATGTAGCAGTTTGTGATGTATGTCAGAGAGTGAAGGCAAAACATCATAAGCCAGCGGGATTGTTACAGCCATTGCTGATACCCGAATGGAAGTGGGATAAACTAGGCATGGACTTTATCACGGGATTGCCTAGGATTCGTTCAGGCTATGACTCGATATGGGTTGTAGTCGATCTTTTGACGAAGGTAGCTCATTTCATCCCAGTCAAGACCACTTACACTAGTGCTAAGTTGGCAAAGATATACATGACCAGGATTGTATGTCTACATGGAGTTCCGAGGACCATTGTATCAGATAGAGGAACCCAATTTACCTCAAATTTTGGAATCAATTGCATGAGACTTTGGGAACCAGGCTAGAGTTCAGTACAGCTTTTCACCCGCAGACAGATGGACAGACTGAGAGAGTCAATCAGATTCTGGAGGACATGTTGAGAGCTTGTGCGCTAGACAATGGATCTAGTTGGGACGATAATTTGCCTTATGCAGAGTTCTCTTACAACAACAGTTATCAAGCCAGTTTGAAGATGGCCCCTTTTGAAGCATTGTACGGAAGGAGGTGCAGGACACCGTTGTTGTGGGATGAAGTTGGAGACCGTCCGTTGTTTGGACCAGATTTGATTAAAGAGTCTGAAGAGAAGGTTAAGCTGATTCACGATAGGCTCAAGGTAGCCCAGTCCAGGCAGAAGAGCTATGCGGACTCTAAACGCAAGGAGACAGTTTACAAAGTCAGAGGCAGAGCTTCGTGTATCACCACTCCGAGGAGTGAAGCGCTTTGGAGTTAAGGAAAAGTTAGCCCCGAGATTTGTAGGACCGTATCGTGTTTTGGAACGTATGGGAGAAGTTGCTTACAAGTTGGAATTGCCTGAAGGATTGTCAGGATTTCACGATGTGTTCCATGTTTCTCAGTTGAAGAAGTGCCACACAGAGATGGCCAATATTCCTCTAAGAATCTGATTGCTGCTGTGGCGAGTCGATTGGATACCGACTTGACCTACGAGGAGAAACCAGTCAAGATTCTTGAGTTTACCAGCCGAGTCACACGTAGTAAGGTTATCAACTTCTGCAAAGTTCAGTGGAGCCACCATACCGAGGATGAAGCCACCTGGGAACGAGAGGAAGGCCTACGGAAGGATCACCCTCACCTATTTTCTAGCCAACCCGAATCTCGAGGGTGAGATTCATTTTTAAGGGGGTTAGGTTTGTAACATCCCAAATTTTCAATTTGGAATGTTATGCATTAGATCATCATTGCATATCATATTTTATTGCATTTTGGCTTGATCCTAGAAATTCTACGCAACTCAAGGACCCACGGAGAGAGTTGGGGATTTCATTATTTTCATATTTGAGTTTTCTCAAATTTTGAAAAGAGGATCGTTTGATTTTAATTATTTTCTCTTCGAATATTTCTTTTATGAAAATTAAAGAGAGAGGATAAAATGACTTCTTCAAAATAAAGAAATATTGGAGATTTAATATTAAAATCAAATAAGAATTTTATTCGGAATTTTATCGCTATTTTATTCGAATTAGGAAAAATATGCGTTTTTCAAAATTGCATTAGAGGCTCAAATAAATGTTCACCTTGTCAGGTAGATTTTTAGAGGACGGGGAAATTTTATTTCAGGATTTTTGGAGTCTGTTTAGTATTTCTTTTATTCGCTTTTTTGAGCGGAATTATTTAAAAAAAAGTCAACCGACTTACCGGGCCATGTCCGACCGGGACACTGCGCCCGGGCGGCTTTAAAAGCCGAGGCCCGCGACCCTGAGGCCCAAGTCGCCAGCCCCGCCAAACCCTAGCCGCCGCCGCCGCCCAACCCCGCTGCCGGAGCCACTCGCCGCCGCCGCCGCCAACGTTCGCCGACCACCGGAGGTAGTCGCAGCCGTCGTCGGTTTTTGTGAGAAAACCGGTCGTTTTTTTTTCGGAACCCTAGATCCCGTTTTTTTATTTTAGATTGGTTTTTTTCGGTTTAGTTATTTAGTGAACGCCCATTCGTACGTTTGTTTTAACGAACGGCTTTCTCTCGTTAAACGCAGACAGCGAACGTTCGTTTGTTAGTCTGTTCGTCTGTTTTTTTTTTCTCAGATTTTTCACGATTATTTTCGATCGCGATTTCTGATCCGATTGTTGTTTTAGTTTATCTTTTCGCTCGTTTATCAGAATCAGGCGTTTCAAGCGCCCAGATCTTCGTCTTGAAGCCCTCTTTCTGTTTCAGCAACTTGAACAAGATTTTGCTACTGTAAAATTTTACTTTAGTCCAGATTAGTAAATGGATCTTGTTTCTTTTGCAGTTTGAGTTTCGTTGCTTCATTTGATTTGATTCTTTTTGCAAACCGGAGTTCTTAAGTTGAACTTTCTGGTTAGATCTCTTATTTGGAGTTTTACCCGTGTTTCTAGTTGAGTTCTTATTGTATGCTTGTTTATTTGCGATAGAGTACCCGAGTCTCTAGGTTTCGCGGATCATCAGCAAGGCAAGTAACAATTTGATCATATCCCTTTCATACCCAGTTTTTATGCATTAGTTTCACCCTCAAACATTGCATGGTTAGGAATTGATAACATGTGGGTACTGGAAGTAGTTGATGAGGTAGGAACCTATTGCCCTGCATTCAAACCTTGGGAGTTACTATTACGTTATGCTTATATTGCCATGCTATGCTCGTAGACGTGGATTGGGTTTGAGTGTATTCCATGACAGATGTGAGATTGTTTACTTACTGGTGCAACTTAAGGTGGCTACTTCAATACACATCTGGGTGGATTGCTTGTGGGCACCTGGAGAATCCAGCGTTGTCCTAGGATATCCCAGAGGACCCGTGTGATCATCCGACGGCCCGCCATCCAGGCTCAAAGGGATCAAAAGATTATTCATGCTAGAAACTTTTGTGTGCAGCCACAAGCTATTATGGGCTTTGGCATAGTTGAGTATGTTGCATGACCTCTTCAAGTGGTAGGCTAGCAGATGTAGGGGATGTAGGTTGGCACTGTCTACCCAGGGTTAGAGTTAATTGAGGGAGTCCCGGATTAGGGGGTGTCCGGATAGCTGAACTATCATCTTTGGCCGGACTCCTAGACTATGAAGATACAAGATTGAAGACTTCGTTCTGTGTCCGGATGGGACTTTCCTTGGCATGGAAGGCAAGCTTGGCGATACGGATATGTAGATCTCCTACCATTGTAACCGACTCTGTGTAACCCTAACCCTATCTGGTGTCTATATAAACCGGAGGGTTTTAGTCCGTAGGACGAACAACAATCATACCATAGGCTAGCTTCTAGCGTTTAGCTTCTCTGATCTCGTGGTAGATCTACTCTTGTACTACCCATATCATCAATACTAATCAAGCAGGAGTAGGGTTTTACCTCCATCGAGAGGGCCCGAACATGGGTAAAAACATCGTGTTCCTTGTCTCCTGTTACCATCCGCCTAGACGCACAGTTCGGGACCCCCTACCCGAGATCCACCAGTTTTGACACCGACATTGGTGCTTTCATTGAGAGTTCCTTTGTGCCGTCGCCGTCAGGAAGGATGCCTCATCCCGTCTTTAAAGACGGCACCGTTGCTAAAGGAGCTTTGGCCATCGGCCAAACTCTCCGGCTAGGCGGTTTTCTTATGACCGCATGTTCGGCCGCCGCGCCGACGTTGACTTCTCGGGTCATCGAAAGCAATCTCCACGTTAACTCGGAACTTGCCGAGCAGCTAGATCCGATGGAGCTCTCTTCCTTAAACGAGCTCTTGGATCGCATCGCCGCCCTGGGAGTCGCTACAGACTATGATCAGATTGGGACTAAAACCGATCTGAGAGAGATCAACTCTCCCCAGGTTACCCACCACGTTGATGTGGTAGAGGAACAATACGGCAACCCTTCTTCTATCTTAAGGACTAATTATGTCCGGATTCCCGACCCCTCCATGTCGGATTCCCGCGGAGGGACGGACGTCACTCAAGCCCTGAACCTAAAGTCAGGCAGCGGGCTAGATTCATTGGATAACATCCAAAACCCAAGCTTCAAGTTCGGAAAATTCTTGGCCCCTGAGTCTTAGATTGGACGGGACTCCGAATTTAGTTCCACCCGCCCACCCAAACATAAGCGATCTATCCAAAATCCGGCAAGAGCCCGCTGAAACAGTACACCATTACTGGGCCAGATTCCTCCTGGTTATGGACACGATAAAGGATTGCCGCGAGGAAGACGCAATTTCATTCTTCTGCAACAATTGCACGGACAAGGGAATCCTAAACACCATAAGTCGTCGTGAAATTACACGCTTTGCTGACTTGGCGTCCATAGTATGAAAGTATTGTGTGATGGAGAGCGCCTGGAAAACCGAAATCAAATTTTTGGATAATCCGGCCCTGAATACAACCCTAGTCCGAAATAAAAGGGTGCATCATCACGAGCACACAGGTTAAATACCAAAAGAAAAAAACCCTCTAAAGGGCATGGAACCGTCTTGGAGGGATGGCTCAATGGACCTGCAAAATTCATAGTACAGAGGGCGCCACTCCAACTCATAGCCTTAGAGCATGTTGGATACTACGGCGGTGGCCAAAAGTGGCGAAGAGCTTCTAGCTCCAGAGCACCAGCCCAAAGCAATACCGAGACGGTATTAACGCCTTGAGAATTTCGCATCAAATAATATGCGAAAACGAACACTCCATGACCTTGCGAAGTCTACCAGGTAGCAACAATAAACCCATGGAGTGACACGGCTATTACCTTCAACGCCAGTGACGAACCTAAATTTCGAACAGCCCGAGCACCAGCCGCATTGGTCCTCGGTCCAATAGTGGACGGCTTTCGCCTCACCAAGGTACTCATGGACGACGGCAGCGGATTGAACCTCATTTACGAGGAAACCCTCCGAAAAATGGAAATAGACTGGAGCCGCATTGAGCGAAGCAGCACAACCAATAGAGGAATAATCCCGGTCGGGAAGCATCTTTGTCTGGGAAAAATCACACTTTGGATGTGGTGTTCGCTCGCCGGATAATTACAGTCGAGAGGAAGTCACGTTCCAAGTGGGCCCGTTCAGCAGCGGATATCACGCTTTATTAGGGCAAGAGGCATTCACAATTTTTCAAGCTATACCCCATTACGGGTACATGAAGCTCAAAATGCCCGGGCCCAACAGAATCATCACTCTTGCCAGTGACCCGGACATAGCACTCCGCGCTGAAAACAAGACAGCCCTTGACCGCCCTCGAGGCACTATCCGAAGCCCTAGCGGTGAGGAACTCCATCACTGCGCTCCATGGTGAAACAGGGATGATGTGATACTCGATAAGAGATCCAAGTCCACCTCTTTTAAACCAGCGGACGAAATAGTCAAATTCCAAGTCCATCCAACGGACCCTACAAAAAGCGGCCTCCATCGGGCACAATTAAACCGGATGTAGACGCCCTACGAGAATTCCCTACGCCGAAAATTGGGACATTTACTTTGGCACTCTCGGACATGCCAGAATCCCACGCCGATTGGCCGAGCACAGCCTAAATATCCTAAAATGATTCAAGCCAGTCAAGCAGGCTCTTGGCGCTTTTCGAACCCAAGAGGCGAGGCCATGGGAGAGGAGCTAGCCAAACTATTGGAGGCCGGATTCATCAGAGACATAAAACATCCGGACTGGTTAGCAAACCTGGTGATGGTACCAAAGAAGGACAAATCCTAGCGCCTATGTGTCGATTTCAAGAACCTTAACAAGGCTTGCCCAAAGGATCCCTTCCCCCTCCCCCGCATCGATCAAATTATCGATGCTACCGCAGGACACGATTCATTGTGCTTCCTCGACGCATACTCCGGCTACCACCAAATTAAGATGGCAGAGCCAGACCAAGCCGCACCGGCATTCATCACTCCATACGGCCCATTCTGCTTCAACACAATGCCCTTCGGGCTCAAAAACGCCGGCGCAACATATCAGCGCATGATTCAGACATGTCCGCAAACCAGATTGGCAAAAGCGGTGGAGGCATCACGTGAGCGATGTGGTCGTCAAATCCAAGCATGTCGAAACTCTAGTAGGCGACTTGAGGCTCAGATTCAATAACCTCCGAACATACGACATTAAGCTCAACCGGAAAAATGCGTTTTCGGCGTACCAGCCAGAAAGCTCTTGGGCTTCATTGTATCCGGTAGAGGAATTGAAGCTAACCCAGCAAAGATCCGAGCTCTATCACAATTGGATATCCCAAAAGACCTCAAACAAATACAAAAATTGACTGGATGCATGGCGGCTCTAAGCCGCTTCATCTCCCGTTTGGGAGAAAAGGCACTACCCCTTTATCGCCTCCTCCGGGGCACCGAACACTTCGAGTGGACGGATGCCGCCACGGCCGGACTCGAAGAAATCAAAGCCGTATTGGCAACAAATCCGGTCCTGGCCGTGCCCAACATGGGTGAACCAATGCTATTATATATCGCGGCAACCCATCAAGTTGTAAGCGCGGTGCTCGTCGTCGAACAAGAAACGGACGGACACAAGTTCCCCCTTCAAAAACCAGTTTACTATGTGTCCACTGTCCTAACTCCATGCAAGTCCCGGTATCCGCATTATCAGAAGATAGCGTACGCGGTGTTCATGGCATCCCGAAAGTTGTGACACTACTTTCAAGAGTGCTCGATAACAGTAGCATCCGAAGTACCTCTTAATGACATTATAAACAACCGCGACGCGACGGGCCGGATTGCCAAATGGGCCATCGAGCTCCTCCCATACGACATAACCTATAAGCCACGGCGAGCTATTAAGTCGCAAGTTTTGGCCGACTTCGTCGCCGAATGGACTGAAGTCGAACTCCCTAAAGAGTACGGCGCATACTCCAATTGGATCATGCACTTCGACGGCTCCAAAATGTTGGCCGTCCTGGGGGCTGGCGTCGTTCTGACATCCCCGACCGGAGATACAGTTCAATACGTACTCCAGATAATGTACACGGACTCCAACAACGCAGCCGAATATGAGGCCCTTCTACATGGCCTCCGGATGGCAGTCTCCATGGGCATTCAACGCCTAGAGGTGCGCGGGGATTCGAACATCGCGATATCCCAAATAAATGGAGACTTTGATTCCAAGGATCCGAAAATGGCAGCTTATCACAACGCCGTCCTAAAATTGTCAGCTCGGTTCGAAGGGCTTGAATTTCACCATATAGCCCGGGATAATAACTAGGCAGCAGAAGTATTGGCACGCATCGGCGCAAAGCGCGATGCCGTCCCTCCCAACATCTTTCTGGAGCGGTTGTTCAAGCCATCCGTACTATGGGAGGGGGAGTCCGGAAACAACAATCCGGAACCAACCGTACCGCCCGACACCGAACATTCTGACACAATCGGTGGTTCTGCCAATGAAGTAACATCTTAGCCCACGTAATAATGGCAGTCATTGCCCCGTGGACGGAACCATTCCTAGCCTACCTAACTAGGCAGGAACTTCCCGAGGATCAAAACGAGGCCCGCTGCATAGTACGGCGATCTAAAGCCTATAAGGTCCATGAGGGAGAGCTTTATAAGAAAAGCACAACTGGAGTCCTTCAAAGGTGTATCTCCGAAGAGGAAGGGCGCAATCTTCTGGCTGAAATCCATGCCAGACTCGGTGGGCACCACGCCGCAGCCCAGGCCCTTGTAGGCAACGCCTTCCGTATAGGATTTTATTGGCCGACGGCCCGGGCAGATGCTCAGGACTTAGTCCAACGATGCGTCGGTTGCCAGCTCTTTGCTAATCAAAGCCACATGCCACCTACCGCCCTCAAAACTATACCCATCACACTGCCGTTCGCGATGCAGGGCTTGACATGGTTGGACCCCTTAAAGGAGGAACCGACAAGCAAAAATACCTATTGGTCATGGTGGATAAATTCACCAAATGGACAGAGGCCAAGCCTGTTAAGACGGCCGAATCCGGACCAGTGATAGACTTCATATTAGGGGTAGTACACCATTACGGCGTCCCCCATAGCATCATCACTGATGACAGCACGAACTTCACGGCCGACAAGGTCAAACTCTGGTGCAAAAACATGGGCATCAAGCTCGACTACGCTTCAGTCTATCACCCTCAAACTAACGGTCAAGTCGAGCGAGCAAATGGTCTAATCATGAGCGGCATTAAACCCAGACTAGTGCGGTCCCTCAAGGAATCTAACACGCACTGGGTAGAGGAGCTCGCCTCCATACTCTGGGGGCTGCGGACCACGCCGAATCGCACTACCGGATTCACACCATTTTTTATGGTATACGGCGCAGAGGCAGTTTTGCCCTGCGACATAATTCATGACTCACCTCGCGTGCGCATGTACGAAGAAAGAGAAGCCGAGCTCGATCGGCAGGACAGTTTGGACGCCTTGGAGGAGGAGTGCGACGTGGCAAAAGCTCGTTCCGCATCCTATCAACAGCAGGCTCGAAGATATCAAAGCAGAGAAGTACGAGCCAAAGCTTACAATGTTGGCGAACTAGTTCTATGCCTGCCGGACAAGAAAAAGGACAAACTCAAGCCCAAATGGGAAGGACCCTTCATCATCGACCAAGTCCTGACTGGCGGAGCGTACCGTCTGCGAAACACATTGGATAACCGACTCGAGCCGAACCCATGGAACGCAGCCCGTCTCCGAAGATTCTACGCCTAGCGCCGGATTCTGAGTTCGTCTCCTTCCTCCGTCTACATTTTATACTTTAGCTGTCTTTTATTTCTCTCCTTCTCCCTCCTTTTTCTTGAAGCCTTTGGAGGCTCGTTTGCGCATTGTTCGCACACACTTGACGCGCTACCCGCGCTCATTATACCTGGGGGCTTCTTTAACAGAAGCTTATTTATACAGGCTTTATGCCCAACACATGTGTCACACTTCCGCATGTACCTTTTATTCACCATTATATGCATCAATATGACTTCAGTTTTGGCCAAGCTAGGTTGCCTGGCTCCTGTGCTTACCCCTACGTTCCCGATTGTTCGGCTAGGTGGTAAAGGGAGCACCTCTGCGATTATTCTTTGCCGGGTCACCGGATGTGTACCTCGGTAGGTGAAGCCAAAGCTAAGCGTTCTTAAGGGAATATTCGGTCGGTGAACTAAAAGACGATTTCTTACCTATTTATTTATCTGCCCCAGATGCTTTTACCTTTTTTCGCGGTCCGGACATGCACTTTAGGGCATGCCTCCCGAGAAAGGAACCCTTAACGGAACTATTCTCCCTGGAAGATGTTTCTTACTAACCATGTAATATAACATAACTAGTTGGGCACTTGTCTGATAAAGCACTAATGACCCCCACGCCTGGTCTCCACGCATGCCCCGATTTTTATATAACCGCGAGGATATACGGACACACTCCGGACTATTGGGTCCCGAGGTTGAAGCGAAAAGGTCCGCTATGACAAACGATCTACAATCCGGCCAGAAGGCATTTTACATGTCATATTAATTACATAGTCAACTTGGCTAATTGTATTCCTCTTCAATGCCATCTAATAGGTTGTCTAGTTTACAGTCCTGCTGGGAATACTTTGCGGCCAGTTCCACTTGGCCGTACACTAAGCTCACAGGGATCTCCTTCCCATCGGGCCCCACAGGTCGGACCTCGGCCATGTGGTTTGGGTCAGCAACCGTGTACCGTGTCTTCACCATGGCCCGAGCCTCCACTGGCGCCTTGACGGCAGCCGATATCTTCCATAATCGGAGCGCCGCCGTGCTCCTGAAGCCTCTCTGCAAGCTCTCCAAGGCCTTGAGCGAGGAGATAGATGGCCATAAGGCCTGAGCGACGCCTTTCATCACCTACCGAACTCGTTCGTGCAGTTGTAGCAGCTCGGGAAGAAGGTCACCCCTAGAACCGGGCATTTCCTCTGCAGGACGACCTGTGAGCATACCTACATACATATCCTTGTTAGTCGACTTCCTCGCCGAACTCTTTTTCAAAGTTCGTTCAAGCACTTACTAAAAATGCCGCGATGAAGCCGCCGATTCTCCTTAACGGAGTCAGACAGCTGGGCACGAACATCCTTTAGTTCCTCACCCAGCTGGGTGTTGGCATCTTGGAGATTATTTTTCTCTTGCCTCACCCTTGTAAGCACGTTCTCGCCGGCCTTTAACCGGCGCAGGAGCTGTTGCTTGTCCAGATCCACCCCAGCGCCATCTGCAATATTATTGTCAGACTTATACACACGCCGCACTTCACAAACTACTTATCTTTTGAAGCATATATTACCAGAGGGGGTCTCTGTGGCTTCCCCTGTCGCGGCTAGTGCGGCCTCGAGTTGATCCTTGCACTCTTGAAGCTCCTGGGACAGTCGGGTATTCTTTTCCGTAAGATCCTGCATAAAAATGATCCTTAAATCAGTTATCCTAACTATTTTGAAGTCTCGGGGGCTACTGGCATATATAACTGTCAAAATTCCTCACCCGTATGTCTTTCACATACTGCTCCGTGGCTCTGGTTAGACCATCTTGAGCGGCACGGAGGTGCGCATCTCCTGAATTAAAGGCATTCAATGCCTCTTGGGAGAAACATGCGTCACGAAGAACTGTCCGTGGCGCCTATGATTCATGGCACTCTCCACCTCGAGTTGGTGGCGGACAATCTGTCGGCATCTTCCGTTGGAGGAGCATCCGGCCTTGCGCCTCGTGTTCGCCTCCGCTCCCGGACCTGGCTTTGGAGCCTGGCTGACGGAGGCTCGATTGGCAACCTCTCCGAACACAGTCCGGCGAGCGCTCTTTCTCCTGAAAAGATCACAAGCGTTAGTATGCCTTCCAGGAATAAAACTTCGAAACACGGTGGCACGCCATACCGTTGCGGCGGCGTTTCGATCCGGACCGCACTCCTTTTCAGCCTGCTGGGCCGAGCTGCCCCTTGTTGGCCGGCCGCCGCGGGCTCGGCTTCCTGCCTCAAAGGCACCCCCTGCGAAACACCATTGATATACGGTGATCAAAAATAAGCACGGATGGGTCATGGAATTGTGACTTCGGTCGCAAGTTACCTGCGAGGCTGGGAATATTCCGGGGTAATCGGCCGTAATGGCGACCAAGGCATTGTCGATGCTAAGTTGGTGAAATACCCCATCAATCAGCTCCACCTTCATGTCCGGATCCTCCTGGGAAGCCGGATCAAGGGACCGTTCCGGGTCCTCGGGTTGTGGAGGCGGGCTCTGTATATCTTTTACAGCCCGGCGCAGTTCCTGCGTCAAAATCACAAAACGGGATACTTGACCATGGGAATATGGATCGGATAGGCGAGAAGAAGTGTCCGCTTACCCAGCTTCGAGGGTTGTTCATAGAAAATCCGTTCAACGGACTGACGCGGAGAAAATCCTCCTCTTCTCCCTTGTACAGCGCGGACAAGATCTTCACCAGATCGGCGACTGATCCCGGCCCCTTGCGGCCATGACGGGTGGCATCATCCTCCCCGTTGAAATCCCACATGGGGTGGCCCCAATATTGGAGCGGCTGCACCCCACGCATAATGCATGTGGCCATGACCCCGATCATGGTCAGCCCGCAATGAGCCAACAACCTTATTCGGCTCATCAGGTAAAGGACGTCCCTGTCATTCTCCCTCTGGGGGCTCCCCGGACGCCAACCTAGGCGTTTCTTCAAGGGAGCATTACTGAACTCCGGGAGGCCGTTCCGAACAGGATCCGGCAGCGGGACGTCTTCTATATAAAACCATTCCGAAGGCCAGTCTTCAGACGCCTTCTTGGGGGTTCCGGATAGATATCCGGTCCCGGCGATGTGCCACAGTTTGGCTCTGCCCACTTGATATATTGACCCCTCATGAGAACGGGGCACAAGGCAGAACAATTTCTTCCATGGCGCAAAATGAGCCTCGATGCCCAAAAACAGCTCGCAAAGGGCCACAAAGCCCGCAATATGCAAAACGGAGGCAGGCGTAAGGTTGTACAACTGGAGGCCGTAGAACTCCAGGAGCCCCCGGGGAAATGCATGAATTGGAAATCCGAGCCCTCTTATCAGATAAGAGACGAAGAATACCCGCTCTCCTTTGGAGGGATCGGGGGCGTTCTCCGCTTGCTTTCCGCCCTTATATGTGGCGAGTCCGGCTCGAACCGGAACCATGAAGGCTGGGGGAAGGAATCCCTTGGTTTGGAGCGCCACTAGCTCGCTATCTGGGATCGAGCATCTCTCCCAATCTCCAGCCGAGGGCTGGGAGCGCGAGAGGAGGAGCCGCGTCGACTGTCCATGATGGAATGGATTTTTGTCAAAGGCGCTTCGATGAATGCTCGCGGAGGGAGGATGGTGTGATTCGGATCTAGATCCTCGTCTCTTTTATAGGCGGCTCATTTGCGCAGCTAGGGGGGTAAAT
Source organism: Aegilops bicornis (assembly GCA_021605145.1). NCBI lineage: Eukaryota > Viridiplantae > Streptophyta > Magnoliopsida > Poales > Poaceae > Aegilops > Aegilops bicornis. Next base: position 239,823,416 of record CM038674.1, on the reverse strand, counting down.
GTAAAAATACCCTGGCTTTTCACATTCATTCGACACGTGGAAGATGGCCATTATTGGGCGTGGAAGCCGAGGAGTGCGATATTTACGAGAAGTCAGACACTATTCAACAGGTGCACAGGATTTGGAGAAGAACCCGCCTTGCAATGTCGAAGACAATCAACGCGCCGGACTCGTCATCATTGAAGCCTGGTTCGGGGGCTACCGAGGGAGTCCCGGATTAGGGGGTGTCCGGATAGCCGAACTATCATCTTTGGCCGCACTCCTAGACTATGAAGATACAAGATTGAAGACTTCGTCCCATGTCCGGATGGGACTTTCCTTGGCGTGGAAGGCAAGCTTGGCGATACGGATATGTAGATCTCCTACCATTGTAACCGACTCTGTGTAACCCTAACCCTATCCGGTGTCTATATAAACCGGAGGGTTTTAGTCCGTAGGACGAACAACAATCATAGCATAGGCTAGCTTCTAGGGTTTAGCCTCTCTGGTCTCGTGATAGATCTACTCTTGTACTACCCATATCATCAATATTAATCAAGCAGGAGTAGGGTTTTACCTCCATCGAGAGGGCCCGAACCTAGGTAAAAACATCGTGTCCCTTGTCTCCTGTTACCATCCGCCTAGACACACAGTTCGGGACCCCCTACCTGAGATCCGCCGGTTTTGACACCGACATTAATGCTTCTGAAAGACTGTGTCTCGGTCATCCGTTTCTCAAACACCATGTAGTGCGAGAAATCCAACGGAGGAGATCGAGTCTTGTGGGCAAAAGTGCGCAAACCTCTGCAGAGTGTACAAACTAATCCTAGTTAGCCGTGTCCCCGGTTATGGACATCTTGAGTATCTAGTTCTTGGATTATCATGTGGATCTCATCACTCTTAATATAATTTGATTGGGTTTAATGATGATGCTTAATTGGGATTGAGTTGGAGGAACCTTCTCAATGTTTAACAACTACCATGATAGTTAAATAAAATTTATTCCTTTGTTGTAGGGAAAAATTGGCTTTTCACAAAACATATTAACCATACAGCCTCCACTAGCCAAATATGCATGTAGTGATAGAAATTATTCTGTTCATTATTCTATTGTGTTACATTGCCAGCATATTCCATGTGCTGACCCGTTTTGGGCTGCAACGTATCATGTTGCAGACTTTTCAGACGACGAGTAAGGAGCCATAGGTCGTTGCCTTTCACTCAGTGATGCCGTTGGAGTTGATGGACTCACTTTATCTTCCAAGCCTTCCGCTGTTATCGTTTTAGATGGCCTTAAGCCATATTTATTGTAATGAGTTCTCTTTTGAGACATTCGATGTAATAAGTGTGTGATTGCTACTCTGTTATAAATCCTCAAGTACTGTGCGTGTCAGCATTACCGATCTAGGGATGACACTGATGCACAGAGATCAGACTGTTTGAGGTCTGGTCGCTACACAAAGTCACGTTGGGTTGAACTGTTGCCACCTTTATCACGGGCCGTTAGTGGGCCGGATGTCGCGTCAGACCATATATAACCCATGGGCAGCACGGGCCATTCCCAGGCTGAAAGACACACCGGGCTGAAATGGGCCCGTGTCTACATCGGGCCTCTAAAAGGCCGAAAGTCACTGGGCCGTAATTTGGCCCAAATATTTGGCGAACAATTAACGGGCCAGATCTGGCTTCGGGCCGTAAATGGGCCTTTATTAAACAGGCCATTATTGGGCTGGCCCACTAGTACCTGAGTAAGTACTATGGGCCTTTGACTGGGCCTACCTTTTTAACCTATATGGGCCTTTGTTTGGCCCTGTCACGTGTTGACGTATCATAGGCATGTCTCCTCCAATGGACGGACGACATCTGGCCCACCTAGGAGCAAACACGTGTTTCCTCTGGTCAATGAGAATTTTACACGTGGAAAATCCCCATTGGTCCGGGCTATTAACGGGTTATCGGATCCAAAACCGGACCCGATAGCTTAACGGCGACCCGTTACGGTCGATGTCACGTGTCGGTCACCCTTGACGAAAGCACTTCAATGGCACGCGATTTATCGTCATGGAAGTGGACACTTCCGTGATGATAATTTTGGTAATGTCATGGAACACTTCTACGATAGCACATGTATGACTATCTTGATTCTGTCATAAAATCGTCATGGATGTACATGCATGACAGAAAACGTGGCCTACTATGACAAACACGTATCATCACAGAAGTGTATTTTTTTGTAGTGTTGTGCGGTCATTGTCCATATGCTCCTATTGCTGCTGCTAATCTAATACTATCACTGGTTAAATGAAGAAATGTTTTTTTCTCGGGTATTCTGGTTTAGTTCCCATCAAGATAATCATGATGCTTCTGCTTGCTGGTGTACTTTTCATTAATTCTTATTGACAATTGAGATGTCTCTGTTAATCTTGTACCATTGCCAAAACAAAGTAACAACACTATATCCCTTTTTTATATTTTTTGCAAACATCGATGCTGATATCTCCATACCCGGGCATGTCTTCCTCAATTTTAGTGGAACTGCACAAAATTGGATGGCCATTGTTTTTCCGCCTCACTGTCCTCTGCCACGTGGTTCTTCCTTCCTCGAGCTTGATTATTGAGAAGAAACATACCACAGTGAGGATTTGTCGAACTTCATAGGTGCCTCACCCAAACTTAATGCCAAATCGATGATGCATCACCACGATGACCTATCGATGCTCATGGTTGCACCTCATGGTTGCATCGGCTAGTGAAGCTGGTCGATTTTCAATGAAAAACAAGTTGTCTTCCATCAGTGCTCTTTGCTTGTTACCCACAAAGATGATATCCTTCATCATTTCACCTTGGTTGTGTTGGAGACGCAGTCGTCTTTCACGTTGGTGCAATTTTATCACACAATTGGCTATGAACCAAATGTTTCCTTGAAGAAGGATCGACTTTGGTACTAAGAGCATAAGTTTTGTATTGATTTCTAAGCCTTCTCACAACTTTGTCTTCAGCTCCTGTAATTTTATTTGTCCAGTTATTAACTAAATATGTGGTCAGACTTTGATTAAAAAAATGGTGTGGACTAAAAACCCGGATGGACATACTAGCCCTCCATTTTTATTTACTCTGCATAGATTTGACTGAAGTCAAACTTTGTAAAGTTTGACCAGTTTCAGCCGAACACAACAAACCATAATTGTTGAGAGAGGGCAAACTATACATACTCTCAAACCTTTCCGATAATTGAAATTAAAATTCTTTATTTGTACACACTCTCACACGTTTTCGATAATTTGGCGCATGTGTGGTTTTTCACTTAAGGCAGGGTAGTGTACCGCACGGAAGGACAGGAAGTGCAACCAGGATGCGTGGATCGTTAGTTCATCGGAAGTAGTAGTTTTCTTCACCGGTACGTTAAATAAAGAGTTTCGTTTCGTACTTACACAATTTAAAACGATTGTTATGGAGAGAATAAGAAAAGCTCTCCACTATATATTAGTAGTATACACAAGTACTATATGGATGCAGCTTCATTGACTTAGTGCACCTGCCTTTGGGTGTATGACAGGTGGGCCCAACCTGTCATACAGCCAAAGGCAGGTGCAGTTAAGGCACCGGAGCTCAATCCATACTATATATGTAGTACTCCCTCCTTTCCGATTTGGGCTCAATTCAAAAATCTCACCAATCAAGATAGATGGTGAGTGGTGGAATACTTTTTGTAGTTTGCAAAAGCACCTAATTAATGCTCTTGTTTTCCTCAAAAAAATATGTTTATCAATGCATTAATTGCAATGCATGCATGCATAAAGTACATGCATTGGTTAATTTTCTATTAATACTTGCATTCAATGATTTAATGCACCTTGGAATCTGAACATATGATGGGAAACAACCAAATTGAGCCTTATAAAATGGAAAAACTAAAATTTTGAGATAAGCCCTATGAACCAGAAAGGAGGGAGTACTATATAAGCTAGAGCCTCAGCGCTTGTTCCTTTGCTAGGTTTTGCTATATTCACAGTCTCTCACCCTCTTCACCAGATCTAAACAAGACTGTGTTGGCCTCTGTCTCTCTCTCCTCCCCACAGCCGGTGAAGGAGCCGTCCGGATCTCATCGCACCGGGAAGGGGAGGAGGTGCAGCGTTCACTCTATCGCCTTCAGCGAGGGAGGCAATCCACTACCGGCTGCGTTGTTCTCTTTCACCCATCGCCTGTGCGGGAGGGCCACCGACCCCTTGTTCCTCGCTGATGACCCACAAGTATAGGGGCTCTATCCTACTCCTTTCGATAAGTAAGAGTGTTGAACCCAACGAGGAGTAGAAGGAAATGATAAGCAGTTTTCAGCAAGGTATTCTCTGCAAGCACTGAAATTATCGATAGCAGATAGTTTTGTGATAAGGTAATTTGTAACGAGTAACAAGTAACAAAAGTAAACAAGGTGCAGCAAGGTGGCCCAATCCTTTTTTTAGCAAAGGACAAGCCTGGACAAACTCTTATATAAAGGAAAGCGCTCCCGAGGACACATGGGAATTATCGTCAAGCTAGTTTTCATCATGCTCATATGATTTGCGTTCGTTACTTTGATAGTTTGATATGTGGGTGGACCGATGCTTGGGTACTACCCTTCCTTGGACAAGCATCCCACTTATGATTAACCCTTCTCGCAAGCATCCGTAACTATGAAAGAAGAATTAAGGTAAGCCTAACCGTAGCATGAAACATATGGATCCAAATCAGCCCCTTACGAAGCAACGCATAAACTAGGGTTTAAGATTCTGCCACTCTAGCAACCCATCATCTACTTATTACTTCCCAATGCCTTCCTCTAGGCCCAAACAATGGTGAAGCGTCATGTAGTCGACATTCACATAACACCACTAGAGGAAAGACAACATACATCTCATCAAAATATCGAATCTAATACCAAATTCACATGACTACTTATAACAAGACTTCTCCCATGTCCTCGGGAACAAACGTAACTACTCACAAATCATATTCATGTTCATAATCGAGGGGTATTAATATGCATAAAGGATCTGAACATATGATCTTCCACCGAATAAACCAACTAGCATCAACTACAAGGAGTAATCAACACTACTAGCAACCCACAGGTACCAATCTGAGGTTTTGAGACAAAGATTGGATGCAAGAGATGAACTAGGGTCTGAGAGGAGATGGTGCTGGTGAAGATGTTGATGGAGATTGACCCCCTCCCGATGAGAGGATCGATGGTGATGACGATGGTGACGATTTAACCCTCCCGGAGGGATGTTTCCCCGGCAGAATAGCTCATGCCGGGCCCTAGATTTGTTTTCGGAGTTCCGCCTCGTGACGGCGGCGCTTCATCCTGAAAGATTCCTTCTAATTTTTTCCAGGGCAGAAGACACCTTAAACCAGAAGATGGGCATCGGGTGGCTGCCAGGTGGCCCACGAGGCAGGGGGTAGGGCGCGCCCCCACCCTCATGGACGTTGGGTGGTCCCCCTCTGGTGCTTTCTTCGCCTGATATTTTTAATATATTCCAAAACTGAGTCTCATGGAGTCTCAAGACTTTTGGAGTTGTGCAGAATAGGTCTCTAATATTCGGCATTCTCCCTCTTCATGTAAACCTTGTAAAATAAGAGAGAAAAGGCATAAGTATTGTGTCATAATGTGTAATAACAGCCCATAATGCAATAAATATCGATATAAAATCATGATGCAAAATGGACGTATCAACTCCCCCAAGCTTAGACCTCGCTTGTCCTCAAGCGGAAACCGATATCAAAAAATATGTCCACATGTTTAGAGATAGAGGCGTCGATAAAATAAAATACGAACATGAGGGCATCACGATCATTCTTAAAACAGCAATATATATATATTTTGTCATATGATTTCTTATGCTAAAGTAACAATCTATTCACAATGTAAAGTATGAATCAGAAACTTCATTCAAAACTAACAAACTATAATCTCAGTCGTTGAAGCAATTGCAATTTATCATAACATCGGAAAGAGTCAATATAAGAGCTTTTCAGCAAGTCCACATACTCAACTATCTTTTAGTCTTTCACAATTGCTAACACTCAAGCAATACTTATGGGTATGAAGTTTTATTCGGACGCAGAGAAAGATAGGGGCTTATAGTTTTGCCTCCCAACCTTTAACCTCAAGGGTAACATCAACAATAATGCTTTATGAAAACCCACATCCAATTGGATATATATATATATATATATATATATATATATATATATATATTTTTATATATATATTTATATAATGATCTTTCCAACACGTAGTGCTTGCCAAAATATAAAGTGTAAAAAGGAAAGGCGAAGATCACCATGACTCTTGTATAAGGTATAAGACAAGAATAAAAGATAGGCCCTTCGCAGAGGAAAGCAGAGGTTGTCATGTGCTTTTATGGTTGGATGCACAAAATCTTAATGCAAAAGAACGTCACTTTATATTGCCACTCGTGATAGGGACCTTTATTATGCATTCCGTCGCTTTTATTTCTTCCAAATCACAAGCTCGTATAAAGCTTAGTTTCTCCACATTAATAAATCATACATATTTAGAGAGCAATTTTTATTGCTTGCAACAATGACAACTTACTTGAAGGATCTTACTCAATCCATAGGTAGATATGGTGGACTCTCATGGCAAAACCGGGTTTAAGGATATTTGGAAGCACAAGTAGTATCTCTACTTGGTGCAAAGAATTTGGCTAGCATGAGGGGGAAAGGAAAGCTCAACATGTTGGATGATCCATGACAATATAGTTTATTTCGGAAGTAAGAAAACATAACCCATTACGTTGTCTTCCTTGTCCAACATCAACTTTTTAGCATGTCATATTTTAATGAGTGCTCACAATCATAAAAGATGTCCAAGATAGTATATTTATATGTGAAAACTTCTCTTTCTTTATTACTTCCTATTAATTGCTAGGATGACCAAAACTATGTGTGTCAACTCTCAACAACTTTTATTCATCATACTCTTTATATGTGAAGTCATTACTCTCCATAAGATCAATATGATCTCTTTATTTCTTTTTATTCTTTCTTTTTCTCTTCCAAGATCATAGCAAGATAGCAAAGCCCTAGACTCAAAACTAATCTTTATTATATATAGCTCACGGACTCGATTACATAGAAGGATCATAAAGCAAAACTCAAAACTAGATCATACTAAAACTTTATTATACTAGATCAAGATATTACCAAAAGGATCAAGCTAAGAAAAATGGTAAAGATAGAAGTGTGATGGTGATACGATACCGGGGCACCTCCCCCAAGCTTGGTTGTTGCCAAGGGGAGTGCCCATACCCGATACTCAGTTCTCCTTTGGTGGTGAAGAAGATGGCGGTGGTGATGACAATTGTGCCTTCAGCTTTTTCATATTGTAGTGGAGGAGAGCAATTTCCTCCTTTAAATCATCGACCTCCAATTCCAGCTTCAAGATTTTGTCACATAAATCTCCTTTGCTTTTCTACCGAAAACGAGAAGGAATAGATAGGTTATTAGACCGGTTAGCCCACTTAGGGAGACTAGACTTCTTGAACTTCACGTGCATATCCCCAGGTTTAGGTAGAGGAACATCCTTCTCCTCCAAACTTGAATCATCGATCCTCATCAAATGAGCATCCTCCTCATCATCGGTAGTTCGACCATAAGGAGATAGGTCCCCATAGGTCTTTGGGTCAGCAATGAGATGTGAGACATAGCTCTCTCCGTCGGAGTCTTGAGAAGACATCTTGCTCTAATCTGCGGTAGAAACAACTCAAAACAAAAACAGAGGATTGTGTCCTGGTACGATGGTCAAAACCTTCGGGAGATTATATAATGAATTTTTACCGACCCAAAGAAGTATCGTGCAAGATAACGGAGTCCGGAGGGCACACGAGGTGCCCAAGAGGCAGGGGTGCACCCAGGGGGGTAGGGCACGCCCTCCACCCTCGTGGATGCCTCGTGTCCCTTTCGGACTACTAGTTATTTTCCTATTTTCTTAAATATTCCAAAACGGAGAAAAATTGCTACTAGAACTGTTTTGGAGTCGGTTTACTTACCGTACCACATACCTATTCCTTTTTGGAGTCTGAAACGTTCTGGAAAGTGTCCCTTATGTATTCCTCCGGGGTTACGGTTTCAATAACATTAGTTTCAACGTTTATGGGACTACCTAAGATATAATGTTTGATTCTTTGACCGTTCACCACCTTTGGATTTGTGCCTTCGAAGTTGTTGATTTTTATGGCACCGGCACGATAGACCTCATCAATAACGTAAGGCCCTTACCATTTAGATAGAAATTATCCTGCAAAAAATCTTAAACGGGAGCTGTATAGAAGAACATAATCACCTACATTAAACTCATGCTTTTGTATCCTTTTGTCATGCCATCTTTTAACTTTTTCTTTAAACAGTTTGGCGTTCTCATAGGCACCGGTTCTCCATTCATCAAGTGAGCTAATGTCAAATAGTCTCTTCTCATCGGCAAGTTTGAAATCATAATTGAGCTCTTTAATGGCCCAATATGCCTTATGTTCTAGTTCGAGGGGTAAGTGACATGCTTTTCCATAAACCATTTTATACGGAGACATACCCATAGGATTTTTATATGCAGTTCTATAGGCGCATAATGCATCATCAAGTTTTTTGGACCAATTCTTTCTAGATCTATTAACAGTCTTTGCAAAATTAATTTAATCTCCCTAATACTTAGTTCTACTTGACCAATAGATTGTGGATGGTAAGGATATGCAATTATATGATTAACATCGTACTTAGCAAGCAGTTTACGAAAGGCACCATGAATAAAATGTGAAGCACCATTAGTCATTAAGTATCTAGGGACTCCAAACCTCGGAAAAATAACTTCTTTAAGCATCTTAATAGAGGTTTTATGATCAGCACTACTAGTTGGAATAGCTTCTACCCACTTAGTAACGTAATCAACATCAACTAAAATATGTGTATACCCATTAGAGGAAGGAAACGGTCCCATATAATCAAAGCCCCAAACATCAAATGGTTCAATAACAAGTGAATAGTTCATAGGCATTTCTTGACGTCTACTAATATTACCAATTCTTCGACATTCATCACAAGACAAAACAAACTTACGGGCATCCTTAAAAGACTAGGCCAATAAAACCGGATTGCAATACCTTATGCTAAGTTCTATCTCCAAAGATGGTGTCCTCCATAAGCCTCGGAGTGACACTTGCGTAGGATCTGTTCTGTTCATGCTCAGGTACACAACGCCTAATAACACCATCTACTCCTTCTTTATAAAGGTGTGGGTCATCCCGTATAATGTCTTAAATCATAGAAAAACTTTTTCTTTTGCTGGTATGTGAAACTAGGTGGTATAAATTTAGCAACAATGTAATTGGCATAATCAGCATACCATGGAGCAGTACGAGAAGCATTTATTACAGCTAATTGTTCATTAGGGAAGCTATCATCAATAGGTAGTGGGTCATCAGAACATTCTCTAACCAAGACAAGTTGTCTGCAACGGGGTTCTCAGCTCCCTTTCTATCAATAGTATGCTAATCAAATTCTTGTAGCAAGAGAACCCATCTAATAACTCTAGGTTTAGCATCTTTCTTTTCCATAAGATATTTAATAGCAGCGTGATCAGTGTGAACAGTTACTTTAGAATCAACAATATAAGGTCGGAACTTATCACAAGAAAATACAACTGCTAAAAATTCCTTTCCAGTAGTAGCATAATTTCTCTGGGCATTGTCTAGAGTTTTACTAGCATATTGGATAACATTTAATTTCTTATCAACTCTTTTTCCTAGAACAGCACCTACAGCATAATCACTAGCATCACACATAATTTCAAAGGGTAAATTCCAATTAGGTGGATGAACAATAGGTGCAGAAATCAAGGCTTTCTTAAGTATTTCAAATGCTTCTACACAATGATCATCAAAGACAAAAGGAACATCTTTTTGTAAGAGATTAGTCAGAGGCCTAGAAATTTTAGAGAAGTCTTTAATGAACCTCCTATAAAAACCGGCATGACCAAGGAAACTTCTTATACCTTTTGATGTCCTTAGGACACGACATCTTCTCAATAGCATCAACTTTAGCTTTATCAACTTTAGTACCTCTTTCAAAAAAATTATGCCCCAAGATAATACCTTCATTAACCATAAAGTGGCACTTCTCCCAATTCAAGAAAAGATTAGTTTCTTCACATCTCTGTAAAACTCGGTCAAGGTTGCTTAAGCAATCATCAAAAGAAGTTCCATATACGGAGAAATCATCCATGAAAACCTCAACAATCTTTTCACAAAAGTCAGAGAATATAGCAGTCATACATCTTTGAAAGGTAGCAGGTGCATTTTATAAACCAAAAGGCATACGTCTCAAAGGTACCGAAAGGGTAAGTAAAAGTGGTCTTTTCCTGATCCTCTTTTGACACAGGTATTCGAGAGAAACCAGAATAACTGTCTAGAAAGCAAAAATGTGTATGTTTGGATAATCTTTCTAGCATTTGATCAATAAAAGGTAGAGGGTAATGATCTTTTCTAGTAGCTTTATTCAATTTGCGGAAATCAATTACGATTCTATAACATGTAACAATTCTTTGTGGGATCAATTCATCTTTATCATTAGGAACAACAGTAATACCTCCCTTCTTAGGGACACAATGGACAGGACTTACCCACTGACTATCAGCAACATGATAAATTATACCTGCCTCCAGAAGCTTTAGTATTTTATTTCTTACCACTTCTTTCATCTTAGGATTCAACCGTCGTTGGTGATCAACAACCGGTTTAGCGTCTTTCTCCAATTTTATTTTGTGCTGGCATAGAGTGGGACTAATGCCCTTAAGATCATCAAGAGTATATCCAATAGCAGCATGATGCTTCTTTAGAGTTTTCAATAATTTCTCTTCTTCCTGCTCCGAAAGGTTAGCACTAATAATAACAGGAAATATCTTCTTTTCATCGAGATAAGCATATTTAAGAGTATCAGGTAATGGTTTAAGCTCAAACACGGGATCACCCTTGGGTGGAGGAGGATCCCCTAGAATTTCAACAGGCAAGTTGTGTTTCAAAATAGGTCCCTGTTTATAGAATACTTCATCTATTTCCCTTCTTTCATTCATAAACATATCATTTTCATGGTCTAGCAATTATTGCTCTAAAGGATCATTAGGAGGCATGGCAATAGAAGCAAGACCAATAGTTTCATCTTTACTAGGCAATTATTTATCATGAGGTTGTCTACGAAATTTAGCAAAATTAAAATCATGAGACATATCCCCTAAACCAACAGTAACAATATCCTTTTCCCAATCTATCCTAGCATTAACAGTATTCAAGAAGGGTCTACCAAATATGATGGGAGAAAAGTCATCTTGTGGGGAACCAAGAACAAGAAAATCAGTAGGATATTTAACTTTCCCACACAAGACTTCAACATCTCTTACAATCCCAATTGCTGAAATAGTATCTCTATTGGCAAGCTTAATTGTAACATCTATATCCTCTGTCTCAGTAGGTGCAATATAATGCATAATTTCTTTGTATAAGGAATGAGGTATTGCACTCGCACTAGCACTCATATCACATAAGCCATGATAACAATGATCTCTGATTTTAACGGAAACAACAAGCATGCCTACAACAGGTCTATGTTTATTTCTAGTATCGGGTCTAGCAATTCTAGCAGCTTCATTACAGAAATAAATAACATGCCCATCAATATTATCAACTGTAACATCCCAAAATTCTAAATTTTGGAATTTTATATAAATAAATAGTTTTGATTGTTTGTTTGATTGTGGTGTGGTTGCTTGTGTGAAATTGAGTGAAATTTGAAACTTTTTGAAAGTTAAATGAGAGGGAATAAAAGGACTTTCCCAAACTTTCACTTTGCATTCTGATCTCCATGAATTAAAATTAATTTCATCACAAAACCCTGGAGAGAAGATAACATTACTTCTTCCATTAAAAATGAAAAGGGTTTTTGAAAATATTTGAATTCCATTTGGAAATATTTCAAATTCAGAAACTTTAAGCAACTCAATGATTTTCATGAGAGAAGATAAAATGACTTCTTCTAATAATATGAAATATGAGTTGGAAGTTTAAAATAATCAAATTTAAAGTCCCTTTGAAATTATTTTCAATTTGGAGTTATTTGGGTTTTATTCAAATTATTTTTCTCCAAAAATAAAATATATGAAAAATAGGGTAAAATGATTCCCTACATTAGAAAATTGGAGAGAAACAAATTTGAAATCATTTTAGTATCTTTAAAATATTTTTTATTATGTTTTATTGCAGTAGTAGCACTGTTTGATTTATTCGAATTTCTGTGGATTTTATTTGACACTGAAAAAATGTTTATGTTATAGAAAATCTTTTTCTGAAAATTTCGATATACTATACGCCTATAGTATATTTTTAATTTTATTTGGTTTACACTATTTTGGAAAAAGTTGTTTAAAAAAACTGCATGTGCAGCCTATAACTATCCGTTGCACAGGTGCGCAACATAGTCAGCAGACAGGCCCGTAACTGTTTTTATTTATATTTTTGGTTATGCTTGGAAAAAATATTATTTTCAGAAATATTTTTTTTTCTTAACAAAAAACTGCAGCGTGCGGGCGCGGCCGGCCCGTGTTGATTTTATCCCATGCGGTTCCCCGTTCGTTTTATTTGTTCGTCTACGTTTAGTCCCACATTGCCTAGCCTTTGACCCCTAAACCTTCTTCCACCTATAAATATAGACCCATAGAGGCTCCAAAAATCATCCGATTCGGGTTAAATCAATATTTTGGTTTGACTAGATTGACTAAAGAAAAATATTTTTTCTATTCTCCGGCGGGACTTCTGGAAGTTGTCTTCTCTCTCCGAAGTCGTCTTTGCTTTACCTTATAAAGGTATCTTTCTTCGTTTTTTTATACTTCCGTAGTTTATAATTTCTAGACTAGTACGGTAGAATAATTAGATTATCAATTAGTCTCTGTATAAAGAAGTTGTCTTCTCTCTCCGAAGTCGTCATTTCTCTACCTTATAAAGGTATCTTTCTTCGTTTTTTTATACTTCCGTAGTTTATTATTTCTAGACTAGTATGGTAGAATAATTAGATTATCAATTAGTCTCTGTATTTATATAGTAGACCTAGAATTTTTTTAGCCGTAGTTATTTTTCTTCCGTAAAATAGCTTGACCCTGATTTTTCAAATAGCCATAACTTTTTACTCGTTCATCCAAATTAGATGAAACCAGCGCCTACCTATCAAGTGAACCTGTCACATCAACTTTTTGAAATTTTCAAATTTCAAAATTTGTTTAGATTCATATTCAAACTTTTTTTTATCATAACTTGAGTTCTATGACTCCGTTTGAGTTGATTCTTTTTGCATATTGAAGCGGGTCATCCCCATGGACCTACCATCGTCTCATCAAGAGCCAAGAGGACCCATGACACGAGCACGAGCTAGAGCTCTCGAACGAGGTGACTTCCTTCCTTAGCGATATCACATATGTACCACTCGAGACATGGCTACTACCTATGTCCGATATGCTATGCATGATCAGGTGTCAAGAGGACCCTCCTGAAGATGCTCGTGAAGACGGACAAGCCGCCAAGTCCATGGATGAAGAAAACCAACGGAAATGGTCAAGAACACCTCCCAGGCCCCGGACATCCGGCCAGGACCCCGGACATCCGGCCCCTGGAGCATCATCCTCAGCAGCCTCCCAGCCGCCCAACATCTACAGGCCCCGGACATCCGCCCCGAGCCCGGAAATCCGGCCAAAAGCCCGGACATCCGGTGCCACGCACCAGAACCTACAGAAGCTGACTCCACCAGCCCGGACATCCGGCCTCCAAGCCCAGACATCCGGCTCGTCGGGAAGGCCCGGACATCCGGCTCGTCGCCCGGACATCCGGCTCCCTCTGTCTGCGCACAGTAAAGGGCCGAGGCCCATGTGCCCTTTCTCCCCCCTAGACTATATATATTCCTCCTCCTCCCTCTTTCTAGGGTTAGCATTGGGTTAGCTCATATGTGAGATAGAGCATTGCTCATCCATACGGATCTGCTCCTCAAGAGAGACCGCGACCCCTCTACGGAGACGATCCACGTTGGATTCAAGACCCCCTTCTTGGGTGGCCCCATCAAGACCTCCTCACGGAGAAGAACTGGTTAACCTTTGTATCATCCTTTGTTGGATTTGTATCTCCCTTGTGTTTCGAGGATCTAGCATATGTGTGACTATATCTTGTTGGTTTAGTGATTCCTCTTGTGTTTTCCCTCGTTTTCCCCTCGTGTTCTTCGTGTTCTTAGTTGGGATCTGCTCCTTTCGTGAAAGATCGGCCGTATAGGGTTCCACCCTACATCATCTTGGTATCATGAGCCACGCTGATCACGATTTCGGAGCCCCCTCTCTTTGTTTTCTAGCCTAGTTTTGTTAATTTTGTCCCTAATTCGAAAATTGCCCCACAAAAATAGCCCCAATTTTTTTTGATTTGTTGGTGTGATGAAGTTTTGTTGGATTTGATCCGTGGATTTCATGTGTTGCAGGTAGATCTAGCTTTCCCCCATCTTTTCCCCAATTTCCATCCACAAAAATCTTCCGAATTTTGCCTCGGATTTGACCTCTCCACGCGGTGTTCATCGAGTTCGTCCACGGATCCAGAGCCCGGACATCCGGCACGATAGCCCGGACATCCGGCCCACCCCGGAAATCCGGCGACCAGCCCGGACATCCGGCCCCCGACTGCATCACTTCCTTCCACCGCTCCGTTTACCGCCTAACTTTCGACCAATTTTGTCTCGGTGCCCACATACACTTCCGCATACCACCACCACTTCCGCATAGCACCACCATAGCCTTTCCCACTACCAACTCCGTCAATTTTGATCCGTTTTACTTTGAGAATTTGAGTTGTGGTTTCCGTGTCCTACTATGTTTCGACTATCTAGGTACGGTTCAACATCAACATCACCACCGCTCATCTTTGCCGAGGACTACTACGAACAACTACACCATTGTGGTATCAACCTCACCTTGGTATCATCTTGGTATTGCTATTTGCATTGATAACCACCATAGCCTTACTTTTGCGTAGCTTACCCATCGAGACTAGCCGTTGAGTATTGCCGGCAACGTGACTTGTGCACATTAGTGATCATACTTCCCATAGCATACATACCATCATCGTGTTGCATATCTTGGTATCATCTCTTGTGTCACAAAGGTGTCATCGCATACACAATTGCTATCTTGGTTCGTGAAGCATTGCATGAGAAAAGAGCTCAAACAACAAAGAGCCAAACAAGCTTTTAAGCAAAAGAGAAAGATAAGCAAAGAGCTTATAAGCAAGAACCATAGCATCATACACCATTAAGATTGTCATACTCGATCATCTTGGATCATATCATCGGTATACCATACATATAGCATACTTGGGATAGAAGTCGTTGCATTTTTGCTTAGTAGGTTGTGCACAAGTTCGTATCCGCCTATTGTGCAATCATATTAGCGTCTCTCTAGTGTTGTGCAACACGAGCATTTTCGTGGACTCCACATTTTGGCTCACCCCTTGGTTGCATGACCCCACTTATCTATTTGCGTGTGTGTTTCCGTGTACTTTATCTTGTTATTGGTCTACTTGTTGCATTTGCAAATTTGCGAATCTTTTCCAACATTATTGAAGCTCACTAACAATTGCATCAAATTTTGTGCCACCATCCTAACCAAGCTCCACCATAAGCTTTTACTTGTGTAGGTGTGAGAAACCGACAAGAATTGGTACTAATTGTGCTATTTCCTTGTTACACATTGGAGTGATCTTTGATCCATCTTCAACATCGGTCAAGGTACATTTGGTATAAGTTCTTCTCTTTCTCCCACTCACATATCTTTGTTTGGAATGATGGATAGGCCAAGTACCTCTACCAACCCACTCTTCCTTGAGCAAGACGACGACCCGAACAACTACGTCACCAAACTACACATGTTTGGTACACAACGAGCTTTGCATGAAGAGCAACTAGCAATGAGCGACCGCATCGACAACCTCTCCACCGACTTGCGACTCTCCGAGCAACATACAAGATACTACTTCGACAACAAGCTCGACGAGCACAAGCATGAGAATGTCGCAAGAATGGACGAGATTCGTGCCTTGTTGGTCAACCGCTCTTCTACCACTTCGTCCTACTCAAGACGGAGCCGCTCGAGTCGACACTCCAACGACACTATCTCCGGCTCAAGTACCCCGACATTGAACACTCTTCGTCGTGACGTGCATCAAGATTGTCAAGCAAACCGCAATCCTCTACACGACAACGGCTCTCAAGAGCAAGCTCGCGCGCAAGAACGTTGACACCGTCAAAATCAAGCTACATTCGCGCAAGCACAAGAACGGCAACGCCAACGACAACAAGAACAAGAGGAACGAGCGCGACAACATCAAGATGCACAAGACGCTGAGGTACAATGTCAAGAACAACAACTACGAGAAGCTCAAGCACTTGAGGCGCAACGTGCCCTTTGAGATTCAAGTCGTGCCGTAGCCAATTAAGGCCGACAAGCCCATCTACATCAAGAAGCACTTCGCGACGAAGCTCAAGAAAGGATTTTCCAAGCACGTGTGCATCGACAAGATCCTCCTCAAGCTCGACAAGCTCCTCCACAAGCTCGCCAAGAACATCACGTTCAACAAGAGCAAGATGACAATGGAAATCTTCCAAGACAAGAGCAACATGAGATTGTCAATACTCAACGACATGGGCGTCATCATCCCCGACCCCAACATAATGAAGAGCAACGATACGGCAAGCTAAAGTTCACCATGCCCAAGTTTTCCGGAAGCAATGATCCCAATGAGTACATATCATGGGCATTGAAGGTTGACAAAACCTTCCGCTTGCACAACTACGAAGAAGAGAAGAAGATCGCCATGGCATCCCTTGAGTTCCAAGACTATGTCCTCATTTGGTGGGAACAAGTCATAGAGCGTCGAGAGGCAAGAGGTGAACCACCCATCACTACTTGGGCGCAAATGAAGGATGTCATGAGAGCATGATTCGTGCCAAACTACTACAATCACGACCTCTTCAAGAAACTCCAACTACTCAAGCAAGGAACCAAGAGCGTTGAAGAGTACTACAAGGAAATGGAGATTGCCATGATACGAGCCAATGTCAGGGAAGATGATGAGCAAACTATGGCACGTTTCTTGAATGGACTCAACCATCCTATCAAGAAGATCGCCGACTTCCAACCATACTCGAATCTCATCGAGCTAGTGCATCAAGCTACCAAAGCGGAACGCCAAGTGCAAGATGATCTCAAATATGCCAAGTTCTCATCCAAGTCATATGGCTTCTCCAACTCTCAATCGTCAACAACTCCAACACCTTCTAGCTCAACCAAGCCATCTACAAGCAAAGGCGACAGGTCAAGTTACAATAAAAATTCGACAACCTCAAGTCGTCCTCCTACTACAACCAACTTCAAGACGAAAGCTTCCTCATCATCTACCCCAACCGATGAGACCATCAAGACAAGTTCCTTCAAATGCTTCACATGCGGAGGCCGAGGCCACAAGTCATTCGAATGCACAAACAAGCGCACCATGATCCTCAACAACGACGGAACCTATGACTCAATGAATGAAGGAGAAATGGAAGCCCTTGAGCAAGTGGCCATGCACCGACAAGTGAACAACGAAGATGAAGATGATCAAATCTTTTGTGACGAAGATTCAAGCCCCGCCCTTGTTGTCTCCAAGGTCTTGACTCTTCAACATCAACAAGACGAAGACCAAAGATGCCATATCTTCCACACAAAGGCCGGCATCAATGGAAGGTCCGTCAAGGGTCATCATCAATGGAGGGAGTTGCCATAACTTAGCAAGCGAAGAACTTTGCTCAAAACTCCAATTGGTCAAGATGAAGCACCCGCACCCCTACAAGGTTCAATGGCTAAGCGACACCAGCACCATCCAAGTCGAGCATAGAGTACAAGTTTCTTTCAAGATTGGAGCTTACGAAGACACTTTGGAGTGTGATGTCCTTCCGATGACCGTGTGCCACCTCCTTCTTGGATGGCCATGGCAATTCGACCGAGGTGTCATTCACAAAGGGCGTACAAACCACTATAGATTCAAGATGAAAGGAAAGGAGTATGTGCTATGACCTATGTCTCCAAGCCAAGTGATCGCCGACAAGCAAGCCACCCATCATGGAGAGAATAGTGAGAGAGCGAGCGACCAAAAAGAGAGTGAGCGCCACAAGCCCAAATTGAGTGCCTCCACGATGAGCGACAAGAAGAACTTAGTCCTATTTGCCACCAAACGTGAGATGAGAGAAGTGTGTGAGAACCCATCAAGTGTTATGCACTATGTCCTTTTGTGCAAGGACGAAGCACCAAAAGCTAACACCTCTCACGATCTACCTTTAGTGTTATCTTCTCTATTGCAAGAATTCCAAGATGTTTTCCCCGACGAGCTACCTCCGGGTCTACCTCCACTATGAGGCATCGAGCACCGCATCGACCTCATCCCCGGTGCACCACTTCCAAACAAGGCTCCCTACCGAGTCAACCCTGAAGAAACCAAAGAAATACAAAGGCAAGTAAAGCATCTCATAGATCATGGACATGTGCGTGAAAGTTTGAGTCCTAGTGCCGTACCGGTCATTCTTGTGCCAAAAAGAGACGGTAGCTTTTGCATGTGCTCCGATTGTAGACCCATCAATGCTATCATCGTTAGATATAGGTACCCCATTCCACACCTTGATGATATGCTTGATGAACTTAGTGGTGCCACTATCTTTTCCAAAATTGATCTTAAAAGTGGTTACTATCAAATCCGCATACAAGAGGGTGATGAATGGAAAACCTCTTTCAAAACTAAGTTTGGTTTGTATGAGTGGTTAGTCATGCCTATGGGTTTATCGGAAGCACCCGGTACTTTCATGCGTCTTATGCATTATGTGTTTCGCCCTTACATTGGTGAATTTATTGTTGTCTACTTCGACGATATCCTTGTTTTTAGCAAATCTCTCAAAGAGCATGTCACCCACCTTCGCACCATGCTACAAACTCTTCGAAAAGAGCAACTTTATGCTAATATGGAAAAATGCCTTTTTGGTGCTGATAAGCTTGTTTTCTTGGGTTTTGTAGTATCTTCTAAGGGTGTTCATGTTGATGAATCTAAGATCAATGCTATTAAAACTTGGCCCCAACCAACCAATTTGCAACAAGTGCGTAGTTTCCTTGGTTTAGCCGGTTTCTACCGTAGATTTGTGAAGGATTTTAGCACTATTGCATCTCCTTTACATGCTTTGAGCAAGAATAATGCACCCTTTGTTTGGGGACCATCGGAAGATAGCGCATTCAAAGAGCTTAAAAAATTGCTTACTCATGCTCCCGTGCTTGCATTACCCAATTTTGACAAACCATTTGAAATTCATTGCGATGCTAGTGGTCATGCCATAGGAGGTGTGTTAACGCAAGAGAAGCGCCCCATAGCATACTTTAGTGAGAAACTTTCCGGAGCGCAACTCAATTACCCCATCTATGACAAAGAGCTATATGCTTTAGTGCGAGTTCTGCATGAATGGGAACATTACCTTCACCCTCATGAATTTGTCATCCATACCGACCATGAAACGCTTAAGTATCTTAAGGGTCAAACTAAGTTGAACAAGCTTCATGCTAAATGGAGTGAGTTTATTGAGTCATTTCCTTATGTCATCAAGTATATCAAAGGAAAGGAAAATGTTGTGGCGGATGCACTTTCCCGTATATGCATGCTTGTTACTCAACTTGAATTGAATGTCATTGGCTTTGAGCATATCAAAGACTTGTATGAGCATGATCCTACTTTTGCTATTCCTTATGCCAAGTGTTTGGCGCATACATCTTGGGAACGCTATTACCTCAAAGATGGTTACCTTATGAGAGCTAACAAACTATGCATCCCTGAGTCTTCTCTTCGTTTGTTGCTTTTGCAAGAATCTCATGGCAGAGGACTAATGGGACATCTCGAACGCGACAAGACATTTGCCACGCTCTCCAAGAACTATTTTGGCCTAATATGTTTCGCGACGTCAGCTGCTTCACCAACCGATGCTCTACATGTCACAAAGCTAAGTCTAAAGCCCAATCTCATGGCCTTTACATGCCACTTCCATTTCCATATCAACCATGGGAAGATATTAGCATGGATTTTGTGCTTGGTTTGCCTCAAACTAGAAATGGCAAAGATTTCGTTTTTGTTGTTGTGGACTGATTCTCCAAAATGGCTCATTTCATTCCTTGCAACAAGATAGACGATGCTTCACATATTGCAAATTTGTTTTGTAGGGAAATCTTGCGCCTTCATGGAGTGCCAAAGACGATTGTCTCGGACCGCGACGTCAAGTTCTTGAGTTACTTTTGGAAGACCTTGTGCGCAAAGCTCGGAATCAAGCTTTTGTTCTCTTCGGCATACCATCCACAAACCGACGGCCAAACGGAGGTGACGAACCGCACGCTCTCCACTCTACTACATGTGTTGATAAAGAAGAACATCAAGGAGTGGGAGGAGTGCCTACCTATCGCCGAGTACTCCTACAACCGTGCAAGACATTCGACTATAGGCAAGTCCCCCTTGGAGGTCGTCTACGGCTTCAACCCGCTGTCACCATTGGACATCCTACCTCTACCGCTACAAGAGCGCACAAACATGGACGCGAGTGCCTGGGTCAAATACCTCAAGAAGATGCATGCAGATACAAGGCAA
Source organism: Aegilops bicornis (assembly GCA_021605145.1). Classification (NCBI taxonomy): domain Eukaryota; kingdom Viridiplantae; phylum Streptophyta; class Magnoliopsida; order Poales; family Poaceae; genus Aegilops; species Aegilops bicornis. The sequence goes on along the minus strand of CM038674.1, from coordinate 239,802,672 downwards.
ACCATCGAGCGCCAAGTACAATGACTCGCGACCAAGCTCAACATCAACAAGCAACCCATGATATTCAATGTTGGAGATCTTGCGTGGCTACACCTTTGCAAGGACCGCTTCCCCAATGAACGCAAGTCCAAACTTCTACCACGAGCAGATGGACCTTTCAAGGTGCTTGCACGCTACAACAACAACGCCTACAAGATTGACCTCCCACACGACAAGTACTCCGTGAGCGACATCTTCAACGTCAAAGATCTCTCCCCATACCATGGTGATGAGGATTTCGATCCGAGGTCGGATCTTTCCCAAGGGAGGGGAGATGATGCGGAGCATCCTACGGTCATCCCCATGGACCTACCATCGTCTCATCAAGAGCCAAGAGGACCCATGACATGAGCACGAGCTAGAGCTCTCGAGAACGAGGTGACTTCCTTCCTTAGCGATATCACATATGATCCACTCGAGACATGGCTACTACCTAAGTCCGATATGCTATGCATGACCAGGTGTCAAGAGGACCCTCCCGAAGATGCTCGTGAAGACGGATAAGCCGCCAAGTCCATGGATGAAGAAAACCAACGGAAACGGTCAAGAACACCCCCCAGGCCCCGGACATCCGGCCAGGACCCCGGACATCCAGCCCCTGGAGCATCATCCTCAGCAGCCTCCTAGCAGCCCAACATCTGCAGGCCCCGGACATCCGGCCCCAGCCCGAACATCCAGCCAGAAGCCCGGACATCCGGCGCCACGCACCAGAACCTACAGAAGCTGACTCCACCAGCCCGGACATCCGGCTCGTCGGGAAGGCCCGGACATCTGGCCCGTCGCCCGAACATCCGGCTCCGTCTGTCTACGCACAGTAAAGGGCCGAGGCCCATGTGCCCTTTCTCCCCCCTAGGCTATATATATTCCTCCTCCTCCCTCTTTCTAGGGTTAGCATTGGTTTAGCTCATATGTGAGATAGAGCGTTGCTCATCCATATGGATCTACTCCTCGAGAGAGACCGCAGCCCCTCTACAGAGACGATCCACGTTGGACTCAAGACCCCCTTCTTGGGTGGCCCCATCAAGACCTCCTCACGGAGAAGAACCGGTTACCCTTTGTATCGTCCTTTGTTGGATTTGTATCTCCCCTTGTGTTTCGAGGATCTTGCATATGTGTGAATATATCTTGTTGGTTTAGTGATTACTGTTGTGTTTTCCCTCGTTTTCCCCTCGTGTTCTTTGTGTTCTTAGTTGGGATCCGCTCCTTTCAAGAAAGATCGGCCATATAGGGTTCCACCCTACATCATCTAAACTTTCTGATAAGACCAAATTCACCCAATTTTGGTACTGTTAGAAATTGTTTTCTGATTCAAGAGTTAATTGCTTGTTTTCGAAGTTTTTCGATGTCTTTTCTTCGATTCTTTTGCATGAGTGCTTATGTATGCAATTGCTTGCTCACGATAGATTGACCGGAGTGTGACGGGTAGAACTATCACGAGTTATGAGTGTGATGAATCATCTTCATCAATAGTACAAGGCAAGTTCACTTTATCATATGCCTTTCATACCTAGTTTTTTATGCATTAGTTTCACCCTCAAACATTGCATGGTTAGGAATTGATAACATGTGGGTACTGGGAAGTAGTTGATGAGGTAGGAACCTATTGTCCTACATTCAAACCTTGGGAGTTACTTCTACGTTATACTCATACTTCTCTGCTATGCTCGTAGACGTGGATTGGTTGAGTGTATTCATGACAGATGTGAGAGTTATCATTAATGGTTAACTTAAGGTGGCTACTTTAATACACATCTGGGTGGATTGGTTGGGGCACCCTGGGGATATACCAGTGGCTTGCCCAGACAACTGGGGATATACCAGTGTTGTCCTAGGATATCCCGGCGTACCCGTGTGATCATCCTATGGTTCGCCACCCAGGCTCAAAGGGATCATAAGATTATTCATGCTAGAAACTTCCGTGTGCAGCCACAAGCTATTATGGGCTCTAGCATGGTTGAGTATGTTGCATGACCTCTTCCAGTGGTAGGCTAGCAGATGTAGGGGATGTAGGTTGGTACTGTCTACCCTGGGTTAGAGTTAATGCTTCTGAAAGACTGTGTCTCGGTGATCCATTTCTCAAACACCATGTGGTGTGAGAAAACCAACGGAGGAGATCGAGTCTTGTGGGGAAAAGTGTGCAAACCTCTGCAGAGTGTACAAACTAATCATAATTATCCGTGTCCCCGGTTATGGACATCTTGAGTATCTGGTTCTTGGATTATCATGTTGATCTCATCACTCTATTTAATGAAATTGTTGGGTTACTAATGATTTGGTAATATTTTGGGATTGAGTTGGGGATATACCTTCTCAATATTTTCAAACAACTGTGTAGTTAAATAAAATTAATTCCTTTGAGGTAGGGAAAGATTGGCTTTATGCAAAAAAACTAAACTTAGAGCTTTCCACCAGCCAAATGTGCATGTAGTGATAGCCATTTTTCAGCATTGCTCTACAGTGTGAAATTGCCAGTACATTCAATGTACTGACCCTTTGTGGCTGCAACGTCTCATGTTGCAGGACATCTTACGACGAGTAAGTGATACATTAGGGTTACGATTTCTACTCTCATCTTTGCCGTTGGTGTTAATGGGAATCCAGAACCTTGTTGTTACTTCCGCTATTTGGATTGAGGTAATAGTATTTATGTTACTTTATACATGTGATTTACCTCTGTTATAAATCCTTAAGTACTGTGTGTGTCAGCATACCGATCCAGGGATGACACTAAAGCACGGAGACTTGACCGTCTGAGGTCGGGTCGCTACAAGATGGTATCAGAGAACATGTTGACTGTAGGACGTGACCCCTAGAAACTGGCAAGCCCATAGGAAAGATTTTCTCTAAAACTTTATTTTCAAAAAAATCTTTTACCTCTCTTATTTTCCGAGCTTTATCGAATATTCCCTTTTAGTTAGACTATACCCCTTTTCCCTTTTTGACCACATGAAGATTCGACTAATGAGACCACTCCAAGAAGTACAAGATATAGGACAACTAAGACCACTTCGGAATGAAGAAGATTTTACCGTGCATTATAATAATGGAAACTACAACGGTTGAAGACTCCGAAGACTAGGAGAATTTGAAGGCTCTGAAGAATTTCCAGATTTGTATGACCTAGGAAGGCTACCCTTATGGAACTTGTTAGACTATTGAAGCTGTCAATACCCGAGATCAAGGTGTGTAGGAGAAAGACCGGAACATGGAGCGTTAAAACTCAAAGTTTTTGTCAAGAAACCCTAAGGCAGGAGATATCAATTATGGAATGATAGCTCATGGCAATGACAAGGGCAGAAACACGGTTATCCGTGATGTCATTTCCCGCGGTTGCTATTGTCACCGTGCTGAGTTAAACATGCATTTCGTCAGAAGGATTGGATGACAAAAAAGCTAATGGAGCACCTATCAACAAGGGATGAAGTTTTAACCTTAGCTGGTCTATCACCAGGATCGGGAGTGTTACATCAAGAAGTTTAGGGTGGATCTTCAGGAAGCTGTATTTGACAAGGAAGTATTTAGTGAAGAACTCAGCATCCAGAAGCTGAAAGTAGCCAAGCTGGAGGAGCAAAACCTCGAGACACCGGAGATTCGTCAGGAACTGAAGGACAGTAGGACCAGGGTTCATGCCAAGGAGGTTGAAACCCATAAGTTTGAATGCAACTCCAGAATATTAAAGGACGTCACGAGAGACTTCGCGTCAACAGAGATGAACTGGCAAAAGAACTTGAGAAGGACAAGCACGATCGGAATAAGCCATCGGAGACATGAACAATACTTGAAGAGTTTGGTGACGTTGACCTTTAGAAGACCAAACCCCTGTTATATACCTACGTTAGATGCGATGATTGTGAGCTGTCCTTTGTTTGATGTTTTCCGACAGCCACAAAATAAAAATCTGTCTTTTCAAAACTATTGTTTGTTTTGTGTGTATCCCTCTCTATATCTCTTATCCCACCCCAAAACCCAGGGACCCAATAGAGGATGAATGGAGATGAACGCACATTCCCGAGACCGATAACTCAATTAGAGACGAACCGATGGATTCAGAACATGGAGGATCACATGAAGAATAACCCTATAGTCGGAAAGGATATGACCCAGCATGCTCTTTAGTGCTTTGAAAGAGGTGCTGCTACTTGGTGGAGGATGTACCAAACCATCAATGGATGGCAAGGAGTAACCACTTGAAAGAATTTAAATTGACTTTGCTAAAGTCTCGGTTTGTGTCCCAGAAATTGAAACCTTATGGAAATGATATGAAGAAACCTTGTGCATGCAAGCTCTATGGAATAATAGGACACAACCATAAAGAACACGAGGATGGATGCCCTCATTGTGAAGAAAATCACCCAGCTGAAGAATGCCCAACTAGGGAGATTACTTGTTTCTTGTGTGAAGGGACTACCCATTACCCTGCTCACTGTCACATTTACCCCATGGTTCGAAGAACCATCCAACAGAAGAAAGAAGTAATGAAAGGAGTCCTCATGGAAATTTTGGAAGAACCTGTGATGAAGGAAGAGGTGGAGGACACACCTAAAGAAGAACCAATTAGACCTTGCACCAAGTCTTGCTATTCATGTGGAGAAGGACACATCTCCCAGAATTGTTTGAATGGGGATCTAGTACAATTCCCGACAGTGGAAGTAGAGTATGATCCACTGGAAATAGAAGCACTGATTGGAACGGAAAAGTCCAGGAAGAGAAATAGATTGGATTCCATGAAGGACCTGAGTCATATCACCTATTTTAGGTGCAAGGAGTCAGGGCACTACTTCAGCGGTTGCCCAAAGAGGAAGCCGAGGACCCAAGGAGGCTTTGAAATCACAAGGAAACCTCGAGACTTGTCAGAAGTAATATGTTTCCATTGTAATGAAGTAGAGCACTTTGCGTAGATTGTCCCAAAGAGAAGGAGGCTTGTGCCAAATAGTTGAGTTTGCAACAAAAGAAATATAGTAGTGGTAGAGAGAACATTTCTTTCCATTGAGGTGTTGAGTTGAGGCATGTAATGGAAGTGCAGGAGATTGTAGTGATTTGATTGTAGTGATTTGAGAATCAATAAAGTTGGCATCATTGGTACTGATTTGGGGTTTTTTTTGAGTAGTTACTCTATGAAGAAAGATTTTGACCATTTTCGAGGATATGAGAAATATGGTCTATGGAAGATTTGTGCATTTCAAGGGTGGTAGTACCCTGTGAGGACACTTTACCCATGAAAAGGATAATGATATTCCACGGAGTGGACTTCGGACAAAATAAGTATGAGTTTTGTCTCGATATGTGGGATACCCCAAGAGTATGAAGGGATGAAGTACTATTGGATAAAAAGGAGGTATAATGTTGGTAATATGGAGAAATTGTAACTCCATGATGAGTCTGAGTAATCACGTCTTAGTTTGGTACCAATAGAAGGAACGGAGACAGTACAATTGGATGGATTGAAGAATGCTAGGAAGCTGGATGTTGGAAAAATGATCAGTTGCCCAGATGATGAGTTCAAGGTTTACAAGTGATGAGATGGGCCATAACCCACAGGCCCCAGGACCTGCCAAGAAGCAAGCACACTCTTGCTGAAGGAAAAACCCTGGAAGAAGTTACGACTTTACCAACAAACGATCTTATAGGAGTTTATGCAAAACCTGAGAGTTGTGAAGGAACGATAGATGTTTGTTTGGCTTGCAGAATCAATGGATTTATCCGAACTTGGTTCGTCGACATGAGAAATTCTGCAATGCTTGTGAGGATGGCCGAGTGTTAGAATGTGAGATTCGCTAAACCATATACAAGGTAATGATTTGGGTGCGGGATGGATTGATCACCATACCGACTTACTCTTATTGTTCGCCTTGCTATATGGGATGGTAAATCTGAGTGAATTACCCATAGTAGAGAGACGACGATCAAAACCTTGTTTAAACCTTAGAATGGTATGACAATTTTCCCTTGTATAAGACATCTGTTGCCAATCGTAGGTCATACAGTGAGAACGAAGCCAGACCCATTTCCTGCAGGAGAAACCATAAATTGTTGACCACCATGAGATATCGATAGTTAGTTAGCTTGGTGCCCGACCCGTCAGCTAAGAAGGCCTCGTCACAGAGGAATCGTACCAAGATGAAAGGACACAAGAATAGAGGAAAATGGTTATGCCACTACCGGAAGATCCCAGAGAAGGAATTTTCCCGAGAATCTGAGAAGGCCAACACTGTCAAGAATAAGGATGGAGTATATGAGTTTTGATGGAACCGTAACAATGCTTCTAAGGGTGGTAGCACCCCAGACCCCGGAGACGATCGATGGATTTTGAGAAGACCCCTCGAACCTAACCTATTTCTTTCTAGCCTCTCCGAATCTCGAGGGCGAGATTCATTTTAAGGGTGGTAGATTTGTAACATCTCAAAATTCTAAATTTTGGAATGTTATATTAAATAAATAGTTTTGATTGTTTGTTTGATTGTGGTGTGGTTGCTTGTCTGAAATTGAGTGAAATTTGAAACTTTTTGAAAGTTAAATGAGAGGGAATAAAAGGACTTTTCCAAACTTTCACTTTGCATTCTGATCTCCATGAATTAAAATTCATTTCATCACAAAACCCTGAAGAGAAGATAACATGACTTCTTCCATTAAAAATGAAAAGGGTTTTTGAAAATATTTGAATTCCATTTGGAAATATTTAAAATTCAGAAACTTTAAGCAACTCAATTATTTCCATGAGAGAAGATAAAATGACTTCTTCTAATCATATGAAATATGAGTTGGAAGTTTGAAAGAATCAAATTTAAAGTCGCTTTGAAATTATTTTCAATTTGGAGTTATTTGGGTTTTATTCAAATTATTCTCCAAAAATAAAATATATGGAAAATAGGGTAAAATGTTTCCCTACAATAGGAAATTGGAGAGAAATAAATTTGAAATCATTTTGGTATTTTTAAAATATTTTTTATTATGTTTTATTGCGGCAGTAGCACTGTTTGATTTATTCGAGTTGTTGTGTATTTTATTTGACGCTAAAAAAATGTTTATGTCATTGAAAATCTTTTTCTGAAAATTTTTATATATTATATGCGTATAGTATATTTTTATTTTATTTGGTTTATATTACTTTCAGAAAACAATTGTTTAAAAACAACTGCATGTGCGGCCTATGACTATCCGTCGCCCAGGTGCGCAACATAGTCAGCAAACAGGCCCGTAACTGTTTTTATTTATATTTTTGGTTATGCTTGGAAAAAGATATTATTTTAGAAATATTTCTTTTTCTTAAAAAATTGCAACGTGCGCGCGTGGCCGGCCCGTGTTGATTTTAGCCCATGCGGTTCCCCGTTCATTTTATTTGTTCGTCTATGTTTAGTCCCACATTGCCTAGTCTTTAACCCCTAAGCCTCCTTTCCACCTATAAATATATATCCATAGAGACTCCAAAAATCATTTGATTCGGGTTAAATTAATATTTTGGTTTGACTAGATTCACTAAAGAAAAAAAATTCTATTCTCCGGCTGGACTTCTGCAAGTTGTCTTTTCTCTCTGAAGTCGTCTCTTCTCTACCTTATAAAGGTATCTTTCTTCATTTTTCATTTTTATATACTTTCGTAGTTTATTATTTCTAGAATAGTACGGTAGAATAATTATATTATCAATTAGTCTCTGTATTTATACAGTAGACCTAGAATTTTTTTAGCCATAGTTATTTTTCTTCCGTAAAACAGCTTGACCCTGATTTTTCAAATAGCCATAACTTTCGTTCATCCAAATTAGATGAAACCAAAGCCTATAGTTACGTCTTGTTTTCACCTATCCAGTGAACCTGTCACATCAATTTTTTGAAAATTTCAAATTTCGAAATTTGTTTAGATTCATATTCAAACTTCTTTTGATCATAACTTGAGTTCCGTAACTCCATTTGAGTTGATTCTTTTTGCACAACGAAGCTCTTGACCTAAACTTTCTGATAAGACCAAATTCACCCAATTTTGGTACTGTTAGAAATTGTTTTCTGATTCAAGAGTTAATTGCTTGTTTTCGAAATTTTCCGAGATCTTTTCTTCGATTCTTTTGCATGAGTGCTTATGTATGCAATTGCTTGCTCACGATAGATTGATCGGAGTGTGACGGGTAGAACTATCACGAGTTATGAGTGCGACGAATCATCTTCATCAACAGTACAAGGCAAGTTCACTTGATCATATCCCTTTCATACCCAGTTTTTTATGCATTAGTTTCACCCTCAAACATTGCATGGTTAGGAATTGATAACATGTGGGTACTGGGAAGTAGTTGATGAGGTAGGAACCTATTGTCCTGCATTCAAACCTTGGGAGTTACTTCTACGTTATACTCATACTTCTCTGCTATGCTCGTGGACGTGGATTGGTTGAGTGTATTCATGACAGATGTGAGAGTTATCATTAATGGTTAACTTAAGGTGGCTACTTTAATACACATCTGGGTGGATTGGTTGGGGCACCCTGGAGATATACCAGTGGCTTGCCCGGACACCTGGGGATATACCAGTGTTGTCCTAGGAGATCCCGGGGTACCCGTGTGATCATCCTATGGTTCGCCACCCAGTCTCAAAGGGATCATAAGATTATTCATGCTAGAAACTTCCGTGTGCAGCCACAAGCTATTATGGGCTCTAACATAGTTGAGTATGTTGCATGACCTCTTCCAGTCGTAGGCTAGCAGATGTAGGTTGGTACTGTCTACCCGGGGATAGAGTTAATGCTTCTGAAAGACTGTGTCTCAGTCATCCGTTTCTCAAACACCATGTACTGGGAGAAAACCAACGAAGGAGATCGAGTCTTGTGGGGAATAGTATGCAAACCTCTGCAGAGTGTAGAAACTAATCATGATTAGCCATGTCCTCGGTTATGGACATCTTGAGTATCTAGTTCTTGGATTATCATGTTGATCTCATCACTCTATTTAATGAAATTGTTGGGTTACCAATGATTTGGTAATATTTTGGGATTGAGTTGGGGATATACCTTCTCAATATTTTCAAACAATTGTGTAGTTAAATAAAATTTATTCCTTTGAGGTAGGGAAAAATTGGCTTTATGCAAAAAAAACTAAACTTAGAACTTTCCACCAGCCAAATGTGCATGTAGTGATAGCCATTTTTCAGCATTGCTCTACAGTGTGAAATTGCCAGTACATTCAATGTATTGACCCTTTGTGGTTGCAACGTCTCATGTTGCAGGACATCTTACGACGAGTAAGTGATACGTTAGGGTTACGATTTCTACACTCAACTTTGCCGTTGGTGTTGATGGGAATCCACAACCTTGTTGTTACTTCTGCTATTTGGATTGAGGTAACAGTATTTACGTTACTTTATACATGTGATTTACCTCTGTTATAAATCCTCGAGTATTGTGTGTGTCAGCATACCGATCCAAAGATGACACTAAAGCACAGAGACTTGACCGTCTGAGGTAGGGTCGCTACATCGACCAAGGGATCCTTAACCATAGCAATACTAGGTTCAACTTTAATTTTCTCAGAGGGTGTTGATGTTCTAGCATTACTCTAACGCACCACAGTTGAAGTTTTAGCATCATCCTTTATTCTAGCAGGGAAAGGTGGTTTCTCAATATAAGCGGTAGAAAAAATAGGATCTACATTATAAGTGATAGTCTTTTCTTCAACTTTAATAGGTTCAACTACTTTTACTTCAATGGGAGGATGATATTTAAACCACTTCTCCTTAGGGAGATCAACATGAGTAGCAAATGATTCACAAAAAGAAGCTACTATCTCAGGTTCAAGTCCATATTTAGTGCTAATTTCACGAAAAACTTCGGTATCCATAAAAGTTTTAACACAATCAAACTTAGGTGTTATACCTGACTCCTTACCTTCGTCGACTTCCCAATCTTCAGAGTTGCGTTTAATTATTTCTAATAAATCCCATCTGAATTCAATGGTCTTCATCATAAAAGAACCAGTACAAGAAGTATCGAGCATGGAGCGATTATTGAGAGAAAGTCGAGCATAAAAATTTTAAATAATAATTTCTCTTGAGAGCTCATGATTGGGGCATGAATATAACATCGACTTAAGCCTCCCCCAAGCTTGAGCGATACTTTCTCCTTCACAAGGCCAAAAATTATATATATAATTATGATCATGATGAATCAGATGCATAGGGTAAAACTTTTGATGAAATTCCAATTTCAATTGGTTGTAGTTCCATGATCCAATATCATCACATAGACTAAACCATGTCCATGCCTTTCCCTTCAATGATAAAGGGAAGACCTTCTTCTTGATAACAACCTCGGGCATACCTGCAAGCTTAAATAATCCACAAACTTCATCCACATAGATTAGGTGCATATCGGGATGTAATGTTCCATCTCCTGTAAAAGGATTAGCTAGTAGTTTCTCTATCATGCGAAGGAATTTCAAAGTAAACATTTTCAGTAGGTTGAGGAGCAACTCTTTGCTCTACTGGTCGGGGTGAAGATACCCCGAACAAGCCCCTCAAAGGATTATTTTCCATAGTAACGAGTGACAGTAAATTTCAGCACACTATATAAAAATTTTGTAACATCCCAAAATTCTAAATTTTGGAATGTTATAATAAATAAATAGTTTTGATTGATTGTTTGATTGCCTGTGTGAAATTGTGTGAAATTTGAAGCTTTTTGAAAGTTAAATGAGAGGGAATAAAAGGACTTTTCCAAACTTTCATTTTGCATTTATGATCTCCATGAATTCAAATTCATTTCATCATAAAACCCTAGAGTGAAGATAATATGACTTCTTCCATTTAAAATGAAAAGGGTTTTTGAAAAGATTTGAATTTCATTTGGAAATATTTTCCAATTCATAAACTTTATGCAACTCAATGATTTTCATGAGAAGATAAAATGACTTCTTGAAAACATATGAAATATGAGTGAGAAGTTTCAAAGAATTCAAATTTAAAGTCCCTTTGAAATTATTTTTCAATTTGGAGTTATTTGGGTTTTATTCAAATTATTTTTATCCAAAAATAGAATATACGGAAAATAGTGTAAAATGATTTCCTACATTAGAAAATTGGAGATAAATAAATTTGACATCATTTTGATATTTTTAAAATGATTTTATTGGGTTTTATTGCAGCAGTAGCACTCTTTGCTTTATTTAATTTTTTGTGGATTTTATTTGATGTTAGAAAAATGTTCATGTTGTAGAAAATCTTTTTCTTAAAATTTTGATATATTATATGCCTATAGTATATATTTTTATTTTATTCGGTTTTTATTTTATTTTCTATAAAATTTGTATAAAAAAAACTTCTGGACCGACCGGACCGGGCCGGCCCAGCTAGCTGTGTCATGCCAGCCGGCCCGACGCTACCACACGCCTGTCTCCCCGAGCTCGGGACAGAGTCCCGAGCCGCCACGACGCCGCCACCGACCTCGACGTCCGTGCCGAGGTCGGGCTCCTCTGCCCCTCGCCCACGCATCACGCCGCCCCTCCCCTCTATAAATAGAGCCGCCCCTGGACCCCTCTCTTCTCCCAAGCCGCCGTCGCCGCCAGATCTCGCCACCACCGCCGCAGCTCCGCCGCCCTGCCCCACGCTCCACCGCCGCTCTCGACCAATGCCGCCACCTCCATCGGGTCCGCCGTCTCGCGCCGCACCTCCCCGGGCCTCCGCCGACCCCGGAGCAGTCGTCCCCGTCCGAGACCGAAGCCGCCGCCACCGTCTTCCTCCCCGTTGGCACTGTCAATCGCCGCGGCAAGCCACTTCGCCCCTTAGCCATCCAATCTAGATCCTAGGGCCCGGATTAGATCTAGTTGTTTTTTTGCTTTTCGAAACGGTGTGCTATTTAGCGAACGTTCGCTAGGTTAGGTATTTGCGGCAAACGGTTTTCATCGCATATGCTTCTGTAGTGGACGTTCGTCCGTTAGATTTTCTGTCTCGTAGCCAAGGACCCGGTAGTAAATACTTTTCTTACAGTTTAGCCCCTAACCTTTAAACCCTCGCAACTTTTCACTCGTTTATCCAAATCCAACGAAACCAATGCCCACTTCTTCATTACAATCCCCTCTATCCAGATAACCAACTTAAACATATTTTTGGAAGTTTAAAAATTTGATTTTAAATAGATTTGAATTCAAACTTCTTTTGTTCATAACTCGAGTTTTATAACTCCGATTTAATTGGTTCTTTTTGCAAATTAAACTCTTGATCTAAACTTTCTGATAAGACCAAATCCACTCAAAGTACTGATAGAAATTGTTTTCTGTTGCAAGAGTTAATTGCTTGTTTTTGAAGATTTTTTAGATCTTTTCTTCAATTCTTTTGCATGAGTGCTTATGTATGCAATTGCTTGCTCACGATAGATTGAACGGAGTGTGACGAGTAGAACTATCAGGAGTTATGAGTGCGAATCATCTTCATCAACAGTACAAGGCAAGTTCACACTTTGATCATACTTTTCAAACCCAGTTTTTATGCATTAGTTTTACCCTCTAACATTGCATGAGTACGTTTTGATAGCATGTGGGTATTGGGAAGTAGTTGTTGAGGTAGGAACATATTGTCTTTTATCAACCCTGGGATTATACATTATGCTCATACTGCTTTGCTATGCTCGTAGACGTGGATTGGTAAATGAGATTCATGAAAGATGTGAGAGTTATATTTAACTAAGGGAAACTTAAGGTGGCTACTTTAATACACATCTGGGTGGATTGGTTGGGGCACCCTGGGGATACCAGTGGCTTACCCGGACACCTGGGGAATCCAGTGTTGTCCTAGGATATCCCGGGGTATCCGCGTGATCATCCTATGGAATGCCACCCAGGCTCAAAGGGATCATAAGATTATTCATGCTAGAAACTTCCGTGTGTAGCCACAAGCCATTATGGGCTCTGGCATAGTTGAGTAAGTTGTGGGAATCCTTTCCATGATGGGCTAGCAGATGTAGGGGATTGTAGGTGTACCGGCCTATCTATCGGTTAAGGGGACCTCTTCGGAAAGACTGTGTCTCGGTCATCCCTTTCTCAAACACCATGCAGTGCGAGAAATATAACGGAGGAGATAGAGTCTTGTGGGGAAAAGTGCGCAAACCTCTGCAGAGTGTATAAACTAATCATGGTTAGCCATGTCCCCGGTTATGGACATCTTGAGTACCTGGTGCTTGAATTACTATGTTGATCTCATCACTTTAGTTAATTAATTTGTTTGGGTTATAACTATTATTTTGGGATTGAGTTGGAGGAACCTTCTCAATATTTTTCGACAAACTTTGTAGTTAAATAAAATATATTCCTTTGTTGTAGGAAAAAATTAGCTTTATGCAAATGATAACCTTAGAGCCTCCACCAGCCAAATATGCATGTAGTGATAGCCATTATTCAGCATTGCTCTATAGTGTGAAATTGCCAGTACATTCAATGTACTGACCTACATGGCTGCAACGTCTCGTGTTGTAGGAACCTTACGACGAGTAAGTGATACGTTAGGGTTACGATTTCTACACTCAACTTCGCCGTTGGTGTTGATGGGAATCCACAACCTTGTTGTTACTTCCGCTATATGGATTGAGGTAATAGTATTTACGTTACTTTATACATGTGATTTACCTCTGTTATAAATCCTCGAGTACTGTGTGTGTCAGCATACCGATCCAGGAATGACACTTAAGCACAGAGATTTTATCCATTCGGGTCGGGTTGCTACATTTTTCCTTACCAAATTCCACCTACCAAAGGCGCTTCACTCCCCAGAAACGGCGCCAGAAAAGAGTCGTGATGAACCACAAGTATAGGGGATATATCGTAGTCCTTTTGATAAGTAAGAGTGTCGAACCCAACGAGGAGCAGAAGGAAATGATAAGCAGTTTTCAACAAGGTATTCTCTGCAGGCACTAAAATTATATCGATGTGAGATAGTTTTGTGATAAGGTAATTTGTAACGAGTAACAAGTAACAAAAGTAAACAAGGTGCAGCAAGGTGGCCCAATCCTTTTTGTAGCAAAGGACAAGCTTGGACAAACTCTTACATAAAGCAAAGCGCTCCTGAGGACACATGGGAATTATCGTCAAGCTAGTTTTCATCATGCTCATATGATTCGCGTTCGTTACTTTGATAATTAGATATCTGGGTGGACCGGTGCTTGGGTACTGCCCTTCCTTGGACAAGCATCCCACTTATGATTAACCTCTCTCGCAAGCATCCGCAACTATGAAAGAAGAATTAAGGTAAGCCTAACCATAGCATAAAACATATGGATCCAACTCAGCCCCTTACGAAGCAACGCATAAACTAGGGTTTAAGATTCTGCCACTCTAGCAACCCATCATCTACTTATTACTTCCCAATGCCTTCCTCTAGGCCCAAACAATGGTGAAGTGTCATGTAGTCGACATTCACATAACACCACTAGAGGAAAGACAACATACATCTCATCAAAATATCGAACGAATACCAAATTCACATGACTACTTATAACAAGACTTCTCCCATGTCCTGAGGAACAAACGTAACTACTCACAAATCATATTCATGTTCATAATCAGAGGGGTATTAATATGCATAAAGGATCTGAACATATGATCTTCCACCGAATAAACCAACTAGCATCAACTACAAGGAGTAATCAACACTACTAGCAACCCACGGTACCAATCGAGGTTTTGAGACAAAGATCGGATACAAGAGATGAACTAGGGTTTGAGAGGAGATGGTACCGTGAAGATGTTGATGGAGATTGACCCTCCCGATGAGAGGATAGATGGTGATGACGATGGTGACGATTTCCCCCCTCGAAGGATGTTTCCCGACAGAACAGCTCATGGGAGCCCTAGATTGGTTTCGTCAGGTTCCGCCTCGTGACGGCGGCGCTTCGTCCCAAAAGCTTGCTTCTGATTTTTTCCAGGGCAGAAGACACCTTATACCAGAAGATGGGCGTCGGGGGGCTGCCAGGTGGCCCATGAGCTAGGGGGCGCGTAGGGGGTAGGGCACGCCCCCACCCTCGTGGACGGTGGGTGGCCCCCCTCTGGTGCTTTCTTCGCCGGATATTTTTAATATATTCCAAAACTGACTTTCGTGGAGTTTCAGGACTTTTGGAGTTGTGCAGAATAGGTCTCTAATATTTGCTCCTTTTCCAGCCCAGAATTCCAGCTGCCGGCATTCTACCTCTTCATGTAAACCTTGTAAAATAAGAGAGACAAGGCATAAGTATTGTGACATAATGTCTAATAGCAGCCTATAATGCAATAAATATCTATATAAAAGCATGATGCAAAATGGACATATCACTTGCTGTTGTACGTAGTGTGGGCAGATCCGGCCTCCCGCCGCACGCCTAGCCACATCCCGACGACCCTAAGGTATAAGTTTCTTTGAAACTGTCATTGCTCTAGCTGCTTGCGGATCTTTTTTGATTTTGTAGTCGAATCTAGGTCTTGGTTAAAAGAGGAAAGAAGGGTGCGGTGGGGTGGAGCATGAATCTAGGACGTGGTTCAATGAGGAAAGGAGGGAGGGAAAGTAGTATAGACTGGCTATCCAGCCGCTTTGTTGGTCGAAAAGGAAAAAAGGGGGTAACACAGTACGCACATCTGTAAGGAACCGATCGCTTTGTTGAAAAAGGAAAGAAACTGGGGGGTCAGGTAGTTTGTTGTGACGCCCGGATAATTAAGCTACAGTGATCCCCGCTAATGATGCCACGTCACCTCGGTTACTGTGGATAAACTCGCGTTAGTTCGAAACCTAGTTCGAATTTCAAATTTAAAACCGAGGCAAACAATAAAAGTTTTCAAACATTAAAACTAAAATGTTCGGAGTGTGCCAATCAATGCTTAGGTATTTATGGTGAAGGAACCGTGCTTTTATAAAAGGCCTAAATATTTAAAAGGAAATAAAACAGAAGAGAAAATAAATAAAAAAAAAACAAAACTAAACTAACTAAGGAAAAGAAGGAGAGGCCCCCTCTCCCTATGGGCCTCGGCCCAGCTGGCCTTAGACCAACCAGGCCGGCCCACCCCGCACCTCCCTGGCCTATATGGCCCCCCTTGCCACACAAAACCCTAACCGATCCCCACTCCCCCCCCAGTCGCTTCCCCCACGTCTCTCTCCCCTTCCCCGATCTGGATCGGGCAGCTCCGCCCTCCCTCCCAGCTCGATCCCAGGCACCTGCCCGTGCTCAGGGGCCTGGCCCCTCGCGCCCCCCGCCGGCACCCATCCCGACGCCGCGCCCGACCCGCCATCCGCCGCCCGGAGATCCCCACCTCACCGGACGCCTCGAAGCTCCTCCCTCGCACCCCCGTCGCCTCTTCCTCATCAGCCAACGCCTGCCGACTCCGCGCCCGTCGCTCGCCACCCCGCTGCCTCGACCACGCCTCCCCACCAGACTGCCTCCTTGTCTCCGACGCCGCCATCCCCGTCCACCACCTCGAGCACCATTGCCCCGTGCCCTACGCTCCGATGTGAGCCCCTCGCCGACCCCACCCCTCGTCTCCGTCATCGAACGTAGCTGCCGCTCCCCGTTGCGGATGCTGCCCGGCCCGTGCTCCCGTGCATCCCCGCGCCGTCCCGCGGTCGCCGCGCCTTGGTCCTCCGTGGCCGTGCCGCCCCGCTCTTGCTTGCTGCCAGCGTCGTGTGTGGTCACCGGACCGCGCGTCCCCAGCCACGCCCGCCACGCCCTGCGCCTCGCCGCCCAGATCCTCAAGGCTCCGACTGGCCGCGCCATGGCCGCCGGCGCGCGCCCTCCTGGGAGCCCGAGTGCTCCTCGCCCCTGGTGGCCTCAGGCACGCACGCCCGCACCCGTCGCCCACTAAGCCACTAGGGTCTATGACACCGGGGCCCCACGCCCCTGGAACATTTTTTTAAGAAAAATAAATAATTAAAGTTAATAATTAATTAATTAGTAATGTAATTAATTAAGTTAATTAACCTGCTTAATTAGCCTAATTACCTAGTCAGTTGATTAAATCATTAGTTTGTTAAAACAGTCAATGACAAATGGGCCCCATTGTCCCTTTTTGACCAGTCAACCCAGTCATTATTGACTGTGGACCATGCTGACTCAGCATACTCTGGACCCCGCTGTCAGCTGCATGTGCATGTTCCTCGGTACACTTCTATGTACCCATAGCATTTTAGTTATTTATTTTCGAATTAATAAATAAATTCAGAATATTGCTAAAACTTTAATAAATCATAGAATTTAAACCGTAGCTCGGATGAAAATGTTTTCTACATGAAAGTTGCTCAGAACGACGAGACGAATCCGAATACGCGGTCTATTCGCCCGCCACATGCCCCTAGCATAGCAAACATGCAACATTTCCCCTTAGTTTAGTCTGCCCGAAAATGCCAAAATTCGGGAAAACATTCCCGGATGTTTCCCCCTTCGCCGGTAGCGTGTAGCACCGCGCTAGAACATGTCTAGCTCTGTCTGTTGTCCTGTTATGCACTTGCCTGCTATGTATTTACTGTTTCTTCCCCCTCTTCTCTCCGGTAGACTCCGAGACTGCCGCTGTGATTGACTACGTCGACGACGACCCCTCTCTCTTGCCAGAGCAACCAGGCAAGCCCCCCCTTGATCACCAGATATCGCCTATTCTTCTCTATACTGCTTGCGTTAGAGTAGTGTAGCATGTTACTGCTTTCAGTTAATCCTATACTGCTGCATAGCCTGTCCTTGCTACTACTGTTGTTACCTTTACACCTTTATCCTCTTGCTTAGTATAGGATGCTAGTGTTCCATCCGTGGCCCTACATTCTTGTCCGCGCCATGCTATACTCTTTGGGTTGTGATCACTTGGGAGGTGATCACGGGCATATACTATATACTTTACACCATTACATTACACATGGTACTGTTCGAGATGAAATTTGAAAGGACAGGTGGCTCCATCCCGGTAGAGGTGGGCCTGGGTTCCCAACGGCCCCCGACTGTTACTTTATGACGGAGCGACAGGGCAGGTTGAGACCACCTAGGAGAGAGGTGGGCCTGGCCCTGGTCGGCGTTCGCGGATACTTAACACGCTTAACGAGATCTTGGTATTTGATCTGAGTCTGGCCATTTGGTCTATACGCACTAACCATCTACGCGGGAGTAGTTATGGGTATCCGGCGTCGTGGTATCGGTAAGCACTTCGTGACATCAGCGGGCCGACGGCAGCGCCGGATTGGAACGTAAGCCTGCTCTTGTATTAACGGGGCTAGTTCTGCTTTCGGCCGCGTACGCAACGTGCAGGTGTGCATTGGGCGATGGCCCCAGACCCCTGTGCGCTTAGGTTTAGACCGGCGTCTTTGGCCTCTCTGTTGTGCCTAGGTGGGGCTGCGGCGTGTTGATCTCTCGCGGGCATAGCCGAGAAAAGTGTGTCCGGCCAAATGGGATCAAGCGTGTTGGGTTATGTGGTGCACCCTGCAGGAAGTTAATCTATTCGAATAGCCATGATCTTGATAGCAGGGGCGACTTGGAGTTGTACCTTGACCTTATGACAACTAGAACCGGATACTTAATAAAACACACCCTTCCAAGTGCGAGATACAACCCGGTGACTGCTCTCTCTCGTGGTTACGAGGAGGGATCGCGGGTAGGATTATGCTATCTGATGATACATGGAGGACTTCATCTACTCTCTTCTACATGTTGCAAGACGGAGGCTGCGAGCGTAGTCTTTGACAGGATTAGCTATCCCCTCTTATTACGGCATTCTGCAGTTCAGTCCACTGATATGGCCATTTACACATATATCCATGCATATGTAGTGTAGCTCCTTGCTTGCGAGTACTTTGGATGAGTACTCACGGTTGCCTTGTTCCCGCTTTTCCCCCTTTCTTTACCCGGTTGCTGCGACCGGACGATGGAGCCCAGGAGCCAGACGCCACCGTCGATGACGACTACTACACCGGAGGTGCCTTCTACTACGTGTAGCCCGCTGACGACGACCAGGAGTAGTTAGGAGAATCCCAGGCAGGAGGAATGCGCCTCTTTCGATTTGTATCCCAGTTTGTGCTAGCCATCTTATGGAAACTTGTTTAACTTATGTCTGTACTCAGATATTGTTGCTTCCGCTGACTCGTCTATGATCGAGCACTTGTATTCGAGCCCTCGAGGCCCCTGGCTTGTATTATGATGCTTGTATGACTTATTTATGTTTTAGAGTTGTGTTGTGATATCTTCCCGTGAGTCCCTGATCTTGATCGTACACATTTGCGTGCATGATTAGTGTACGATTGAATCGGGGGCGTCACAAGTTGGTATCAGAGCCGACTGCCTATAGGAACCCCCCTTCCATACTCCTTGGCCGAAGTTGAGTCTAGTCGATGAAAACTGTTTTAGTAACATGGCTGTGCGGCCCATGGGCCCACGTCGCCATTGGGTGGTATTAGGATCTTTTATTCCTCATCTATACTCTGGGACTCTGATCTCTCTACTATTCGGGTTGAACGATTTTACTAAAATCTAACTTTAGGTTCTC
Source organism: Aegilops bicornis (assembly GCA_021605145.1). Taxonomy (NCBI): domain Eukaryota; kingdom Viridiplantae; phylum Streptophyta; class Magnoliopsida; order Poales; family Poaceae; genus Aegilops; species Aegilops bicornis. The sequence goes on along the minus strand of CM038674.1, from coordinate 239,783,192 downwards.
GAAAATACTTTCTCACGGAGAGGCCCTTGATCCAGATGATCGCCGATCGCACTGTAAGATTTCGAAGATACTCTCCGATTTTCTCTCAAGACCTTGTGCCCGTTGCTTTTGCAATTCCCTTCCACCGGAATATCCCTATGGATAAATACTTACACCTGTCATGCTTACTTTTATTCCCAGTCGATCTTGTTATTACAAGATACCCCGAGAATATTTTGTGCCTCTTGCCTTGCAGTTCTTTGCCACTGAATACCCCTAAGAATAATTTCTCGCACTTTCCGAGTATCCGCTCATCCCAGTTGTTCAGATGTTTCACAAAAGTCTTTGAAATACTATTCAATCCTCCAAAATCCTTAGCAGATTTATTGCTATGCAATTAATTTTATACTCGCATTATGGATGCTTCACATATATCTGGCAATATTCACTAGTATCTTTTGACACCGTCATTTGATCCTATTGATTCAACATGTGTGCGAATGCACACAATCATCTATCAGCCCTTCTAAATTATCTTTCCGGCTCAGACATCATTTTGGAACATGAGCTGGTTCTCGACCAAACTATTGGTCGTCAATTGTACCCTTAGGTCTATTGAATATATCCACCCTTGATCAGAGCATCTACTTCTGATCCTTCGATTTGGAATCATAATTCCTTTGCATTTAAGCTTCGAATTATTCAGATGATTCCATAACCTGTTGCATTTGCATTATTTCTTCCTCTTATTGAGTACCGATACTCACATCAGATCCCTTATGGACCACCAGATCCTTGTTGGATTTTATCCGACAACGCCCTTCATATTCAATAACCTTGTGAGCCTTTCCTCGGATACCTTATGCCTTTGGTAAATTGTATCCTTTGCTTTCTCAACCATGATCTCCCTTCGAGTTTGAGTTAATTACTCCTAAAGATTGTGGTTTATGTTTCTAAGATGCCCCGATGGGTCGAACATATACCTTCCTTAATTTTTGTGAACCCAAAAGTCTTCATGGGTCATAACCTCCACAGTATTCCATGATTAAACTTTCAAACTCTAAACATTCTTAATCGAGAGCGATAAATGAGAAGTTGTGTATTGGAGAAGTGGGAGTCGACCTTGAACCTTGCGTTCATGCCCATGGACACGATGCTTGATCTTATCATGGATGCTTCTCTTAAACCCTATTCGGTATAGGTTCATCTTATATATGGGAATTGGTCTTTTGCAACCGTGGTTCCGACCATATTTTCTTCTTGATTCCATTTCTGACAAGTTAGAGTACTTGTCTTACATGAGAGCATTACCCTAATCCAACCTCTACTTTGATGCATGCGTCGAGTATTACCCCCATGGAATCTCGAGATTATCATGGAACTGCATAACTTCTTATGAGTTCTTCATCAAGTGCTACCTTCCCACTGATTCCAATTTTTCACGGGCTCTGAGTTATTAAACACTCAAAGACACCGATAACTGAACCAAGTCCGCACTAGTGTATGAGTGACAAAAACTAAGGGCAGAATAGCCCCTTCAAAGTAGGGGCTTCACAACCCGCTTCTCTTCCTTAATGCGTTAGAATACGTTTTTTGATTGAATAGGTTCTATCTGCTTCCATTCATTATCCGTGTGCTTGTGAATTTATTAGCTTGTCCGAACTTGGCTCTTTAGTAAAACGAAGGAGCTGCTAAGCTATTATTGGGTTCAAAAAAAAACTCTTCAGTAAGCTTCTATAAGTACGAGTTTGTACCCGATCACGCCATTCCTAGCCTGTTTGGCTATATCATTGTCGTGATGATTCTAATTGTCCTACCTGGTCCTTATTCTCGGAGCACCAAATTGCGACGATAGCTAATCTTACAATCGATCTTCCTCGTCATACCGTTTGTCCTTGGACAGCAAGCTTGATTTCGAGTTTGTGTCGTACCCATGGTTCCAATGACTTTTGGCTTCATCATTTCCATTGACTTGATGTGATCACGGATCGATTACATCTTCATGTAATCTCTCGACACATGTGTCGTGATCATTATCAACATTCTGAGCTATTCCAGAATATCAATCAAATTCATGATGAGAATTACCATCCTTGCCCCTCGATGATTTGTGATGTCATCGACTACTTCCTTGCCTTCTTTCCAACACAAACTTGTTAGGTGTTGTGGCTATACCTTGAGTTCCTTGTTAACCGACTTATGTTATGTTCTACCTTGAAGTATTACCATCTCCTATGTCAAGAATGTCGTGAGAAATTCACCACCTCTTGAGAATTCTTGGTATGGTGATACTTCTCACCCTCACCATTCTTTCTTGGTAACCGTGTTGTTTCTAACTTGAATACCGACATTTGAACTATGATGTGTGAATTCAAAACTTCTAGCAACCCTATTGCTTTGGAGTGAATGGTCGAGTTTCATTCCAATTCTTTTGTTCGTCAAGTCACCATTCTGACATTGATCGTGCAAACCCAGCCCATATTTCGGGTGCACCTTTCAACCAATGTTTAATGGTGTATGTCTTTCCTCGGGCATACAACATTATATCATTTGAATTGACAAGTGTCATCTTCTTGTTCACCTTATTGTGGAAAGCCATCCGTTTGGAATTCTCGATGAATTGTCGCCGAGCCCATCAGCCACCTTCTCATCCCTCCTTGGTTTAAGGATGAACTATTGCTTCAAGAACCCGCTCCCATAGTTCATTTCACGAGAATCTTGAAATGTCATTTCGTCTATTTGTGTTGAACCTTTTCTTCTCGGACATCCATAGTCTGAGGTATCATGACACCAATCGGATCTGAATCTCGGTCAGATATGATGGCTGGGACAACTTTCCAAGAGTTATGATATTGGTCCTTTGATGAACCGGTAACATGATGTCATGCCTAGCACCTCCCCCCTGGGTGGAGGACCGATCATTATAAATTCTTTTGCAAGGATAACCATTCTTCCTGGAGGAAATTGTAATACCTATTTTATAAGTTGTTCCTGATGGATACATTGAGTATCTAAAGTCGGACCTTTGTTTGGAGACCATGTCAATGCTATCTCAAAAGCTTGTCTGTGGAACTCTGATTTCAACAAGAACATTTGAAGCCCAATGCTAAATGTTTCTTGCTCAATTATTCGAACACCATTGTATGGATAATGACATGGAATTTCTCTTCCCTTTCCTAAAGGGGTTTTCTACGTTATATCCCGTCATGGATATCATGCTTTGCCTGCCCTTGGGAAGGATATACCCCTGAAATAGGTGTTTAAACACATTTTCCTTTCCATTGTTTTGTTTAAACCTTCTTGTGATCTATATGAGCGGTAATAATTCCCTGCTTATGTAAACACCTCGGTGTACCATCTTGTCTGGTGTAACCCTGTTACTATTGTTGATGACATTCCGGTAGCCACCGATGGACGAGAACTTTGCCTATTGGTCCGCCTCGTTTAACGAAAGGTGAATTGGTTCTCTTTGTCCCTCGCCCTTGGTACCGATATTGTTGCCAACATAACTGATAGGCTATCCTCTGACATGCCTTGCTTACACGATCGTGCAAGACATTACCACCCTTCCTACTTAAAACCCACATGGTGGGCCTATAATCCATAGTTCCACAGGATCGAAACCTGACTGTCCAGTACACCTTGTTGACAAAGTTATCCCTTACTCTTAGTTTCATGTGTAATTCATGAGCCACCTTCCTAGTGATCTGTTCCGATATCAGACGCAATACTTACTCTCGCTACTCTGAACCCCTTTCTCACTCGGGTTCAGGCTTCGAGCAGCTATCTATCCGCTTGGAGCCTCTTATGGTACCTTCGTACCTTACTCTCGAGGTATTTCATATGTTTAACTCAAGAGATAATCTTATACTCATTCATGGGTTAACCCCCAGATTGTTTCCCTCAAAAGCATTATGTCGTAGTGAGCTGCCCCTTATCCTTTCGTAACTACGATGGAGTTCCCGAAGAAATGATGACAAGTTTATCATGATGCATTGGAATAAAGAATTGAAGACATCAACGAAAGGGATTAACTTCTAAGAGAAGATCCGTTAGAATATCGTAACCAGAACTTTCCCCCTTACTCCCCTCTTAAATCTCGGGACGAGATTTCTTGTAGTGGAGGAGAATTGTGACGCCCGGATAATTAAGCTACAGTGATCCCCGCTAATGATGCCACGTCACCTTGGTTACTGTGGATAAACTCGCGTTAGTTCGAAACCTAGTTCAAATTTCAAATTTAAAACCGAGGCAAACAATAAAAGTTTTCAAACATTAAAACTAAAATGTTCGGAGTGTGCCAATCAATGCTTAGGTATTTATGGTGAAGGAACCGTGCTTCTATAAAAGGCCTAAATATTTAAAAGTAAATAAAACAGAAGAGAAAATAAATTAAAAAAACAAAACAAAACTAACTAAGGAAAAGAAGGAGAGGCCCCCTCTCCCTATGGGCCTCGGCCCAGCTGGCCTTAGACCAACCAGGCCGGCCCACCCCGCACCTCCCTCGCCTATATGGCCCCCCTTGCCACACGAAACCCTAACCGATCCCCACTCCCCCCAGTCGCTTCCCCCACGTCTCTCTCCCCTACCCCCATCTGGATCGGGGCAGCGCTCCGCCCCTCCCCCCGCTCGATCTAGGCACCTGCCCGTGCTCAGGGGCCCGGCTCCTCGTCCCCCCCCCCCGCCGGCACCCATCCCGACGCCGCGCCCGACCCGCCATCCGCCGCCCGGAGATCCCCACCTCGCCGGACGCCTCGAAGCTCCTCCCTCGCACCCCCGTCGCCTCTTCCTCATCAGCCAACGCCTGCCGACGCCGCGCCCGTCGCTCGCCACCCCGCTGCCTCGACCACGCCTCCCCACCGGACTGCCTCCTCGTCTCCGACGCCACCGTCCCCGTCCACCACCTCGAGCACCATTGCCCCGTGCCCTACGCTTCGATGTGAGCCCCTCGCCGACCCCACCCCTCGTCTCCGTCATCGAACATAGCTGCCGCTCCCCGTTGCGGATGCTGCCCGGTCCGTGCTCCCGTGCATCCCCGCGCCGTCCCGCGGTCGCCGCGCCTTGGTCCTCCGTGGTCGTGCCGCCCCGCTCTTGCTTCTTTGCCAGCGTCGTGTGTGGCCGGACCAAGGCGTCCCACACGCCACGCCGGGCCCAGCGCCTCGCTGCCCCGATCCTCGCGGCTCCGACCGATCAGCGCCATGGTCACGGGCCGCGCCCTCCTGGGAGCCCGAGTGCTCCTCGCCCCTGGTGGCCTCAGGCACGCACGCCCGCACCCGTCGCCCACTAAGCCACTAGGGTCTATGACACCGGGGCCCCACACCCCTGGAACATTTTTAAGAAAAATAAATAATTAAAGTTAATAATTAATTAGTTAGTAATGTAATTAATTAAGTTAATTAACACCTTAATTAGCCTAATTACCTAGTCGATTGATTAAATCTGTTAGTTTGTTAAAATAATAATGACAAATGGGCCCCATTGTCCCTTTTGACCAGTCAACCCAGTCATTATTATTTGTTGACCATCTTGACTCAGCATACTCTGGACCTCATTGTCATTTGCATGTGCATGTTCACAGGTACACTTACGTGTACCCATAGCATTTTAGTTATTTATTTTCGAATTAATAAATAAATTCAGAATATTGCTAAAACTTTAATAAATCATAGAATTTAAACCATAGCTCGGATGAAAATGTTTTCTACATGAAAGTTGCTCAGAACGACGAGACAAATCCGAATACACGGTCTGTTCGCCCGCCACACGCCCCTAGCATAGCAAACATGCAACCTTTCCCCTTAGTTTAGTCTGCCCGAAAATGCCAAAATTCGGGAAAACATTCCCGGATGTTTCCCCCTTCGCCGGTAGCGTGTAGCACCGTGCTAGAACATGTCTAGCTCTGTCTGTTGTCCTGTGATGCACTTGCCTGCTATGTATTTACTATTTCTTCCGCCTCTTCTCTCTTGTAGACTCCGAGACTGCCGCTGTGATTGACTACGTCGACGACGACCCCTCTCTCTTGCCAGAGCAACCAGGCAAGCCCCCCCTTGATCACCAGATATCGCCTATTCTTCTCTATACTGCTTGCGTTAGAGTAGTGTAGCATGTTACCGCTTTCGATTAATCCTATACCGCTGCATAGCCTTTGTCCTTGCTACTCTTGTTGTTACCTTTACGATATCCTCTTGCTTAGTATAGGATGCTAGTGTTCCATCGGTGGCCCTACATTCTTGTCCGTCTGCCATGCTATACTCTTTGGGCTGTGATCACTTGAGGTGATCACGGGCATATACTATATACTTTACACCATTACATTACCTGTGATACTGTTAGGAGATGGGGGTGAAAGACGGTGGCTCCATCCCGGTAGAGGTGGGCACTGGGTTCCCAACAGCCCCATCGTTACTTTATGGCGGGCGGCAGGCAGGTTGAGACCACCTAGGAAAGAGGTGGGCCTGGCCTGGTCGGCGTTCATGGATACTTAACACGCTTAACGAGATCTTGGTATTTGATCCGAGTCGGCCATTTGGTCTATACGCACTAACCATCTACGCGGGAGTAGTTATGGGTATCCCGGCGTCGTGGTATCAGCCGAAGCACTTCGTGACGTCAGCGACTGAGCGGCGCGCGCCGGATTGGAATGTAGGCCTGCTCTTGTAATAAGGGGGCTAGTTCTGCTTCCAGCCGCCCACGCAACGTGCAGGTGTGCATTGGGCGATGGGCCCAGACCCGTGTGCGCTTAGGTTTAGACCGGCGTGCTGGCCTCTCTGTTGTGCCTAGGTGGGGCTGCGACGTGTTGATCTCCCGCGGCCGGGCATGACCCGAGAAAAAGTGTGTCCGCCAAATGGGATCAAGCGTGTTGGGTTATGTGGTGCACCCTGCAGTGAAGTTAATCTATTCGAATAGCCATGATCTTGATGTGAGGGCGACTTGGAGTTGTACCTTGACCTTATGACAACTAGAACCGGATACTTAATAAAACACACCCTTCCAAGTGCGAGATACAACCCGGTGGTCGCTCTCTCTCGTGGTTACGAGGAGGGATCGCGGGTAGGATTATGCTATACGATGCTACATGGAGGACTTGATCTACTCTCTTCTACATGTTGCAAGGCGGAGGCTGCCGAGCGTAGTCTTGACAGATTAGCTATCCCCTCTTATTCGGCATTCTGCGATTCAGTCCTTGATATGGCCCTTTACACATATATCCATGCATATGTAGTGTAGCTCCTTGCTTGCAGTACTTTGGATGAGTACTCACGGTTGCCTTGTTCCCCTTTTCCCCCTTTCTTTACCCGGTTGCTGCGACGAACGATGGAGCCAGGCAGGCACGCCACCGTCGATGGCGACTACTACCGGAGGTGCCTTCTACTACGTGCAGCCCGGCGACCACTGTGAGTAGTTAGGAGGATCCCAGGCAGGAGGCCTGCGCCTCTTTCGATCTGTATCCCAGTTTGTGCTAGCCATCTTATGGCAACTTGTTTAACTTATGTCTGTACTCGGATATTGTTGCTTCCGCTGACTCGTCTATGATCGAGCACTTGTATTCGAGCCCTCGAGGCCCCTGGCTTGTATTATGATGCTTGTATGACTTATTTATGTTTTAGAGTTGTGTTGTGATATCTGCCCGTGAGTCCCTGATCTTGATCGTACACATTTGCGTGCATGATTAGTGTACGATTGAATCGGGGGCGTCACATTTGTGCAGGACTAGATTTGTTGCCCTCACATAGGAAAAAGGTTCAAAGAGCACAAATATGGGACCAACGCAGATGTGCTGCTTGGCAACATACTCTGCATCACCCATTTATACGTGTGGACGCACATGGTGTTGGCATGTCCCATGTCCCATGTCCCATACAACTATTTTGTTGTTGTTAACCTAAGAATGCCGCTAGAAAATTGAAGCAATGCCACTATTAAAAGTAAATTGCATTTTTAACAAATGTTGTTTTAAGAGAATGTCTCTGTTCATATGAATCAATGCAACCATTTTATAAATGCTACTGTCCTACTTTGTTTTCCATCAAGATAAGTTAGATGCTTCTTTTTGTCGCCGTTTGTTTCATCCTCCTTTATTGGCCAGTAATTGTTTCCCTTTTTGCCTCTGTTAAAACAGGGATATCTAATCAACTTGTTGCTACAGCGAACCTAAATGTCGCACCGGCAACTTAAACGAGATTGGATTTCCTATTCGTGTTGGTAGATTTGTATTTGATCTTGTTCGTCTCACGAAAGGTCAGTGCAGGCCTTCATCCACATGATTGTGCAGTGTGCTTTGAGATGTTGTGCTACTTGTATTGGTACTGTTTCAAATAAATGTTGAATTGAAGCTATTGTATTGCTGCCTTTTCCCATTAAGTAGTGAACAAAAATGGGACCAACCCAGACATGATGCTTGTTCCTTTGTTACAACAAATTCTGCATCACCCCTTTATAAGTAGATGGAAGCACATGGTGTTGTTGCGCCCACTCTCCCCTAGAACTGTTTGTGCTTTTTGTTAATCTAGTGCCGCTGGTAAAATTAAGCAATGCCACTCTCATAATTAACTACTGAATCTTGGTTAAAAACTGCAACACTTGTTAGGGATTGGCGGGATTACCATTTTTGTGGCCGCATGTTTCATCCTCCTTTACTGGCCAGTAATTGATTCCTTTTTTGTCTCTGTTAAAATAGGGATATCTATTCAACTTGTTGCTATTGCGACATTTTGCTTCGCTACGTGAAACACTTTTGTTTTAAGAGTGTTTTGTGCAGTTCAACTTGAATGTCACACCGGCGACTTTGCTTAATTTTGGTGGAACTGCACAAAAGGATATCATATTTCCATATATGTGTTGGGATTTGTTTCAAGTCCTCCTCGCGAGTTGTTTCAAATCTTGGTCAAGAAAGGTCAGTATCGACTTTCATCCACATGATGCTGCAGCGTGCTTTGAGATGTTGTGCTACTTATATTGGTATTGTTTTGCATAAATGTTGAATTGAAGCTATTGAACTGTTGTCTTTTACCATTAAGTGAGCAAAAATTGTTCCAACCTGCACATGATGCTTGTTTCTTTGTTACAACAAAACTCTGCATCACCCCTTTATAAGTAGATGGAAGCACATGGTGTTGTTGCGCCCACTCCCCCTGGAACTGTATATGCTTTTTGTTAATCTAATATCACTGGTAAAATTAAGCAATGACACTCTCAGAATTAATAACTGAATCTTAGTTCAAAACTGCAACATTTGTTAGGGATCGGCGGGAGTACCATTTCTATTAGGGATCAGCCGGAGTACATGTTTAAGAAATGCATTGTTCAGATAATGTCTCTGTTATTATATATTAGTTATAGTGTTTTACAAATGCTACTATTCTGCTTTGTAGTTCTTTCTACATGTTTAACCAAGGTATTTTTAAGATAATGTCTCTGTTAAAATGAATCAGTCATACTATTTTAGGAATGGTACTTTTCTGCTTTGTCGTTCTTTATACATGTTGAAACAAGGCATTGTTAAGATAATGTCTCAGTTAATATGAATGAATCACACTAATTGAGAATTGCTACTCTCCTGCTTTGTTTCCCATTAATATAAGGTAGATCAGTAGATGTTTTTCTTCTGGGAGTACAAGTCATCAACCGTTATTTATCAGTAATTGTTTACCTTATACCTATTGTTGCTTACAGGGATATCAAAATTAAAGCTTGGTTTTATTTCGACTTTGATTTTAGTTGAACTGCACAAAAGGATCCAATGTGTCTAAGGCAAACTGCTGCATTAGTGGGTCCAGTTGGTCTTACCACTTTGCAGAAAGAAGCGATCCTTTATTTGCGCTACATTACAGAAGGAATGATCGAGAAGCTTTACAGAGTATTAGTAGACGCTGGTGACATGACTAGTCTGCAGAGAGCATGGGCAACTCAACAACACGTGGAGTGCAAAATTCACTCCACAAGGAAAGGTATGACCAAGTCAGTTGCCGACGCATCTGTAACAAACAAGGTCAGTATCAGCCTTCATCCACATGATTGTGCTTTGTTATGTTGTGCTACTTATATTGTTGTATTGTTTTGAATAAATGTTTAATTCAAGCTATTGTATTGCTATCTTTTCCAGTTAAAGATAATGAAGATGATTATAGTTGTAAGCATACAGTTAATCAACTAGTACCATTATTATATTCATCATGCTTTTTCTGTATTTATGCAGACAGGGATGTTGATCTTGATTTTAGAGGAACTGCACAAAATGTTCAGATGGTTCGTGTCCTCCATAATACTTCATCATGCACAATACATCGAATGGTTCTCTTATCATTCGTCGTCACCTTGAGCCACCGGACTATCTGTTTGAATGGAGCTGCCAACGTCGGCCATTAAGAAGGGTAAGAAGAAAGACAAAAAGAGAGATGGTTGCTTTACTTGTGGTTCGGAGGAACACTAGGAAAACAAGTGCCCAAACAAGTACAAGAAGCCAGGACAGGACTCCCAAGTCTGTCAATGTCACTCTAAGCAAAAATGATGGGGCATCTGGGTATGGTAATCTGTTTACTGTACATTCAGTTTGTTAGTCCACCGATTGGTGGGTTGACACTGCGGCCAATATTGTGTGTGTTGCTACGTCTTGAGCTTGCGTTGGTTTTCCTCGAAGAGGAGAGGGTGATGCAGCAAAGTGTAGCGTAAGTATTTCCCTCAGTTTTGAGAACCAAGGTATCAATCCAGTAGGAGGTCCTCAAAAGTCCCACACACCTACACAAACAAGCGAGAACTCGCAACCAACGCAATAAAGGGGTTGTCAATCCCTTCACGGCCACTTCATGAAAGTGAGATCTAATAAAGATAGTATGATAAGATAAATATATTTTTGGTATTTTATAATATAGATGCAAAAAGTAAAGATGCAAATAAAATTAGATTGGAAGCAAATATGATAAGAGATAGACCCGGGGGCCATAGGTTTCACTAGTGGCTTCTCTCAAGATAGCATAAGTATTACGATGGGTGAACAAATTACTGTCGAGCAATTGATAGAAAAGCGCATAGTTATGAGATTATCTAAGCATGATCATGTATATAGGCATCACGTCCATAACAAGTAGACTGACTCCTGCCTGCATCTACTACTATTACTCCACACATCGACCGCTATCCAAAGATGCATCTAGAGTATTAAGTTCATAAGAACAGAGTAACGCTTTAAGCAAGATGACATGATGTAGAGGGATAAACTCATGCAATATGATATAAACCCCATCTTGTTATCCTCGATGGCAACAATACATACGTGCCTTGCAACCCTTTCTGCCACTGGGTAAGGACACCGCAAGATTGAACCCAAAGCTAAGCACTTCTCCCATGGCAAGAAAGATCAATCTAGTAGGCCAAACCAAACTGATAATTTGAAGAGACTTGCAAAGATAACTTAATCATACATAAAAGAATTCAGAGAAGATTCAAATATCATTCATAGATAAACTTGATCATAAACCCACAATTCATCGGATCTCGACAAACACACCGCAAAAAGAGATTACATCAAATAGATCTCCAGAAGAGAGGGGGATAACATTGTATTGAGATCCAAAAAGAGAGAAGAAGCCATCTAGCTAATAACTATGGACCCGTAGGTCTGTGGTAAACTACTCACAACTCATCGGAGGGGCAAGGATGTTGATGTAGAGGCCCTTCGTGCTTGATTCCCCCTCCGGCAGAGTGCCGGCGAAGGCTCCAAGATGGGATCTCGCGGATACAGAAGGTTACGGTGGTGGAAATTGTGTTTCGTGGTGCCCCTGGATGTTTTCGGGGTACGTAGGTATATATAGGAAGAAGAAGTACGTCGGTAGCCGCCCGAGGGGCGCCCTGCTATCTCGTGAAGGCCTCGGCTGCTTCTTGACTTGCACTCCAAGTTCTCTGGATCACGTTCGTTCCAAAAATCACGCTCCCGAAGGTTTCATTCTGTTTGGACTCCGTTTGATATTCCTTTTCTTCGAAATACTAAAATAGGCAAAAAAACAGCAATATGGGCTGGGCCTCCGGTTAGTAGGTTAGTCCCAAAAATGATATAAAAGTGGAAAATAAAGCCCAAAATAGTCCAAAACAGTAGATAAAGTAGCATGGAGCAATAAAAAAATTATAGATACATTGGAGACGTATCAGGCATCCCCAAGCTTAATTCCTGCTCGTCCTCGAGTAGGTAAATGATAAAAAGAGAATTTTTGATGCGGAGTGATACTTTGGCATAATTTCAATGTAAATCTTCTTAATTGTGGTATGAATATTCAGATCCGAAAGATTCAAGACAAAAGTTCATGTTGACATAAAAATAATAATACTTCAAGTATACTAACTAAGCAATTATGTCTTCTCAAAATAACATGGCCAAAGAAAGTTATCCCTACAAAATCATATAGTCTGGCTATGCTCCATCTTCCCCACACAAAATATTTAAATCATGCACAACCCCGATGACAAGCCAAGCAATTGTTTCATACTTTAACATTTTCAAAACTTTTTCAATCTTCACCAATACATGAGCGTGAGCCATGTATATAGCACTATATGTGGAATAGAATGGTGGTTGTGGAGAAGACAAAAAGGGAGAAGATAGTCTCACATCAACTAGGCGTATCAACGGGCTATGGAGATGCCCATCAATAGATATCAATGTGAGTGAGTAGGGATTGCCATGCAACGGATGCACTAGAGCTATAAGTATATGAAAGCTCAACAAAAGAAACTAAGTGGGTGTGCATCCAACTCGCTTGCTCACGAAGACCTAGGGCATTTGAGGAAGCCCATCATTGGAATATACAAGCCAAGTTCTATAATGAAAATTCCCACTAGTATATGAAAGTGACGAAACGAGAGACTCTCTATCATGAAGATCTTGGTGCTACTTTGAAGCACAAGTGTGGTAAAAGGATAGTACCATTGCCCCTTCTCTCTTATTCTCTCATATTTTTTTCTTTTTTTTTCTTCGGGCCTTTTCTCTTTTTTTATGGCCTGTTTTTTTTCTTCCTTTTTTTTATTTTTCGTCCGGAGTCTCATCCCGACTTGTGGGGGAATCATGATCTCCATCATCCTTTCCTCACTTGGGAGAATGCTCTAAAGAATGATGATCATCACACTTTTATTTTTCTTACAACTCGATTCTTAGAACAAAATATGACTCTATATGAATGCCTCCGTGATGTAAGGATATGCAATGAATCAAGAGTGACATGTATGAAGGAATTATGAACGGTGGCTTTGCCACAAATACGATGTCAACTACATGATCATGCTAGCAATATGACAATGATGGAGCGTGTCATAACAAACGGAACGGTGGAAAGTTTCATGGCAATATATCTCGGAATGGCTATGGAAATGCCATAATAGGTAGGTATGGTGGCTGTTTTGAGGAGGATATATGGTGGGTGTATGATACCGGCGAAAAGTGCGCGGTATTAGAGAGGCTAGCAATGGTGGAAGGATGGGAAAAAGTGCGTATGATCCATGGACTCAACATTAGTCATAAAGAACTCATATACTTATTGCAAAAATCTAGAAGTTATCAAAGCAAAGTATTACGCGCATGCTCCTAGGGGGATAGATTGGTAGGAAAATACCATAGCTCATCCCCGAACGCCACTCATAAGGAGGACAATCAATAAATAAATCATGCTCCGAGTTCATCACATAACGGTTCACCATACGTGCATGCTACGGGAATCACAAACTTCAACACAAGTATTCTTTAAATTCACAACTACTCAACTAGCATGACTCTAATATCACCATCTTCATATCTCAAAACAATTATCAAGCATCAAACTTTTCTTAGTATTCAACGCACTCAAAAGAAAGTTTCACATATCTTGAATACCAAGTATATTAATATTTAAGCAAATTACCATGCTATTAACGACTCTCAAAATAATCTAAGTGAAGCATGAGAGATCAATAGTTTCTTTAAAACAAATATACCACTGTGCTATAAAAGATCTAAGTGAAGCACTAGAGCAAAAATTATCACGCTCAAAAGATATAAGTGAAGCACTATGAGCAAAACCATCAAGCTCAAAAGATATAAGTGAAGCACATAGAGTATTCTATCAAATTCCAATTTATGTATGGCTCTCTCAAAAGGTGTGTACATCAAGGATGATTGTGGTAAACTAGAAAGCAAAGACTAATATAATACACGACGCTCCAAGCAAAACACTTATCATGTGGTGAATAAAAATATAGCCCCAAGTGAAGTTACCAATGAACGAAGATTTAAAGAGGATGCCTTCCCGGGCATCCCCAAGCTTAGGTTTTTGGCTATTCTTGAATATCTTGGGGTTCCATGGGCATCCCCAAGCTTAGGCTCTTGCCACCCTTTATTCCATAGTCCATAAAAGCTTTACCCAAAACTTGAAAACTTCACAACACAAAACTCAACAAGAAATCTTATAAGCTCCGTTAGTGAAAGAAAACAAAACCACCACATAAGGTGCTGCAATGAACTCATTCTTTATTTAATTTGGTGTTAAACCTACTGTATTCCAACTTCTATATGGATTATAAACTATTTTACTAGCCATAGATTCATCAAAATAAGCAAACAACACACGAAAAACAGAATCTGTCAAAAACAGAACAGTCTGTAGTAATCTGTAACTAACGCAAACTTCTGGAACTCAAACAATTCAGCCAAAATAGGAAGACCTAGGAAATTTGCTTATTGATCAGCAGAAACTGGAATCACTATTTTATCACGTTCTGGTGATTTTTAACAATTGTTTTCGTGAGCCGAAAGTTTCTGGAAATTACAGCAAGATCAAATAACTATCATCCAAGAAGATCCTATAGGTTTAACTTGGCACAAACACTAATTAAAAGATAAAACCACATCTAAACAGAAGCTATATGGATTATTTATTCCTAAGCAGAAACAAAAACAAAAAACATAAAGAAAATTGGGTTGCCTCCCAACTAGCGCTATCGTTTAACGCCCCTAGCTAGGCATAAAAGCGAGGATAGATCTAAGTGGTGCCATCTTTGGCACTAAACTCATAAGTAGCACGCATCATAGATTCATAAGGTAATTTGACTTTATTTCTTGGAAAGTGCTCCATGTCTTTCTTTAATGGAAATTGGAATCTAATACTCCCTTCCTTCATATCAGTAATCGCACCAATTGTTCTAAGGAAAGGTCTACCAAGAATAATAGGGCAAGAAAGATTGCAATCTATATCAAGAACGATAAAATCTACGGGCACCAAATTTCTATTTGCAACAATAATAACATCATTGATCCTTCCCATAGGCTTTTTAACGGTGGAATCCGCAAGGTGCAAATTTAAAGAACAATCATCAAGATCATGGAAACCTAGAATATCACATAAAGTTTTCGGAATCGTGGAAACACTAGCACCCAAATCACACAAAGCAAAAAACTCATAATATTTAATTCTAATCTTTATATTAGGTTCCCATTCATCATTAAGTTTTCTAGGTATATAAACTTCCAAATTAAGTTTTTCATCATAAGATTGCATCAAGGCATCAACAATATGCTTGGTAAAAGCTTTGTTTTGACTATAAGCATGAGGAGAATTAACTACGGCTTGCAACAAGGAAATACAACCTTTTAAAGAGCAATTATCATATTTAAATTCATCGAAGTCCGAGATAGTGGGTTCAACATTATTAGAAGTTGAGGATTCTCCAATCTCACTTTTACCAAATTTAACATTAAGATCTAAAGATTCCGAATTCTTGGGACGCCTTCTAGGCAAAGTTGATTCATCATCAGTCCCATAATCATCAAAGTTCATATTGCAAAACATAGATCTAATTGGAGATGCATCAATAACTTTAAGATCCTCATTATTATTTTCGCGGAAACTAGAAGAACACGCTTTTATAAAGCTTTCTTTCTTAGCACGTAATCTAGCGGTTCTTTCCTTGCACTCATCAATAGAAATTCTCATTACTTTGAGAGACTCATTGATATCATGCTTAGGAGAATAAGATCCAAGTTTAAGAGAATTAACATCAAGCGAAAGTCTATCAACGTTCCTAGCCAAATCATCAACTTTGAGCAATTTTTCTTCAAGCATAGCATTAAAATTCTTTTGAGAGATCATAAATTCTTTCACACTATTCTCAAAATCAGAGGGCATCTTATTAAAATTACCATAAGAATTATTGTAGGAATTTCCATAATTATTAAAGGGATTACTAGGGAACGGTCTAGCATTTAAATTTCCTCTATAAGCATTGTTTCCAAAACTATTCCTACCAACAAAATTCACATCCATATATTCATTATTATTCTCAATCAAGGAAGACAAAGGCATATCATTGGGATCTAGAGGAGTATTTTTAGTAGCAAACATCTTCATAAGTTCATCCATCTTTCCACTCAAAACATTGATTTCTTCTATAGCATGCACCTTTTTACTAGAAGATCTTTCGGTGTGCCATTGAGAATAATTAGCCATAGTATTATCAAGTAATTTTGTAGCATCTCCTAACGTGATTTCCATAAAGGAGACATTAGTGGGTTCGTTCCAAAATCATAGGCATTACATATTTTGAATGGGAAAATCTTGTCAAAGTTTAATCATTGATGTTAGCAAGAAGATATTAGTTTAATATATTGGAATTGGAAAACCTTGTTAATATTTGCTCATTGATGTTAGCCAGAAGACATGCATTTGATATTTTTGAGTGGGACGCCCTTTGCTGTGAGCAACGTCGATCGTTTTTTCCTATTCCTGTCTTCAGTTCAGAAGTAAATATTTACTCTACTGAGATGCATAGTCACATGAACGTTGACTTAGGTAAGGTATTTTAGGAGTTTGTTCTGAATGTTTTCTATGTAATGACAGGACTTGTGAGTTTGATTGCAAAGTTGAGTTTGGAATGTTGTGGCATGCGGCATCACGAGCTGTTCACTGTGCCTCCTGAGAATAATGCTTCATATTGTTTTGCATGTTGATCTAATGCCTATGATTTGCATGTTAAGAAGATCATCCTCTTGTGTTGTTTATGCACTTAAGAAGTTCATTGTCTTATGTTTCATTCATAGCCTATACGACAACTCAGGTTGGTTAGAGGTGAAACCATATGATCTTCCGACCAACTCATCATCTTAGGCCGTGATTGGATCATCGTTTTCCAACCAAAACCGCTTGTAAATCTGACGCTTGTAAATAAAAGAAGATGGTCTTGGGCGAAGCGCTTGGTTGGGTGATTTCGACTAGTAAAATATACACTCGTCTCTCAAATTACATGCGTTACTCGCCGGTTTTCGTTACAGACCTCGGGCCCTCGGTTTCATTACGCCTGTATTTTATGCATTGTTCCCTATGACGAGTAAACTACACTTGTATCTTAATACATGTGTAAAATAAACCAGAGCTCCCAAGCTTGACCGTACCGTTTCATGCCGTCTCAATCTCTCGAAGGTTCTCATAGATGTCCGATGATCCTGGCTTCCTAAATGAGCAGCGGGCGCTATATCAGACCATCTGTAGGGCCCGTGAGGCCCACTCCGTCGTCCTTCGAGTTGTTGCGCTCGCCGTGGTGCCGAGCATTGTCAACATGGTCAACGAACATGAGGATTCAGGAGATACTTTATTTTGACTGGATGACAGTAGGGACCCACTAGGGCCATAGCTGTACATACGCAAGTTCCTCCTTATTATATACAACTATAGTTTTTTTGCTTCCTCCTGGTTTCCTGACATCACGGCCCCACACCATCATCAACCTATGTAGTCAATAAACGAGAGAATTGCACAAGGAACAGCCGACAGTTGGGACCCAGCAGCTCGAGCAGTATTTGTTTTTTAGTAAGCGGAGTTTTTCTTGAGCGATGTTTTTGTTGTTGTTCAGAGGAGCAGGGTATCAACTGGGCGGGCTGTGGCCCGTCTGGCCTGTCTAGCCCAGGCTATTATTTTATGTCGACCAAATATCCAGCCCAGATATTATTTTTTTCAAGGTGAAAATGGGTAGCCCAGCTATACTTTTTTTGCGGAATACCCAACCCAGGTCAACTTGTTATTCTCCGCCCCACTGGGCTGTAAATCTTTCCTATTAGGCCTAATAAGAAAATGGACTTTAAGAAATAATAAATGAGATGTAATTATAAAAACTGGGCTATAAATATATAAAAACGCACCAAGCACGTAATTAGTTTCAAAATTAGTATTGTTTAAGTATGGAAATTTTCATTTCATTACTTATTGCGCGTGCAATATTTTTTTAGATTTTTACCTCTTGAGCACTCGTTGGTTTTCCCTTGAAGAGGAAAGGGTGATGCAGCAACGTAGCGTAAGTATTTCCCTCAGTTTTTGAGAACCAAGGTATCAATCCAGTAGGAGACCACGCTCAAGTCCCTCGCACCTATACAAACAAATAAGAACCTTGCAACCAACGCGATAAAGGGGTTGTCAATCCCTTCACGGCCACTTGCAAAAGTGAGATCTGATAGAGATGATAAGATAATATTTTTGGTATTTTTATGATAAAGATAAAAAGTAAAGATTGCAAAATAAAAATAGATCGGAAACTTATATGATGGAAAATAGACCCGGGGGCCATAGGTTTCACTAGTGGCTTCTCTCAAGATAGCATAAGTATTACGATGGGTGAACAAATTACTGTCGAGCAATTGATAGAATTGAGCATAGTTATGAGAATATCTAGGTATGATCATGTATATAGGCATCACGTCCGTGACAAGTAGATCGACTCTATGCGCATCTACTACTATTACTCCACACATTGACCGCTATCCAAAGATGCATCTAGAGTATTAAGTTCATAAGAACGGAGTAACGCTTTAAGCAAGATGACATGATGTAGAGGGATAAACTCATGCAATATGATATAAACCCCATATTTTTATCCTTGATGGCAACAATACAATACGTGTCGTTTTCCCTACTGTCACTGGGATCGAGCACCGCAAGATTGAACCCAAAGCTAAGCACTTCTCCCATTGCAAGAAAGATCAATCTAGTAGGCCAAACCAAACTGAAAATTCGAAGAGACTTGCAAAGATAACCAATCATACATAAAAGAATTCAGAGAAGATTCAAATATTGTTCATAGATAATCTTGATCATAAACCCACAATTCATCGGATCTCGACAAACACACCGCATAAAAGAGTTACATCGAATAGATCTCCAAGAGAATTGAGGAGAACTTTGTATTGAGATCCAAAGAGAGAAGAAGCCATCTAGCTAATAACTACGGACCCGAAGGTCTGAGGTAAACTACTCACACATCATCGGAGAGGCTATGGTGTTGATGTAGAAGCCCTCCGTGATCAATGCCCCCTCCGGCGGAGCGCCGGAAAAGGCCCCAAGACGGGATCTCACGGGTACAGAAGGTTGCGGTGGTGGAAACAGGGTTTTGGCTCCTCTGCTGATGGTTTGGGGGTACATAGGTATATATAGGAGGAGGAAGTAGGTCGGTGGAGCCACGAGGGGCCCACGAGGGTGGAGGGCGCGCCCCCTGCCTTGTGGCCTCCTTGTTGGTTGCTTCATGTCCACTCCAAGTCCTTTGGATCACGTTTGTTCCGAAAATCACGTTCCCGAAGGTTTCATTCCGTTTGGACTCTGTTTGATATTATTTTTCTGCGAAACACTGAAATAGGCAAAAAAATGGCAATTTGGGCTGGGCCTCCGATTAATAGGTTAGTCCCAAAAATAATATAAAAGTGTATAATAAAGCCCATTAAACATCCAAAATAGACTATATACTAGCATGGAACAATCAAAAATTATAGATACGTTGAGGACGTATCAAGCATCCCCAAGCTTAATTCCTCCTTGTCCTCGAGTAGGTAAATGATAAAAATAGAATTTTTTATGTGGAATGCTACCTAGCATATTTTTAAATGTAATTTTCCTTATTGTGGCATGAATGTTCATATCCGAAAGATTCAAGATAAAAGTTTAATATTGACATAAAAATAATAATACTTCAAGCATACTAATCAAGCAATTATGTCTTCTCAAAATAACATAGCCAAAGAAAGCTCATCCCTACAAAATCATATAGTTTGGCCATGCTTCATTTTTGTCACACAAGATGCTCTCATCTTGCACAACCCGGATGACAAGCCAAGCAATTGTTTCATAGTTTAGTAATCTCAAACTTTTTCAACTTTCACGTAATACATGAGCGTGAGCCATGGATATAACACTATGGGTGGACTAGAATATAATGATGGGGGTTGTGTGGAGAAGACAAAAAAGAAGAAAGTCTCACATTGACGCGGCTAATCAACAGGCTAGGGAGATGCCCATCAATTGATGTCAATGCAAGGAGTAGGGATTTCCATGCAACGGATGCAGTAGAGCTATAAATGTATGAAAGCTCAACAAAAGAAACTAAGTGGGTGTGCATCCAACTTGCTTGCTCACGAAGACCTAGGGCATTTGAGGAAGCCCATTGTTGGAATATACAAGCCAAGTTCTATAATGAAAAATTCCCACTAGTATATCAAAGTGACAAAACAAGAGACTCTCTATCATAAAGGTCATGGTGCTACTTTGAAGCACAAGTGTGGAAAACGGATAGTAGCATTGTCCCTTTTTATTTCTTTTTCTTTTTTTTGGGCCTTCTTTTTTTTATTTGGCCTTTCTCTCTTTTTTGGGACAATGCTCTATTAATGATGATCATCACACTTCTATTTATTTACAAATCAATGATTACAACTCGATACTAGAACAAAATATGACTCTATATGAATGCCTCCGGCGGTGTACTAGGAATGAATCAAGAGTGACATGTATGAAATAATATGCATGGTGGCTTTGCCACAAATACGATGTCAACTACATGATCATGCAAGGAAAAATGACAATGATGAAGCATGTCATAATAAACGAAACGGTGGAAAGTTGCATGGCAATAATATCTCGGAATGGCTATGGAAATGCCATAATAGGTAGGTATGGTGGCTGTTTTGAGGAAGATATAAGGAGGTTTATGTGTGATTGAGCGTATCGTATCACGGGGTTTGGATGCACCGGCGAAGTTTGCACCAACTCTCAAGGTGAGAAAGGGCAATGCACGGTACCGAAGAGGCTAGCAATGATGAAAGGTTGAGAGTGCGTATAATCCATGGGATCAACATTAGTCATAAAGAACTTACATACTTATTGAAAAAATCTACAAGTCATCAAAAACCAAGCAGTACGCGCATGCTCCTAGGGGGATAGATTGGTAGGAAAAGACCATCGCTCGTCCCCGACCGCCACTCATAAGGATGACAATCAAAGAACACCTCATGTTTCAAATTTGTTACACAACGTTTATCATACGTGCATGCTACGGGACTTGCAAACTTCAACACAAGTATTTCTCAATTTCACAATTACTCAACTAGCACAACTTTAATATTACTATCTCCATATCTCTTAGTATTCAACGCACTCAATATGGAAGTTTTTATTATATCCATCTTGGATCCCTATCATATTAGGACTCATTTCATAATTAAAGCAAATTACCATGTTGTTCTAAATAATCTCAAAATAATATAAGTGAAGCATGAGAGACCAATAATTTCTATAAAATAAAACCACCACCGTGCTCTAAAAGATATAAGTGAAGCACATAGAGTATTCTAATAAACTCTGAATCATGTGTGTCTCTCTCAAAAGGTGTGTACAGCAAGGATGATTGTGTTGAACTAAAAAGCAAAGAATCAAATAATACAAGACGCTCCAAGCAAAACACATATCATGTGGTGAATAAAAATATAGCTCCAAGTAAAGTTACCGATAGACGAAGACAAAAGAGGGGATGCCTTCCAGGGCATCCCCGAGCTTAAGCTTTTGGTTGTCCTTGAATTTTACCTTGGGTTGCCTTGGGCATCCCCAAGATTAGGCTCTTGCCAATTCTTGTTCCATAATCCATCAAATCTTTACCCAAAACTTGAAAACTTCACAACACAAAACTTAACAGAAAATCTCGTGAGCTCCGTTAGTGAAAGAAAGCGAAACACCACTTCAAGTTACTGTAATGAACTCATTCTTTATTTATATTGGTGTTAAAACTACTGTATTCCAACTTCTATATGGTTTATAAGCTCTTTTACTAGCCATAGATTCATCAAAATAAGCAAACAACACACGAAAAACAGAATCTGTCAAAAACAGAACAATCTGTTGTAATCTATAACTAACAGAAACTTCTGGAACTCAAAAAGTTATACCAAAATAGGACGACCTAGATAATTTGTTTATTGATCTACTGAAATTTGAATCAGTATTTTATCACGTTCTGGTGATTTTTAACAATTGTTTTCGTGAACAGAAAGTTTCTGGAATTTTCAGCAAGATCAAATAACTATCATCCAAGAAGATCCTATAGGTTCAACTTGGCACAAACACTAATTAAAACACAAAACCACATCTAACAAGAAGATAGATGGATTAATTATTACTAAACAGAACCAAAAAGCAAGAAAATAAAATAAAATTGGGTTGCCTCCCAACAAGCGCTATCGTTTAACGCCCCTAGCTAGGCATTGATAATTGATGATGCTCACATAAAAGACAAGAATTGAAGCACAAAGAGAGCATCACAAAACACATGAAAAACACACCTAAGTCTAACATACTTCCTATGCATAGGCATTTTATAGGAAAACAAATTAGCAAGACAAGCAAGATCTAGCATATGCAAGGAAGAAGAAAGAAACATTAGCAATCTCAACATAACGAGAGGTAATTTTGTAACATGAAAATATCTACAACCATATTTCCCTCTCTCATAATAATTACATGTGGGATCATAAGTAAATTCAGCAAAATAGCTATCACATAACATTTTCTCAACATGATCCACATGCATGCGAAGTTGACACTCTTCCAAAATAGTGGGATTATCATTAACTAAAGTCATGACCTCTCCAAACCATCTTTTATCAAAAATACTGTAAGATTGAACATTCTCCAAATATGTGGGAGCTAAAGTTGAGACTCTTCCAAACCCACTTTCAATATTATTGCAAACACTATTATCAATCTCATATTCATCATGGGGCTTAAATAAATTTTCAAGATCATAAAAAGAATCACCCCAATCATGATCATTGCAACAAGTAGTAGACATAGAAAAACTAACATCCCAAAGCTTAGGGTTTTGCATATTATTAGCACAATTGACATCAAGAGAATTTATAGTAAAATCTTTGCAATCATGCTTTTTTATTCAAGGAACTATCGTGAATCTCTTCCTATATTTCTTCATCACAATTTTTAGATTCACGAATTTCAAGCAAAACCTCATAAAGATAATCTAGTGCACTCAAATCACTAGAAATTGGTTCATCATAATTGGATCTCTTAAAAGATTAGCAAGGGGATGAGGATCCATAAACTTTTAGCAAGCGAAGATGCAAGCAAAAAGAAGGCACATGGTAACACAAGATCGAACGGAAGGAGGGCGAATAAAACGGCAAGGGTGAAGTGGGGGAGAGGAAACGAGAGGCAAATGGCAAATAATGTAATGCGAGGGATACGAGTTTGTGATGGGTACTTGGTATGTCTTGACTTGTGCGTAGACTCCCCGACAACGGCGCCAGAAATGGCTAGTTGTTGGGAGATCAAATCTTGACTTGACTTGGCGTAAGCCTCCCCAGCAACGGCGCCATAAATCCTTCTTGCTACCTCTTGAGCACTGCGTTGGTTTTCCCTTGAAGAGGAAAGGGTGATGCAGCAAAGTAGCATAAGTATTTCCCTCAGTTTTTGAGAACCAAGGTATCAATCCAGTAGGAGACCACGCTCAAGTACCTCGCACCTACACAAACAAATAAGAACCTTGCAACCAACACAATAAAGGGGTTGTCAATCCTTTCATGGCCACTTGCAAAAGTGAGATCTGATAGAGATGATGAGATAATATTTTTGGTATTTTTATGATAAAGATAAAAAGTAAAGATTGCAAAATAAAAATAGATCGGAAACTTATATGATGGAAAATAGACCCGGGGGCCATAGGTTTCACTAGTGGCTTCTCTCAAGATAGCATAAGTATTACGGTGGGTGAACAAGTTACTGTCGAGCAATTGATAGAATTGAGCATAGTCATGAGTATATCTAGGTATGATCATGTATATAGGCATCACGTCCGTGACAAGTGGACCGACTCACACGCATGTACAACTATTACTCCACTCATCGACCGCTATCCAGCATGCATCTAGAGTATTAAGTTCATAAGAACGGAGTAACGCTTTAAGCAAGATGACATGATGTAGAGGGATAAACTCATACAATATGATATAAACCCCATATTTTTATCCTTGATGGCAACAATACAATACGTGTCGTTTTCCCCATCATCCTTTGGGATCGAGCACATAAGATTGAACCCAAAGCTAAGCACTTCTCCCATTGCAAGAAAGATCAATCTAGTAGGCCAAACCAAACTGAAAATTCGAAGAGACTTGCAAAGATAACCAATCATACATAAAAGAATTCAGAGAAGATTCAAATATTTTTCATAGATAATCTTGATCATAAACCCACAATTCATCGGATCTCGACAAACACACCGCAAAAAGAGTTACATCGAATAGATCTCCAAGAGAATTGAGGAGAACTTTTTATTGAGATCCAAAGAGAGAGAAGAAGCCATCTAGCTAATAACTATGGACCCGAAGGTCTGAGGTAAACTACTCACACATCATAGGAGAGGCTATGGTGTTGATGTAGAAGCCCTCTTAGTATTCAACGCACTCAATATGGAAGTTTTTATTATATCCATCTTGGATCCCTATCATATTAGGACTCATTTCATAATTAAAGCAAATTACCATGTTGTTCTAAATAATCTCAAAATAATATAAGTGAAGCATGAGAGACCAATAATTTCTATAAAATAAAACCACCACCGTGCTCTAAAAGATATAAGTGAAGCACATAGAGTATTCTAATAAACTCCGAATCATTTGTGTCTCTCTCAAAAGGTGTGTACAGCAAGGATGATTGTGTTGAACTAAAAAGCAAAGAATCAAATAATACAAGACGCTCCAAGCAAAACACATATCATGTGGTGAATAAAAATATAGCTCCAAGTAAAGTTACCGATAGACGAAGACAAAAGAGGGGATGCCTTCCAGGGCATCCCCAAGCTTAGGCTTTTGGTTGTCCTTGAATTTTACCTTGGGTTGCCTTGGGCATCCCCAAGATTAGGCTCTTGCCAATTCTTGTTCCATAATCCATCAAATCTTTACCCAAAACTTGAAAACTTCACAACACAAAACTTAACAGAAAATCTCGTGAGCTCCGTTAGTGAAAGAAAGCGAAACACCACTTCAAGTTACTGTAATGAACTCATTCTTTATTTATATTGGTGTTAAAACTACTGTATTCCAACTTCTATATGGTTTATAAGCTCTTTTACTAGCCATAGATTCATCAAAATAAGCAAACAACACACGAAAAACAGAATCTGTCAAAAACAGAACAATCTGTTGTAATCTGTAACTAACACAAACTTCTGGAACTCAAAAAGTTATACCAAAATAGGACGACCTAGATAATTTGTTTATTGATCTACTGAAATTTGAATCAGTATTTTATCATGTTCTGGTGATTTTTAACAATTGTTTTCGTGAACAGAAAGTTTCTGGAATTTTCAGCAAGATCAAATAACTATCATCCAAGAAGATCCTATAGGTTCAACTTGGGACAAACACTAATTAAAACACAAAACCTTGAAGAGGAAAGGGTGATGCAGCAAAGTAGGCGTGCCCCCTGCCTTGTGGCCTCCTCGTTGGTTGCTTGACGTCCACTCCTAGTCCACTGGATCACGTTTGTTCCGAAAATCACGTTCCCGAAGGTTTCATTCCGTTTGGACTCCATTTGATATTCTTTTTCTGCCAAACACTGAAATAGGCAGAAAACAGCAATTTGGGTTGGGCCTCCGGTTAATAGGTTAGTCCCAAAAATAATATAAAAGTGTATAATTGTAAGTGCATCTAGTGCCCCATAGTGATTTTGGTGTATTGAAGACTTATAGGTTAAGAAACTAATGTGTTTGTGAGTGTACACAGGTCTATAAGTCTATGAGGAGTTTGATATTTACAGAGAAAGTCGACCCCTAAAAGTGAAGTATTTCGACTAAAGACTTTGATATTCTGAAGACTTTCTGAAAACTTTGAAAGTGAAGAAATTGGTGTGACCTTGAAGACTTGGTATTCATTTGAGGAACATGAAGCGTGAAGACTTTTGTTTTCGTAGTTTCGTTTTCTCTTTCTTGAGTCATAGGAAACACCGTACTGTTAAAGGGGTAGAGGAAATACTAAGGAAAATTTTCCATGTGATGCTCAACCAAAATCCTACACCTACCAATCCCTTCGAGTGAAGCCTTTGGAAATCTCATACAGTTCACCAATTTCTTCAAAGGATGTGAGACGAAGTTCTTCCGGTCACGAGGAATTTGTTCTCGACTAAGGAGTTAGGAATTCGCCAGTCTTGGATTGCCTACACAAAGGAGGAACATGATAGCCCCGAGGAATTTGTGATTCAAATTTCCGACCGTTGTTGTGCTTCTTGGCCACCTGTCCCAAAATATCTTATCCACCTAACGGTCATATCATTGAAGGGCATTTATGTCTTATCATGTCGGGCTGCTCCCTAGGCTATAAATAGCCGCCCCCTACAACCACTAGCTGTTTGGCTGCTCCGAGAGAAACTTGACACTTGTCATTTGAGAGCAACCCATCCTCCGAGGACTTTGAGCGAAAATCATCGAGTGAGGAAACACCCTGACACCAAACCCCTACAAACCCAAAGTGATTGAGCATCATCAAGAGATTGATCCTGCGTGGATCCGACGCTTGTTACCTTTGAAGACTGTGCTTCTTCCAGACGGTTAGGCGTCATGGTCTAGAGCATCCAAGAGGAATTGTGGATCGCCGAGTGACCAAGTCTGTGAAGGTTTGGAAGTCGCCTGAAGACTTACCACGAGTGATTGGACGAGGTATGTGTGACCTTAGTTCAAGGAGAATACGGTGAGGACTTGGTGTCCTGAGCTGCGTGCTCAGCGAATGGGTGTCCGGGACTGTGTGTCCTTGAGTTTAAATACTCAGCCACTCCAACCAGACGTACAACTGAGACAGCAGTTGGAACTGATCTACCAAATCATTGTCTTCACCAACCTTACTGGTTCTATTTCCTCAACCCTCTCATTTCCTCATTACTGTGTTGAGTGTTCATTCATATCTGTGTTTGAAGACTTTGACTGAAGACTTTCTCAATTTCCTCAGTTCAATTTCTTGATCTGTTTGTCTTTATCTTGTGCTATCCTGTGTTTACGCTTTTCTGTACTCTTTGATTGTCTTCATTTCATCATGATGACCATGCCCGCATTCTCTTATGCTTACTTCGAGTACTTATTCCACGCAAGTAGTTCTTCGCTAAGGAATTTCCTCAACGGCAAATTCCTCGTTGAAGAATTCATAAAAATCGCCTATTCACCCCCTCTAGTCGATATAACGCACTTTCAATTGGTATCGAGCAAGGTACTCCCTTGTTACGTGTGATTTTGGTTTAACCACCTGGAGTTTTAGTTATGTCGACCGCAGGTATGATCAAGGTCTCAGCAGGGTGTCCTACCTTTGATGGGACGGACTACCCCTACTGGAAGAACAAGATGTGAATGCGTCTTGAGGCAATTGACAACGATCTCCGGTATGTTGTGGAAAATGGTGTTCCCTGAGTCACACCTTCTCTGAATGCTGCCGATGTGAAGAGATTCAAGCAACTCGATTCTCAAGCGAAGAGTATCATATGTGGCCATCTGAGTAAAGGACAATATGGAAGAGTGAGTGCTTTGGAAACGGCCAAGCTCATCTGGGACAGGCTGTCCAAAGTAAATGAAGGAGTCTCAACTCAGCGTGACTCTCGAGTTGATGTTCTTCGCAATCTCTTCAACCGCTTCAAAAGACTCGACAAAGAAAATGTTCAACAAACCTTCGATCGCCTCACTGACATCTCAAATGAGCTTCAAGCGCTTGGTGCCACTGACATCACCGACCATGAGGTGGTGAAGAAATTATTGAGATCGCTTGATTCCTCATTTGATACTCGCACCGATGATACAAGAGCGTCTTGACTACAAGTCACTTGATCCGGTGACATCCTCGAGAGGCTAAATACTCATGAGTTCCAAATTTGTCAAAAGAGAGATCTCTATGGTTCTAGCTATGGAAAACACGTGCCCTGAAGGCCAAGGCTGTGTGTGAATCTGAGTGTGAAGACTCTGGTAGTAGCCTTGGAGATCCTCAAGAATTAAGCCAGGAGCTAGCACTGCTCGTGAAGAAATTCCAGAAGTTCTCAAGACGTGGTCGCTTTGTAAAATCCTCAAGAAGCAGTGATTCCTCATCCAGTGACTATAAGAGAAGACTTTGCCACAAATGCAAGAAACCTGGTCACTACATTAAAGATTGTCCTCAGTGGGAAAAGGAATTAAAGAAGAAGAAATACAAGGATTACAGTTACGATGGCGCTAAGAAGAAGAAGAAATCGTCAAAATCTTCATCATCAAAATCCTCAAAGCCCTCTTCTTACAAGAAAAGCAGCTCCAAGAAGGCTCGGGCATTCATTGGCAAGGAAATGGACTCAAGCTGAATCGAGGAACATGAGGAAGAGGAGGCATCGGAAGAATCTGAGTGCAGTATGGCGAGTCTAGATCTCGCCATCGCTTTCGTCAAGAAGTCCATCTTCAACTCAAGAAAATGACCTCACCAACAAAGTCGATGAAGATAGTGATGACCACTCTCCCACCTATTGCTTCATGGCAAAGGGTGCCAAGGTACTCAAATAGACCTCCTCTGAATCGACTCAAAATGAATCCGATGAAGATCTAAAGCCCAGTTACTCAAAACTTGCTAAGATTGCTGTAAAACAACAAAGGGCTTTTGAAAAGGTTCAAAACATGCTAGATAAGAATGATGATATGTTAGGTGAAGAAATGGATCGCACTAAAGCCCTGACTGAAAATCTTCAGAGACTTCACCTAGGTTTGACAACCTTCAAGGTCATCATAACACTCTCTTATGTCGATCATGAGAAACTTTCTTATGAATTTATTCAAGGAAAGCAAGATCTTGAGAAGCTAAGAGTGAGTTATGAAGATCTTCGAAGGAGCGCGATTCATTACTTGCTCAACAAATCAGCGCTTCTCGTGAAGAATTTGTTCCTCCATGCTTAAAGTGCATTGAACGTGAATCGCTAATTCTTCACCAATGTTCAAATGCTTCAACTGTTACAAATTCTTCACCTGCCTCTGCTATCACTAATTCCTCATCTCGAGGACATTGCTAGTATCACCGACGATGCAGTGGTCAAGGAATTGTACATGATAGGCATGTACAAAAGCCTCAAAGGGCATCAGACTCTTTGTGATGTGCTTAAAAGCGGATCCTCAACAGAACCCTAGGAAAGAGGGTATTGCCTTTGAGAGGAAACTCAATGCGATGGAACATATTGGAAGCCTGAGCAGTATCCCAAAACCTCATGGGTTGCTGCAAAGGGACCTCCAATTGATCCATCTAACTTATCTGGCTTTACATGCGAATCTCCTCATTCTTCTGATGAGTCATTTGACTCCAACTATAAACTGTTCAAAAATCAGAATGGTGAAGTATTTGCTAGATATGTTGGCACTAACTGCAGGAACGGTTCCCCTATGAAGAAAATCCGGGTTCCCAAGAAGTGCCTTGAAAGTCTTCAAGTGAATGTCCTCATGACACCACCTGTGAAGAATAGGAACCCCAGATCAAACTCTTCATATGGACCAAATTCTTCATATGGATCCAAGTCCTCATACGGACCAAATTCCTCACGAGGATCAAATTCCTCAAAAGGATCAAAGTCCTCATATGATTATCATCATGCTAACAACTCGCTTTCGCAGGGTAGAGCTAAGGGCTATGAATATGTGCATTATTCTTCAAACCAATATGTTCATAAGTCCTTGAAGAATTTCTCTGCTTATTCATATGCTTATCCTAACCCCTCTTATGTGAAACGAAATGGATTGGCCTCTATGCCACCATTCTCATATGGAGCTCGCAGAGTGATGAAATCTTTGCCACCCCTTCAGATGTGGGTGGTGAAGAAAAGGAACTAATCTCTTCTGCAGGGTCAGACCTCCAGACGTGCTTTAACGTCTGAAGAATTTGCTGGGGGTCTGACAAAAATGCCTGAAAGGACGCAGGCTAATCATGAAGAAATGAACTTTCATTTCACACGTCCTCATACTGCTTATACATTATATCGCTCGATGAAATTCATCTGATGAACTTGATATCATATTCTTGACTGATGAAGTATATGAGATCGTAAGTTGCACTAATTCATCTGCAGGATGATCAACCCAAAGCCACTGAGTGGGTCTCGATAGTGGATGTACAAATCACATGACTGGTGACAAGAATCTA
Source organism: Aegilops bicornis (assembly GCA_021605145.1). NCBI lineage: Eukaryota > Viridiplantae > Streptophyta > Magnoliopsida > Poales > Poaceae > Aegilops > Aegilops bicornis. The sequence continues at coordinate 239,752,771 of CM038674.1, read as the reverse complement.
TTGATGGATGCTCCCTTATCACCGTCACATCTGAAGCATATCATCTTTGGCCGACAAAGGCAAAAGTCGTATTGGGTCTTGGTAAGGTTTCGATCTCTAAGGACATACACATGGACAAAGTCATGCTTGTTGAGTCCTTAGGATACAACCTCATGTCGATCTCAATGCTTTGTGATCTTGATATGGTTGTTATCTTTGGCAAGTATCGTTGTGTTGTGATTATGGAAGTCGACAATTCCAAAGTCTTCAAGGCTTTAGGAGAGGAGACTTGTATATTGTTGATTTCTCTACAGGACCACAACCAGCCGTGTGTCTACTTGCAAAAGCTTGGAAAGGCTAGCTATGGCATCGCGACTTGGTCACGCAGCATGAGGAATTTGCACATGCTTGCAAAGAAGAAGCATGTCATTGGCATTGAGAATGTCAAATTCCTCAAGGATCACTTGTGTGGAGCTTGTGAAGTCGGAAAATGACCAAGGCCAAGCATCCAAATGAAGACTATCATGACCACTACTCGTCCCTTCGAATTGCTTCACATGGACCTCTTTGGTCCTAATCATTACTCAGCAGTCACTAATGATGCATATCTATATGGCTTTGTTATTGTTGATGATTACTCTCGTTACACATGGGTACACAATGTTACTTACAAAAATGAAGTGCAGGAAGTCTTCAAACGATTTTCCTCGAGGGCTTCAACTAACTTTGGTGTGAAGATCAGACACATCAGGAGTGACAATGGAACTAGTTCAAAAATTCCCGTCTTGATGCCTATCTTGATGAACTTGGTATTACTCATGAGTTATCTGCTCCCTATACTCCTCAAAGAAATGGGCGTCGTGGAGCGCAAGAACGAACTCTTGTTGAGATGGCTCGCACTATGCTTGATGAATACAAAACGCCTAGTCGTTTTTGGATTGATGCAATTGATACCGCGTGCCACATCATCAACAGAGTATATCTTCACAAATTCTTCAAGAAGACTGCCTATGAACTCCTCACTGACAAGAAACCCAATGTGAGTTATTTCAAAGTCTTCGGTGCAAAATGCTGGATTAGAGATCCTCATCACAGTTCTAAATTTGCACCGAAAGCACATGAAGGTTTTATGCTTGGTTACGGAAAGGACTCACACACCTACAGAGTCTTCAACATCGCTCTTAACAAGATTGTTGATACTGTAGATGTGCGGTTCGATGAAACTAATGGCTCGCAAAGAGAGCACCTACCTTCTGTGTTAGATGAACCAAAGCACCGAGGAATCTATCAAGTTCAAGGCAACCGAGGATGTCATTCCCTCTTGAAGAATCTGCAGAAGAATTCATTCTGTCTGTGAAGAACGTCGAGCTGATGCACTGAAGATAATCTTTGAAGACAATGGTGCTTTGAGGAAAATGATCAAATTCCTCGACGACAACCAGCTCATCCTCGCGTTGCAAAAGAAGTGCAAGTTGACAAGATCATCGATGACATTGAAGCGCCAGTCCTCTCACACGCTCAAAAGCTTCACATTTATCTAACTTTTGTGGGCACTATGCTTTTGTCTCTATCACAGAGCCCACTAAGGTAGATGAAGCATTTCGAGCCCGAGTGGATTCAGGCCATGCAATAGGAATTACATCGATTCGAGCTCAACAATGTCCTGGAACCGTCAAACGTCCCGAGATCCTCGCAAGCATAATATCATTGGCACAAAGTGGATCTACCGCAACAAGCAAGATGAAAATGGCCTTGTGGTGAGGAATAAGGCACCACTTGTAGCTCAAGGCTACACACAGGTTGAAGGAATTGATTTCTATGAAACTTTTGCACCTGTTGCTAGACTTGAGTCTATTCGCATATTACTTGCCTATGCTAACCATCACAATATCACTTTATATCAAATGGATGTGAAAAGTGCATTCCTCAATGGTAAGCTTGAGGAAGAAGTATATGTTGCTCAACCCCCAGTTTTGAAGATCCAAAGAATCCGACAAAGTCTTGAGACTCAACAAGGCCCTCTATGGTCTCAAACAAGCCCCCACGGGCGTGGTATGATACATTGAAGGAATTCTTCATGAAGAATGGCTTCACACCCGGTTCACTCGATCCTACTCTCTTTACTAAATCATATGGTGGTGAACTGTTTGTGTGCCAAATATATGTTGATGATATTATCTTTGGCTGTACTGACCAACGTTATAGTGATGAATTTGCCTATATGATGAGTGAAGAATATAAAATGTCTATGATGGGAGAGTTGAAATTCTTCTTAGGTCTTCAAATTAAATCAACAACACAATGGCATATTCATATCTCAGGAGAAATACCTCAAAGATGTCCTGAAGAAATTCGCATGCAAGATTGCAAAGGTGTCAAAATTCCTATGCCCACAAATGGCCATCTATGCAATCGATGAAAATGGTATTGACTTGATCACAAGGTATACCGCTCCATGATTGGTTCTCTATTGTACTTATGTGCATCTAGGCCAGATATAATGCTTAGTGTTTGCATGTGTGCCCGATTTCAAGCTACCTTTGAAGGAATCACACCATAAGGTCATGAAGCATATTCTTGATATCTAGCTCACACACCAACACTAGGATTATGGTACCCCAAGGGCTCTACTTTTGATCTCATTGGATATTACGACTCTGAGTATCTTTGGTGATCGTGTGAACCGCAAGTCAACATCTGGTACTTGTCATTTCCTCGGACGATCTTTTGGTCCATTGGTCCTCGAAGAAACAGAATCACAGATCACCGCTCTCTGCGGAAGCTGAATACATTCTTCTTGGCTCTTGTTGTGCTCAATTGCTGTGAATGAAGCAAACTCTCAAGGACTACGGCATCAACGTGAAGAATGTGCCTCTCATCGTGACAATGAGAGTGCCATCAAGATTGCTCACAACCCAGTTCAGCACTTTCGAAGACAAAGCACATTCAAATTCGTCATCATTTTCTTCGTGATCATGTGTTGAAGGGCGACATCTCCATCGAAAGCATGTGAAGATCAAGAACAGCTAGCCGATATCTTCACTAAGCCCTTGGATGAGAAGAGATTTAGCAAGTTGCGGTGTGAGCTAAATATCTTAGAATCTTGAATGTTCTTTGAAAAGGACACACATCCCGATACTTATGCAAAATTGATGACTTAGATGTGCAACACATGAAGAAAAGCGTTTTCTTCAATCCATGAAGAATAACACTCTAAGTGTGAAGAAATTAATGAAGAATTTGATTATCGTAACCCTAGGACAATTGTACGCGGTGTCTGAAATCATCATTCTTATATGGTGGGTCACGCCACCACCAAAGCTGAAAATCTTCAATTTGAGTTTTTCCTCAGTTTTTGAAATTCTTCAGTTTTTCAAATTCTTCAACTTTTCAAAATCTTCACTATTTCCGTCGTTTTTCTTCATTAGCTATATATATATATATGGGTTTATGTCCTCTACAACATTCACTTATGGCTATTTCTTCAAGTCGCTTTTTCTGCTAAGTGAATGTGATCGGACCCTTCCCCCTCTATGCTATACTCAACCCAATATATTCACAAATTCTTCATGTGCATTCTATTTGAAACTCATTCAAAATCTTCACTGTGTCCTTGTCAGCTGAAGAAATTGCGAACGGAACTTTAAAACTGATCTTATCCAAACTTTTAGTTTTGCCGCTCAAACCGTTCCGCATTCCATGATGGATTTATCTATTCACCCACGATCTAACACGATCTCCACTTTTCAGTACGTGGGTGACACATGTCAAGCGAATGAGAAGGGTCAGAGCACGTTAAGTCCCAAATCTTGAGCGAACACTTTTTCATCGTGGCTATATATACCCCCACTCCCCTTCCTCACTTCCTATACTCCGCTCGACCGCTCTCTCTCTCTCGCTCGAGCTTCTCAAACCCTAGCGCCGCTGCTACTCCATCGTCGCCGGTGAGGAAGAGCTTCACTGCCTCGGCCTCGTCGCCGATGTACTCGCGCCGACCGTGGAAATCTTCACTCCGCTGCCGCCGTAGCTGTCTTCCTCCGCCGAGTTAGGGCGTGGAAGATCTGAACTGACGAACTTCCCATCTGTTCTTCTTAGTTCGTCGTGTTCTTCACTTCAGGTAATTAAAAGTTACTTTTATTACTCGCTTTGATTCTCAAACCTTCCTGAAAATCTTCAAAGGTGTTTATTCTTCAAATCTTCACACATATGAACACCTCAAACAAAATATGCTCTTGATTCGTTTCTCTAAGCAATGATTTTCTTCAAGATTCCTCAATTGTGTGGATCCTCGATCTATACAACTCTGAAACCTAAGACAAAAGATCGCTTAGTGAAATTCTTCAAGGCTCATCTGGTCAAATTCCTCAAACTAGTTCTTTTTGAAAAACCTTACGAGAACGATATGACCTCTCCAAATTCCTCGCAACTATACTCTGTTCACAGTACTCATGTCATTCTTTGAATCACTAGGTTCTCATCAACTTAACTCATTTGCAGCGTTCCTCGAAGAAAAGTTGCATACTTCTTCAGAGAATTCGTTTGTTCAAATTCCTCACCTGAAGAATATGGCAGACGGAAAGAAGCCACAGAAAGGAGGAAAGAAGCCTGAGGTCATGACTGCGTTTGAGATCCCTGAGGAAATATATGCTGATTATTGCACACCTGATGAAGCCGAGTTCGGCAAAGAAAACAAAAATCAGCGCAAGGTGCGCATTCAAAGGATTGAAAGGAGATGGGCAAGGGAATGGAGGAGTACAGATATGTAACTCCAAAGTACATGAAGAAATTCGCTCTCAATCCTCCATGCCCAAGAGCTCCATTGGCACCTGGTCAAGAAGGCACCCCACCGACATCAAGCGTGGTGAGGACTTTCTGAAGAATGGGCCAAGCGCCAAGCCAAATTGGCAAGACAAGCCAACAAGGCGGTGAGGAAATTCAATGAGGACTCTCACTCTGCTGCTGCCACTTGAGGCCTCTGTCAAGCCAATAAAATCTATGGCAAAGAAGCCGCACACAAGCCAAGTGCTTCACCAGCGGTGCCCTCACGGCCAAGTTCCTCACCGTGCCCTCACGGCCAATTCCTCGTCTTTGCTCTGCTCCTCCCAAGTCCTCACCGCTCCTACAAAATCCTCGTGATTCCGACAAAGTCCTCTGCACTGTGCATCCGCCACGTGCCAAAGGACTGCAGGCATCTCCATTGCCTCTGGTGTTTCAAAGCAAGTTCCTCACCGCACCAAAGTCTTCATCTGGCCCGACTTCTGCTGAAGACTAAGGCCACTGTTGGGACGAGGTCCTCGGCCAAGTCCCAAGAAGAAACAGTCGCCTTCCAAGAGCCACCGAAGATGATGAGGCTGATGATGATGAACTTGCGGAAATCATCAGAGACCACCAAGAAAGGGCCGCTAGAGCCAAAGGCACACACTGCCCTTCTTTATTGGATCCAAGAGCGATCCTAGACTACATTGATCTACGGCACAAGGACCCAAACACTCCTATGCGTGACTTCAAGTTGACACCTGGCCAAAGTCACATGCTGACTCATTTCATCCAAGAGGAGAAATGGAAATTTGATACGGCCAGAGAGATCAAGAAATCACAGTACGGAAAGGAGAAACTGTTGAAGAAAAACGTTGTCAAGATGACAACTGAAGAAATTATCAAGATGTAGGCTGACATCAAAGCCCTCAGCGACAAATTTGACTCCTATTATGCTGATTGGCAAGGAGCCAAAGTCGATTAAATCAACCTGACGAAGAAATTCACCAATGTTGCTGCCCTAACGCAACAAGAAATTCCTCAGCCGGAGCCTCACCAGAGATCGAAGAACATGCCAAGACCACCGATGAAGTTCAGTCTGTGAAGACAATGCTAGTTCCAGGCTGATGATCCCATTCCAAATTACCGAAGAAATTGTTAGGGCATCCACTAGTGGTGCGCCTGAAGAAACTGAACAAGTCAGGGCAACTGCATCAGTTGCACCTGAGGAAAATCAACTAGATTCCTCAGCTCCTCCTGCGCCAACACCAACTCCAATTCTTCCATTTGCCTCTGATGTGAAGAAGACCAAGGCTGCGTAAACGAGCTGCGGTGAAGAAAGCGGAAAGCATCACCGCGTCAAATTCTTTGGATGCGAAGAAAATGAAGCCAATGACCAGCTCCCTTGAAAATCTTATTGATGTTGTTCCAATTTCCTCAATTCCATCAAAGGACCTTGTTCCTTTTGATGAAGATTATGAGATCCCAAGCGGATCTGATGAAGAAAATCATTCTGCTGCTTCGTCAGAGCAGATTGATGAAGAAATTGAAGTGGAAGCAATCCCTTCAACCCCAATCATTTCCTCGCCTATGCCTCGGTTCACATTTGAAGAGGCCGGTGTTGAGGAAATTGAAGGAGATGTGGATATTGGAAGCACAACGCCAAGTGATGAACGATGACTTTTGGGAAAGTCAAGATCCAAATTCTCCACTCTTCACCCCAATCCAAAGCAGATTCCTCGGTCCCTGCTCCAACAGTTCAAATGGGCTCTGAAGAAACTCATCCCAATTCATCATCCATGAAGAAATTCCAGCCAATAGCGCTGATGAACTGCTTCAGCTGATCCTCGACCGCACTGTAGAGGAACAAGAAATTCCTCACCAAGAACACGAGATTGCGATTCCAGAGGTCGTGATGCAACTCATCGACACTCCACCGCCAAAGCCAAAGAATCCCTTCTCAACAAAGCAAAAGTTCAAGGCTGAAGATTTCTTCAATGAGCATGTATTCTTCATCGATTACAATCCATATGATTACGCTCGCATAAGGAAGAGGCGTTTCGGACTACCGGTCAAGCCAATTTCTATTCCTCGTGCTCTTCAACAAAGACAAAGTCTTCGATCATGCACATATTCCTCATGTGGACATGGAGTCTCTGCCAGCTTTGAGCCGGTCCTCGGTGTTCTTCACGACACAGGACTTCTCAATTTCTGACCGACATCTATGATTGGAATGAAGAACTCATTCTTCAATTCTATGCAACGCTGCACATCACCGGAGACGCCAAGACGTGAACTCATGGGTGTTAGATCGATGTCTGAAAATACTCACTACAAGGCACCAACAACTGAATTGCTTCGTGCTCTACCACTCGGTCCTCCCTTGATGGTGCTCGTTGTATCTACAATGAACCTGAGCTTTCAAATCACTATATGCAAGTGCCGATGAAGCCTTTGAAGCCGTGGCAGGCCCCAAGAACCAAATTCCTCGTCAAGAAATTATTGTATGTGCCTTGGACTGTCTATCAGATTCTGACGAAGACAATGAGTCCTATCAAAGGCCACGACTCAATTGATGAAGAAGTCGTTGGCATCATGAAGAATATGCTTTTCAATATCATTCATGGCGCTCCTGGCCAACTTCCATGATTTCTTCATGAGGACTCGCAAACATTGTTATGTCACCATTTGAGCTGAAGCCTTATGCGCCTTGGATAATGAGATTCATCAGACAAGGTCTTCACTCAATTACAAGGTCGATACTCTAAACCATCGCAGCTTCTTGCCCCCGATTGAAGTCCTCAAACGGACATTTTCCTCAGCCGATGACAAGGGCAAGGCAACTGCTATGATCGATGAAGGCACTCGTCCATTGGATGGACAGTTTCGCAAAGTTGCATCCTACTCCACCAATGATGACTCTGCCACACATGACTCTGCCGCAAATACCTCAGCCAAGCAAAATCATCAAGCCACAGCACCTAGGGTGATGACTGATCATGAGTTACTCCTCAGTCTTCATCAGAAGGTTGATCGCAATCATAAATGGGTCAAGCGTCAGTTTGGTTCAATTCTTCACAACATGACCTCAACACACAATGCAGTGAAGAAAAACCACTACTACCTCCATGAAACCTTCAAACGCACCTGGGCTGTTCTTTCTAATGTCTACAGCACGGAAGAACTGAAGACAATGGGTCTCAAGGAAGAATTTGACTGGTCTGCACCTCCTCCGAAGAAATACAAGAAGGTCAAAGTTCCTTCCTTGGTGGCCAGCTCCTATTCTTCATCACGAGACACCGATGAAAATGAAGACTTGGGCGACATCGCGGCAGCCCAACTACAACAACCGACCCCAACAACGCCGGGCGCTCCTTCATCAACTTGAAATTCTTGAGCGTTAGTCCTCGGTTTCGATCCCTTTTGGTCATTCGATGACATAGGGGAGAAATTTGAGTTAGTCTTCAAGCGGGTCTATTATATGGGCATTTTTTGTTAAGTTACAACTCTCGTTCTTCAAACTTTTATTGGATCGAGTTGTAATCTTAAACCCGCTGGTGCTCTGATACTTTTGATGCACTGTGCTCTCGCACTATGCTCTGATACTCTTGATGCGTTATTTTGCATGCCTGTTCCTCATTAATATTATTGCACGCATGCTGAATTTCATCAAGCACCATATTTCATCATGCATTTCAAATTCTTCATATTATATGTCAAATGCATGTATGAATAACAAGATATAGGGGGAGATCTCCATGATTCAACTCTTCAAATGTGCACTGCCTCAAAAGCAAATTCCTCACTATGCACATCTTCAGGGGGGGTTCTTCTATATCTTGCAACCAAATTCCTCAATATCAGTATTTACACTTCATATATTTATCCTCGTTGAAAACTTAACCTATATTGTCATCAATCACCAAAAAGGGGGAGATTGTAAGTGCATCTAGTGCCCCTTAGTGATTTTGGTGTATTGAAGACTTATAGGTTAAGAAACTAATGTGTTTGTGAGTGTACACAGTCTATAAGTCTATGAGGAGTTTGATATTTACGGAAAGTCGACCCCTAAAATGAAGTTCTTCGATCAAGACTTTGATATTCAAGACTTTCAAGACTTTGAAAGTGAAGAAATTGGTGTGACCTTGAAGACTTGGTATTCATTTGAGGAACATGAAGCGTGAAGACTTTTGTTTTTGTAGTTTCGCTTTCTCTTTCTTGAGTCATAGGAAACACCGTCTTTGTTAAAGGGGTCGAGGAAATACTAAGGAAAATTTTCCATGTGATGCTCAACTCAAAATCCTACACCTACCAATCCCTTGAGTGAAGCCTTTGGAAATCTCATACATTCAGTCAATTTCTTCAAAGGATGTGAGACGAAGTTCTTACGGTCATTGAGGAATTTGTTCTGACCGAGGAGTTAGGAATTCGCCATGGATTGCCTACGATGAGGAACATGATAGCCCCGAGGAATTTGTGATTCAAATTTCCGACCGTTCTTTGTCTTCTTGGCGCTGTCCCAAAATATCTTATCCACCTAACGGTCATATCATTGAAGGGCATTTATGTCTTATCATGTCGGGCTGCTCCCTAGGCTATAAATAGCCGCCCCTACAACCACTAGATGGTTGGCTGCTCCGAGAGAAACTTGACACTTGTCATTTGAGAGCAACCCATCCTCCGAGGACTTTGAGCGAAAATCATCGAGTGAGGAAAAACCCAAACACCAAACCCCTACAAACCCAAAGTGATTGAGCATCATCAAGAGATTGATCCTGCGTGGATCCGACGCTTGTTACCTTTGAAGATCGTGCTTCTTCCAGACGGTTAGGCGTCATGGTCTAGAGCATCCAAGAGGAATTGTGAATCGCCGAGTGACCAAGTCTGTGAAGGTTTGGAAGTCGCCTGAAGACTTAGCACGAGTGATTGGACGAGGTCTGTGTGACCTTAGTTCAAGGAGAATACGGTGAGGACTTGGTGTCTTGAGCTACGTGCTCGGCCGATCGGGTGTCCGGACCTGTGTGTCCTCGAGTTTAAATACTCACCGCTCCAACCAGACGCATAACCGAGACAAAGCAGCTTGAACTGGTCTACCAAATCATTGTCTTCACCAACCTTCTTGGCTCTATTTCCTCAACCCTCTCATTTCCTCATTCTTGTGTTGAGTGTTCGTTCATATCTGTGTTTGAAGACTTTGGATCAAGACTTTCTCAATTTCCTCAGTTCAATTTCTTGATATGTTTGTCTTCATCTTGTGCTATCCTGTGTTTACGCTTTTCTCGCACTCTTTGATTGTCTTCATTTCATCATGATGACCATGCCCGCATTCTCTTATGCTTACTTCTGAGTACTTATTCCGCTGCAAGTAGTTCTTCGCTAAGGAATTTCCTCACCGACAAATTCCTCAGTGAAGAATTCATAAAAATCGCCTATTCACCCCCCCTCTAGTCGATATAACGCACTTTCAATAATAAAGCCCATTAAACATCCAAAAAAAAATATATACTAGCATGGAACAATCAAAATTTAGATACGCTGGAGACGTATCACCAGCCAGCCGTTGGATCAGGGGGGGGGGGGGGAGGGGCGGCTCAGATGAGGCATGTACGTGGATTGGCTGATAGTAGGGACGCACATGGCCCATGGCCGCACGCAGCAAGTGCCCCCGTATTATGCGAAAACGAATAATTTCTCCCCCTGACAGGTTTGACCCATGAGCTACATCTTCGCACGCAAGGAAGTGCTTCCTTTATTACGCAGAAATAAAAAGTTTCCTCTCCGTGACAGCTGGGGCCCACCAGCTTTATTATGATCCTTTTCATGAAAATATAGATAGTACCGAAGATCCTAAATTGTTTTCTTTTTATTCTAACTCAAAAAAATAAGAAATTACAAAAAACCAGAAAACATCTTCGCACGCAAGGAAGTCCACCTTATTACGCGAAAAAAATTGATTCCCCTTGCTAGCTAGGACCCACCAGATTTGTATGCTGACTTGTGGGCCTACTAAGTTAATGCGTACGCAGGGATTTGTCAACTTAGTCAATAAACGATTCTAGATACACTGACCATTCGATGTTAATCCAATGGCAAAGCTGCGTCTTCAACCTCTGGTCTTGTTGCTCCAAATTTGCCCAAACCTGCGCCGTCACCCATCGCCTACTCCAGCCTCCTGGCGGGTCAGGGCCACAAGAAGCCTCACCGCCTGACCATACTACTACTGGCCAGGCCTTCCCTCTACTCACCCACAACCCCTGTTATTCTCCGGAGACGACAGCCTCAAACCGCAGCCGAAGTAGTCAACCCGCGTACTCCCCTCCGTGTGGGCATCCATTGCTGCGTATTCCCCGGCTCCGGGTCGTTCCCTTCCTAGATCGCACCGTCGTCCACCACTTTGGTGCTCTAGGGCGGTACGGCGTCGCCAATGCAGTCAACGAATGATAGCCATCAGAAGAGGACTGTAAGTGGAGAGGCTGACAGCTGGGTCCATTGCTGCACACAAGGAAGTGCCTCCTTATTACGTGCAAAATAATGATTCCTCCACCTGACACCTCGGACCTACCGGGAGGGCCTCTGTATTTCACGAAAAAAACGTTTTCCCATGACAGCTGGGACCCACCGGCTTTATCTTCGCGTGGAAGGAACTGCCTTCTTACCCCCTGACAGCAAGGACCCACCAGGTTGAAGCGAAGGTAGCGTTATCTGTCCGGCCGCGAACGTGTACGTACATAGCGGTCGATCGGTGTCTCTGCAGCGACGTACCGTGGCCGAGTAAGGAGCGGCACGTGTTGAAGTAGAGGCGCCGACGTAGCATGTCACGCAGTCCCGTCTATATCGTGTACACGTACGTACGGCCATGCTGCAAGATAGTAAATACGGCTACGTACGTACATACGGGCGGGGTCTCTAATGAGTACAGCGACTAATCCTGTTCATCGAAAGCTAACCGGCTAGGTCGGAATGAAGAAACTGCGTCGTGTTCATGGGGAGGCAACAGAATGTGTCGTGTTCATCGGGAGGCAACGGAATACGTCATGTTCGTCAGGAGCCAACCGGCTTGGACGGAACAGCCGAAACGAGGTCTGGCGTACCGCAGAATGGAGGAAATGGGCCTTCTGTTCGACCGCGTACGGTCAAATAGGGTTCTGTTCATCGGGAAGGGTCTGGCGTACCACAAAACGGAGGAAACGTACTTGTGTTCGACTGCATACGATCGAAACAGGGTCCTGTTGATCGGGAGGGGTGTGGCGTACCGCAAAACGAAGGAAACAGACTAGTGTTGGAGTGCCTACGGTCGAAACAGGGTCCCGTTGATCGGGAGGGGTGTGGCGTACCGCAAAACGGGACTCCACGGGCTACTATTCATCCACCGTCGACTTCCTCCGGCCTCCACCTGCTATTGTTCATCCACCATCGACTTCCTCCAGCCTCCACCACCTACTATTCATCCACGGGGTCCTGTTCATCCAGCCTCCCCGGATACTGTTCATCCAGCCTCCAACGGCTACTGTTCAACCAGCCCTCCACGAGGTCCTGTTCAACCAGCCCCTCCACGGGGTCCTGTCCAACCAGCCCTCCACGTACGGGGTCCCTCCACCGCCATCGCTCATCCACCCCCACACCTCCTCGATCGGGGTCCTGTTCATCCAGCGGCAATGGCCTCTACTACCACGGGATCCTGTTCATCCAACCCCCACCGAGAACTGTTCATCCAACCCCCACCAGGAACTGTTCATCAAGAGGCAGCGTCCATCGGCTTCAGTTAGCAGAAGTAGCGAAGGAATCACTCGAGTTCAATTAAGAGCAACGGATCGATCGGGGTTCAGTAGCGTAGCTCGTGCAATCGCTCGGGTACAGTTAGAGCCCAATGCCTTGCTCCGGGTTTAGTTAGAGTGCAATGCCTCGCACACACGCGCATACGTGTATGAGAGAAACATGCAAACCTCTGTGCATCGCTCGTCCCCGACCACCCACCGTAACCAAGACCTCCCCGATATTTTCCTCGCCCTTGCTTCTACCACGGTTTTTTCTGTCATGGACGGCCCAAAGAATGTCATGCAGCTACGTCTGCGGCCTACCTAGGACGAAAAGACCATTTTTTGTCATGATTTTTTTCATAGAAGTAGGAGCCCAACACATCTATAATGATACCGGGTTTTTTCACAATTATCGTCATAGAAGTGTCATAAGCATGACAGAAAAAAAATCGTTCGGCCCAAAATGTCACGGATGTGTCTTTTTTTGTAGTGCAAGTAATTTGTAACAAGGCGTGCAAGCCGGATCAAGAGGGTAGTCACAACTATGCTCAATGAGTAGGAAGCGCCAAAGTAACTTGTAACAAGGCGTGCAAGCCGGATCAAGAGGGTAGTCAGAGCTATGCTCAATGAGCAGGAAGCCCCCAAGTAACTTGTAACAAGGTGTGCAAGCCGGATCAAGAGGGTAGTCACAGCTATGCTCAATGAGCAGGAAGCCCCCAAGTGATCTTATGAACTGACAATAAAGACTCAGATACTCAAAAATGAAACAACAGAGGCCCCGAATTATCAGGGATGCCAGCTTTATTATACTTGATCATAATATATGCATGGATAAAAATATGTACAACACAAGAGCCAGTGGCTCAAGTGTAATAAGGCCAAAGATGAGCAATGTTCCAAGGCTGGCGGGTCTCCTCCTCATATTTGCGTGAGTCCTTGTGATCTCGAATATCAATGAGGTAGTATGACCCGTTGTTCAAGTTCTTACTAACCACAAAAGGCCCTTCCCAAGGTGGGGATAATTTGTGCATGTCTGTTTGATCCTGGATGAACTGGAGCACCAAGTCACCTTCTTGAAAGGTCTGGGTTTTAACCCGATGGCTATGATAATGACACAGATCTTGCTGGTAAATCGCCAAATGAGCCGCCGGAAGGTCACACTCCTCATCCAGGAGGTCAAGATCATCTTGACATGCTTTTTCATTATCAGCTTCAACATAAGCCGCCACACGGGGCGAGTCGTGACGTATGTCACTGGGAAGAACCGCCTCTGCTCCGTAAACCATGAAGAAAGGCGTATAACCCATGTATCTGTTGGGGGTAGTATTGACAATACTCCAAAGCACTGAGGGTAAGTCCTCAACCCAACAACCCGGCATCCTCTGCAAAGGGACCATAAGCCGGGCTTTATGCCTCTCAAGATTTCTTGATTGGCCCTTCTGCTTGACCATTGGACTTGGGTGAGCCAATGATGAGACGTCAAGACGAATATGTTCTCGTTGGCAGAATTCTTTCATAGCACCCTTGGACAGATTAGTACCATTATCAGTTATGATGCTATGAGGGTAGCCAAAAACGGAAAATCACCTTTTTAAGGAATTGAACCGCCGTTGCCGCATCACACTTGCTGACCGGCTCTGCCCCAACCCATTTTGTAAATTTGTCAACCGCCACCAACAGGTGGGTCTTTTTGTCCTTGGCTCTCTTGAAAGATCCAACCATATCCAGCCCCCAAACCACAAACGGCCCGGTGATTGGAATCATCCTCAATTCTTGAGCCGACACATGAGCCCGTCTGGAAAATTCCTGACAACCGTCACACTTACTAACCAGATCCTCTGCATCAGCATGAATTGTCAGCCAGTAAAACCCATGACGAAAAGCCTTAGCAATAAGAGACTTAGAGCCAGCATGATGGCCACAATCTCCTTCATGAATCTCCCTTAGAATTTCACAGCCCTCTTCAGGAGAGATACATCGCTAAAACACCCTGTGACACTGCATCGGTGTAACTCGCCAATGACAATGGTCATTGACTTAGACCTCCGGGTTATTTACCTAGCCAAAGTTTCATCCTTAGGTAACTCACCCTGGGTCATATAAGCCAAATATGGAACTGTCCAATTAGGAATAGCACGAAGAGCCGCCACCAGCTGTGCCTCCAGATCAGGGATAGCAAGATCCTCTTTTTTTACACCTAGCAAGATCCTCTTCCGTAGGCAGCTTAACTGAAGGATTGTTCAGAATATCAAGAAAAAAATAGGGTGGCACCGGCTTACGCTGAGATCCTAGCCGGCTTAAAGCATAAACCGCCTCATTTTTCCTGCGATTAACATGTTCCACTTGATAACCCTTGAAATAACCAGCAATAGCATCAACCGCCCGGCGATAAGCTGCCATGAGCGGGTCTTTAGAATCCAAAGTTCCTAAGACTTGCTAGGCCACCAAATCTGGGTCGCCAAAACACCTAACCCGGCTTAGATTCATCTCTTTGGCCATCTGAAGACCATGGAGCAAGGCCTCATATTCTGGTGCATTGTTAGTACAAGGGAACATCAATCTTAAGACATAACAAAACTTATCACCTCACGGGGAAGTCAAAATAACTCCAGCCCCTGAGCCTTCCGATTGCCTGGACCCATCAAAATGAATAGTCCAATACGTGTTATCAGGCTTCTCCTCAGGAATCTGCAGCTCTGTCCAGTCATTGATGAAACCCACAAGTGCTTGAGACTTAATAGCTGTCCGAGGCATATACTTCAAACCATGGGGTCCAAGCTCAATGGCCCACTTGGTCACCCGGCCTGTGGCTTCTCTGTTTTGAATAATATCTCCTAGGGGAGCAGAACTGACCACATTGATGGGATGACCAAGGAAATACTGCTTCAACTTACGTCTAGCCATGAACACTCCATAAACCAGCTTCTGCCAATGTGGGTACCTCTGCTTAGATTCAATGAGTACCTCACTGACATAGTAAACCGGCCTTTGAACCAGATATTCCTTGCCTGATTCCTTTCTTTCCACAACAACCGCTATGCTGACGGCTCTGTTGTTAGTAGCCACATACAAAAGCAAGGGCTCCTTATCAATGGGAGCGGCAAGAACCGGCGGCTCAGCCAACTGATTTTTCAGTGCCTCAAACGCCCGATTAAAAGATCACCCGCATAAAGTGATCTGCTTTTCTTCATCATCCGTATAGAGGGATAGACTTTTCATCAAATGGCTTGTAAACCACCTCAAAGCCGCAATACGACCCGCCAAATGCTGGACGTCATTGATACATGCCAGCTTAGCCAAAGAAGTGATAGCCTTGATTTTCTCCGGGTTAGCTTCAATGCCTCTTTCAGAAACCAAAAATCCCAATAGCTTGCCTGTTGGCACACCAAAGACACACTTGGCTGGGTTAAGCATCATCTTGTAGACCCGGAGGTTGTCAAGGGTCTCTTTCAAATCATCTAACAAGGTCTCCTTCTTTCTGGATTCCACATAAGCATGAACATTGCGTCCAATTTGGTCGTGGAGGCAATTCTGAGCACACCGCTGATAAGTTGCCTGGGCACTCTTGAGCTCAAAAGACATAGACACATAGCAGAAAGCTCCAAAGGGAGTGATGAAAGATGTCTTCTCCTAGTCCTTAACTGCCATCTTGATCTGATGATAACCAGAATAAGCGTCCAAAAAACTCAAACACTCACAACCCGTCGTAGCATCAATTATCTGATCAATACAGGGGAGAGCAAAGGGATCAGCCGGACAGGCCTTGTTAAGGTCCGTGTAATCCACACGCATGCGCCAAGTGCCGTTTTTCTTAAGGACCAGCACCGAGTTAGCCAACCATTCAGGATGAAAAACATCAATGATGAACCGGGCCGCCAAGAGCTAGGCCACTTCTTCACCAATGGCCTTGCGCCTTGATACCCCACAAGTATAGGGGATTGCAACAGTTTTCGAGGGTAGAGTATTCAACCAAAATTTATAGATACGACACAAGGGGAGCCAAAGAATATTTGAAGGTATTAGCGGCTGAGTTGTCAATTCAGCCACACCTGGAGGTTAAGTATCTGCAACAAAGTGATCAGTAGCAAAGTAGTGTGATAGTTTTGATAATAGTGATAGCGTAATGGTAACGGTAACAATGATAGCAGTAATTTTGTAGCAAGTGCAACAACAACGATAGCAGTAGTAATTTAGCAAGAACAATATAAGATAAATTCGTAGGCATTGGATCGGTAATTTGTTGGATGATATTCATCATGTGACAGTCATAACCTAGGGCAATACGGCACTAGCTCCAGTTCATAAATATAATGTAGGCATGTGTTCCGTAAATAGTCATAAGTGCTTATGGAAAGAACTTGCATGGCATCTTTTGTCCTACTCTTCCGTGGCAGCGGGGTCCATAATGGAAACTAAGGGATATTAAGGCCGCCTTTTAATAGAGAACCAGAGCAAAGCATTAACACACGATGAATACATGAACTCCTCAAACTACGGTCATCACCGGGAGTGGTCCCGACTATTGTCACTCCGGGGTTGCCGGATCATAACACGTAGTAGGTGACTATAACTTGCAAGATCAGATCTAGAACATGGATATAATGATGATAACATAAACGGTTCAGATCTGAATTCATGGCAAACGGGCCCAAAGTGACAAGCATTAAGCATGGCAAAGTCATAGCAACATCAATTTCATAACATAGTGGATACTAGGGATCAAGCCCTAACAAAACTAACTCGATTACATGATGAATCTCATCCAACTCCTCACCGACCAGCGAGCCTATGAAGGAATTACTCACTCCCGGTGGGGAGCATCATGGAATTGGCGATGAATGGTTGGTGATGACGAAGAACGAAGATCCCCCTCTCCGGAGCCCCAAACGGACTCCAGATCTGGCCTCCTGATGAAGAACAGGAGGTGACGGCAGCTCCGTCTCATGGATCGCGATAATTTTTTCTCCTTGATTTTTTCTGGAAAAATAGGATTTTATAGTCTTGGTTTTAGGGTCTGCGGGGCCACCAGGTGGGGACAACCCACCTGGGCGCGCCAGGAGGGGGCGCACCCTGGTGGGTTGTGCCCACCCACGTGCCCCTCTCTGGTGGGTCTTGGCTCCAGAAATTCTCTTTATTGATATAAAAAATCCTCATAAAGTTTCGTTCCATTTCGAGAAATTTTATTTCTACACAAAAACAACACCAAGGTAGTTCTGCTGAAAACAACGTCAGTGCGGGGTAAGTTTCATTCAAATCATGCAAATTAGAGTCCAAAACAAGAGGAAAAGCGTTAGGAAAAGTAGATATGTTGGAGATGTATCAACTCCCCCATGCTTAAATCTTTGCTTCTCCTCAAGCAATTCAGTTGATAAACTGAAAGTGAGAAAGAAAAACTTTTACGAACTATTTTGCTCTTGTTTGCATAAATAAGCTTAAACAGCACCCAGGTTTTCAGGCAACATTATAACTAACCATGCCGACAATAATTCTTAAAAATTATATTAACTCATATCAATGGCATAATTAGCTAGCAAGCAATAATAAGATATCTCAAACGACAACACGTTATCAAAACAAACATGATATAATATGACAATAGTGGTATCTCGCTAGCCCTTTCTCAGACCGCGAAACATAAATGCAGAGCACCTCCAAAGTTCAAGTAGCGACTAAACATTGTAATTCATGGTAGAAAAGATCTAGTCATGATGCACCCAACATTAGATACACACAATGCATCAGCATGACAGCAGTGCTCTTAGGTTCTGGCGCTTATTTTAGAAGGTGATGACACAACATAAAAGTACATAGATAGTCCCTTCGCGGAGGGAAGCAGTGATTTGCAGAGGTGCTAGAGCTCAAGTTTTTAAACAGAGGTAAATGATATTTTGAGACATGCACCCTCCTCATTTACTTCATGACCATTAGTTATCAATATCTTCCATGCTAAGCACGCTAGCGGAAGTTCCCAAGCGATAAAAAGAAAGGTTTTGACTACATTGGGATTTTTTGTTTGATTATTTGTAAGCTTTTTCTGTTTGCAGTTTGGGACTGGGCATCCCTATTACCGCCCTTTTCTCGTGCGAAGGCGAGTGAATAAACACTCGACCTGAGAATAACCCACTTAGCATGGAAGATACTGACCACCTCCTGTCGTTCCATGAATGATCCAGGCATACAAAAAGGATATTTATTAGAAGTTTTTAGAGGTGGCACATGCAAATTTACTTAGGACGGCAGGGTAATACCGCATATAGGTAGGTATGGTGGACTCATCTGGAATAACTTTGGGTTCAAGGTTTTTTATGTATAAGCAGAATTCCCACTTAGTACAGGCGAAGGCCACCAATTAGGTTGAGAAGCGGCCAGCTAGAGAGCAACAACGGTCATGAACATGCATTATGCATAAGTAACATTGGACACTAGCATGAGTAGGATATGAACACCACGAACATAAATATCATAGAGGCTATGTTGGTTTTGATTCAATTACATGCATGAACATGTGCCAAGTCAAGCCATTCGAACATTCAGAGGAGGATACCATATCATCATACTACATCACAATCATTTTAACGGGGATATCCAAGATAAATCATTATCCACTCCTAGCTACTTATGCATGGCATGAGAAACTATAATATCTAATTGTCATTGCAAATATGTTTAATCATAATGGGCTGAATCATGGATACTAGGTTAAACATATTTACACAAACAGAACAAGTCGAGTTCATACACGTTTCTCTCTTTCACGGTCAGTTCATCGAATATCGTCATTATTGCCTTTCACTTGCACGACCGAACAATGTGAAATAATAATAGTGGAAGAGTGTCGTGGACTAAGCTGGAATCTGCAAACATTTTATTCAACGGGAGAAGACAAGGTAAAATGGGCTCTTTATTAGATCAACAATTGTTTCTATGAGAGCCACTCAACAATTTCATCGGGGTCTTCTCCTCGGTACAACTCGAATAAAAAGAAAAGAAATTGATAGAAACACACTAAAATATTTTTGAAGTTTTTGGTTTTCTTGAACAAGCAAATAAAAGGGAAAATCAAAAACGAGAAAAACTATTTACACGGGAAAGCTCACAACAAGCAAAAGAATAACAAGGAAATCTTTTTTGGTTTTGTTTTTAATATTACCACTAAGCATGCATAGAAAGTAAACCAACTACAACTAATTTTTTTGGTTTTTCTGAAGTTTTTCAAACACACAAGAAGAAAGCGAGAAAATAAAATTAAGCATGGATGATACAATGAAAAAGTGTGGACACCGACAACTGGAATGGAATGTGTGAACATGAATGTAATGTCGGTGGAAAACACGTACTCACCCAAGCTTAGGCTGTTGGCCTAACTTGGTAAGCAGTCAGTAGCCTGGATAGTAGTCGGGGTGCTGAGGAGCGGGCATCCACTGATCCCACTGCTAAGGCTCCTCCTCTGCTGCAGCCTGATCGTTCTGGTAGGCGATGATATCCGCAGGCATAATCCTATATCCACCCCTGGCAACAGGATCAAACAAAGCAGGAGCAGACAATGGAATAATATCACGAGTTTCAATGCTAAAAACCAGGTTATAAGGAATGGGAATGTTGGGGTAATCTCATGCAGCAAAATGGTGGTGTTCCATGGCTGCACGGTCTAGGTAGACCTTGGTCAGAGGGTAATCATGAGGGCGTATATCAACATTAAAGTGAGCCGCCAAACGAGCAGCAAAAATCCCACCATGTATTTTACCCTTGGATTTATTAACATGGAGGCGACGAGCCACAATAGCCCCCAAGCTATAAGTGTTGTCGCCCTCTAGTGCACGACGTAAAACAGCAAGGTCTAGTGAACTGAGCACACGCACCTTCTCTCTAGCAAGCAAGCATTTTGCAATGAAAAGAGCAAAGTAATGTACAGTAGGAAATGCAAGCCAGCGACAGTGATAGCTGACACCCCTCTCTCATCTCCCACTGTCAAGGTACGATAAAAGGCCTCAAACTCTGCTTGCTGATGTCTACTACACAACCTTGTTCTTGTAGACGTTGTTGGGCCTCCAAATGCAGAGGTTTGTAGGACAGTAGAAAATTTCCCTCAAGTGGATGACCTAAGGTTTATCAATCCGTGGGAGGCGAGGATGAAGATGGTCTCTCTCAAGCAACCCCGCAACCAAATAACAAAGAGTCTCTTGTGTCCCCAACACACCCAATACAATGGTAAATTGTATAGGTGCACTAGTTCGGCGAAGAGATGGTGATACAAGTGCAATATGGATGATAGATATGAGTATTTGTAATCTGAAAATATAAAAACAGCAAGGTAACAAGTGGTAAAAGTGAGCGAAAACGGTATTGCAATGCTAGGAAACAAGGCCTAGGGTTCATACTTTCACTAGTGCAAGTTCTCTCAACAATAATAACATAATTGGATCATATAACTATCCCTCAACATGCAACAAAGAGTCACTCCAAAGTCACTAACAGCGGAGAAAAAATGAAGAGATTATGGTAGGGTACGAAACCACCTCAAAGTTATTCTTTCTGCTCGATCTATTCAAGAGTCCGTAGTAAAATAACACGAAGCTATTCTTTCCGTTCAATCTATCATAGAGTTCGTACTAGAATAACACCTTAAGATACAAATCAACCAAAACCCTAATGTCACCTAGATACTCCAATGTCACCTCAAGTATCCGTGGGTATGATTATACGATATGCATCACACAATCTCAGATTCATCTATTCAACCAACACATAGAACTTCAAAGAGTTCCCCAAACTTTCTACCGGAGAGTCAAGACGAAAACGTGTGCCAACCCCTATGCATAAGTTCACGAGGTCACGGAACTCGCAAGTTGATAACCAAAACATACATCAAGTGGATCACGTGATATCCCATTGTCACCACAGATACACACATGCAAGACATACATCAAGTGTTCTCAAATCCTTAAAGACTCAATCCGATAAGATCACTTCAAAGGGAAAACTCAATCCATTACAAGAGAGTAGAGGGGGAGAAGTATCATAAGATCCAACTATAATAGCAAAGCTCGCGATACATCAAGATCGCATTACCTCAAGAACACGAGAGAGAGAGAGATCAAACACATAGCTACTGGTACATACCCTCAGCCCCGAGGGTGAACTACTCCTTCCTTGTCATGGAGAGCGCCGGGATGATGAAGATGGCCCCAGTGAGGGATCCCCACTCCGGCAGGGTGCCGGAACAGGGTCCCGATTGGTTTTTGGTGGCTACAGAAGCTTGCGGCGGTGGAACTCCCGATCTATTCTGTTCCTCGATGTTTTTAGGGTATATGGATATATATAGGCGAAAGAAGTCGGTCAGGGAGCCACGAGGGGCCCACGAGGGTGGGGGCGCGCCCAGGGGGCAGGCACGCCTCCTTGCCTCGTGGCCACCTCGAAGCTTCCTTGACTTCAACTCCAAGTCTCCTGGATCACGTTCGTTCCAAAAATCACGCTCCCCAAGGTTTCATTCCGTTTGGACTCCGTTTGATATTCCTTTTCTGCGAAACACTGAAACAAGGAAAAAACAGAAACTGACACTGGGCTCTGGGTTAATAGATTAGTCCCAAAAATAATATAGAAGTGTTTAATAAAGCCCATAAACATCCAAAATAGATAATATAATAGCATGAATACTTCATAAATTATAAATACGTTGGAGACGTATCAGCATCCCAAGCTTAATTCCTGCTCGTCCTCAAGTAGGTAAATGATAAAAGAAATAATTTATGAAGTGTGAATGCTAGCAGGTGCAAAAGTTTGATCAATGATAATTTCAATCACCTTTTCTAGCATCATTATATATCATAACAGTAGCTCATCTCATAAAGCTTCTCATAGTCAAGTAACAAGCTATTCACATGTTAAATTATAGATCATAAACCTTCTTGAAAACTAACAAACCGTGTTATTAGTCATCAAACAATTACAATTCATCTTATTTTCAGGAAGAGTCTATGTCAGAGCTTTGATTTAGCAAACTCCACATACTCAACTATCAAACTATCATTTAGTCTTTCACAATTGCTAACACTCACGCGATATTTATGGGTTCAAAGTTTTAATCAGACACAGAGAAAGATAGGGGCTTATAGATTCGCCTCCCAACCTTTTACCTCAAGGGTAATGTCAACAATAATAGCTCATGATGCCTTACATCCAATTGGATATATATATATCAGAATCTTTCCAACACAATGTGCTTGCCAAAGGATAAAATGTAAAAAGGAAAGGTGAAGATCACCATGACTCTTGCATAAGGTAAAAGACAAGAATAAAAGATAGGTCCTTCGCAGAGGGAAGCAGAGGTTGCCATGCACTTTTATAGTTGGATGCACAAAATCTTAATGCGAGGGAACGTCACTTTATACTGCCACTTGTGATAGGGACCTTTATTATGCAGTCCGTCGCTTTTATTGCTTCCATATCAC
The DNA here is from genome assembly GCA_021605145.1 of Aegilops bicornis. Lineage (NCBI taxonomy): Eukaryota > Viridiplantae > Streptophyta > Magnoliopsida > Poales > Poaceae > Aegilops > Aegilops bicornis. The sequence goes on along the minus strand of CM038674.1, from coordinate 239,729,832 downwards.
AAGATCGTATAAAGCTTATTTTCTCCACACTAAAAGATCATACATATTTAGAGAGCAATTTTTATTGCATGCACCGATGAAAACTTACTTGAAGGATCTTACTCAATCCATAGGTAGGTATGGTGGACTCTCATGGCAATACTGGTTTAAGGGATGTTGGAAGCACAAGTAGTATCTCTACTTGGTGCAAAGAATTTGGCTAGCATGAGGGGGAAAGGCAAGCTCAACATGTTGAATGAGCCATGACAATATACTTTATTTCGGATATAAGAAAACATAACCCATTACGTTGTCTTCCTTGTCCAACATCAACCTTTTAGCATGTCATATTTTAATGAGTGCTCACAATTACAAAAGATGTCCAAGATAGTATATTTATATGTGAAATCTCTTTTCCCTCAATATTCTTTCATGAATTGTTCAAGTGACCAATACAATGTTTGCTAACCTTCAATACCACCTCTAATTCTTATATGTAAAGCCATTACTCCCCATGGGATAAGCATATGAAACATATATAATTTCAGATTTATGATATTCAATTCATTCAACCATTTACTCATAGGATATAAGTGAAGCACACGAGTAAATGACAAACTACTCCAAAAAGATATAAATGAGTAGTTAAATAATTATGTAGCTATTTGAAGACTCTCTCCCATTTTAACAATTTCAGATCTTGATACTTTATTCAAACAACAAGCAAAACAAAATATGACATCCAAGAATAGCAAACATCATGTGAAGAAGCAAAAACTTAGGATCAACCAATACTAACCGATAGTTGTTGAAGAGGAAAGGTGGGATGCCAACCGGGGCATCCCCAAGCTTAGACGCTTGAGACTTCTTGAAATATTATCTTAGGATGCCTTGGGCATCCCCAAGCTTGAGCTTTTGTGTCTCCTTAATTCCTCTCATATCACGGTCTCCCTAAATCTCAAAAGCTTCATCCACACAAAACTCAACAAGGACTCGTGAGATAAGTTAGTATAAACCAATGCAAAAACCTTATCATACTCTTCTGTAGCAAATCACTAAAATTATTAATCAACATTGCATACTAAATGCCTCCGCATATTTAATATTCCTATCCTCAAATAGAATCATTAAACAAGCAAACATATGCAAACAATGCAAACATAACAGCAATCTGCCTAAACAGGACAGTCTGTGAAGAATGCAGCAAGATCCATACTTCCCTAGCTCCAAAAATTATGAAAGAAAATTCACACTGTATTAAATTTATCAGATCTTATTATGCAAAAGTTTCAACATTTTATCACATTCTGACTTTTCTAGAGAAATTTTGCAACAGTGGTAAACTTTCTGTTTTCAAACAGCAACATGTAGAGTTGTAAAATAGGCATAGTAAAGGCCATCAATGCCACTTTTATCGAAATAAAAGATGCAAAACATTATCCTAAATAACATCAAGCAAATACTAACAAAAGAAAATGACGCTCCAAGCAAAATACATATCATGTGGTGAATAAAAATATAGCTCCAAGTAAAGTTACCGATGAACGAAGACGAAAGAGGGGATGCCATCCGGGGCATCCCCAAGCTTAGGCTCTTGGTTGTCCTTGAATGTTACCTTGGGGTTCCATGGGCATCCCCAAGCTTAGGCTCTTGCCACTCCTTATTCTATAGTCCATCGGATCTTTACCCAAAACTCGAAAGCTTCACAACACAAAACTCAACAGAAAATCTCATGAGCTCCGATAGCGAAATAAAACAAACCACCACTTAAAGGTACTGTAATGAACTCATTCTTTATTTATATTGGTGTTAAACCTACTGTATTCAACTTCTCTATGGTTCATACCCTCCGATACTACTCATAGATTCATCAAAATAAGCAAACAACACAATGAAAACAGAATCTGTCAAAAACAGAACAGTCTGTAGTAATCTGTATCAAACGCAAACTTCTGGAACTCATAAATATCTACCAAAATAGGACGGCCTAGATAATTTTTTTATTGATCTACTGCAATTGGAATCAGTATTTTATCATGTTCTGGTGATTTTAAACAATTGTTTTCGTGAGCAGAAAGTTTTTGTCTTTTTCAGCAAGATCAAATAATTATCATCCAAGAAGATCCTATAGGTCTTACTTGGCACAAACAGTAATTAAAACATAAAACCACATCTAACCAGAGGCTAGATGATTTATTTATTACTAAACAGGAACAAAAGGCAAGGAACAAAAATAAAATTGGGTTGCCTCCCAACAAGCGCTAACGTTTAACGCCCTAGTCAAGCATGATGATTTCAATGATGCTCACATAAAAGATAAGAATTGAAACATAAGGAGAGCATCATGAAGAATATGAATAGCACATTTAAGTCTAAACCACTTCCTATGCATAGGGATTTTGTGAGCAAACAACTTATGGGAACAATAATCAACTAGCATAGGAAGGCAAAACAAGCATAACTTTAAAATTTTAAGCACATAGAGAGGAAACTTGATATTATTGCAATTCCTACAAGCATATGTTCCTCCCTCATAATAATTTTCAGTAGCATCATGAATGAATTCAACAATATAACTAGCACCTAAAGTATTCTTTTCATGATCTACAAGCATAGAAAATTTACTACTCCACATAAGCAAATTTATTCTCATCAATAGTAGTGGGAGCAAACTCAACAAAATAACTATCATGTGAAGCATAATCCAAACTAAAATCATGATGACAAGTTTCATGGTTATCATTAATATTTATAGCACACATGTCATCACAATAATCATCATAGATAGCAACTTTATTCTCATAATCAATTGGAACCTCTTCCAAAATATGGAATCATCACTAAATAAAGTCATGACCTCTCCAAATCCACTTCCGTAAATATGATCATCATAAATAGGAGCATGCTATCATCATAATAAATTTGCTCATCAAAACTTGGGGGACAAAGCATATCATCTTCATCAAACATAGCATCCCCAAGCTTGTGACTTTGCATATCATTAGCATCATGGGTATTCAAATAATTCATACTAACAACATTGCAATCATGCTCACCATTCACATATTTTATGCCAAGCATTCTATGTAATTCTTCTTCTAGCATTTGAGCACAATTTTCCTTCCCATCATTTTCACGAAAGACATTAAAAAGATGAAGCATATGAGGCACCCTTAATTCCATTTTTTTGTAGTTTTCTTTTATATACTAAACTCGTGATAAAACACGAAACTAAAAGATTCGATTGCAAGATCTAAAGATATACCTTCAACCACTAACCTCCCCGGCAACGGCGCCAAAAAAGAGCTTGATGCCTACTACACAACCTTCTTCTTGTAGACGTTGTTGGGCCTCCAAGTGCAGAGGTTTGTAGGACAGTAGAAAATTTCCCTCAAGTGGATGACCTAAGGTTTATCAATCCGTGGGAGGCGTAGGATGAAGATGGTCTCTCTCAAGCAACCCTGCAACCAAATAACAAAGAGTCTCTTGTGTCCCCAACACACCCAATACAATGGTAAATTGTATAGGTGCACTAGTTCGGCGAAGAGATGGTGATACAAGTGCAGTATGGATGATAGATATGAGTATTTGTAATCTGAAAATATAAAAACAGCAAGGTAACAAGTGGTAAAAGTGAGCGTAAATGGTATTGCAATGCTAGGAAACAAGGCCTAGGGTTCATACTTTCACTAGTGCAAGTTCTCTCAACAATAATAACATAATTGGATCATATACCTATCCCTCAACATGCAACAAAGAGTCACTCCAAAGGCACTAATAGCGGAGAACAAACGAAGAGAATATGGTAGGGTACGAAACCACCTCAAAGTTATTCTTTCTGCTCGATCTATTCAAGAGTCCGTAGTAAAATAACACGAAGCTATTCTTTCCGTTCAATCTATCATAGAGTTTGTACTAGAATAACACCTTAAGATACAAATCCACAAAAACCCTAATGTCACCTAGATACTCCAATGTCACCTCAAGTATCCGTGGATATGATTATACGATATGCATCACACAATCTCAGATTCATCTATTCAACCAACACATAGAACTTCAAAGAGTTCCCCAAAGTTTCTACCGGGGAGTCAAGACGAAAACATGTGCGAACCCCTATGCATAAGTTCACGAGGTCACGGAACTCGCAAGTTGATCACCAAAACATACATCAAGTGGATCACGTGATATCCCATTGTCACCAGATACACACATGCAAGACATACATCAAGTGTTCTCAAATCCTTAAAGACTCAATCCGATAAGATCACTTCAAAGGGAAAACTCAATCCATTACAAGAGAGTAGAGGGGGAGAAGTATCATAAGATCCAACTATAATAGCAAAGCTCACGATACATCAAGATCGCATCACCTCAAGAACATGAGAGAGAGAGAGAGAGAGAGAGAGAGAGAGATCAAACACATAGCTATTGGTACATACCCTTAGCCCCGAGGGTGAACTACTCCCTCCTTGTCATGAAGAGAGCCGGGATGATGAAGATGGCCACCGGTGAGGGATCCCCCTCCGGCAGGTGCCAAACAGGGTCCCGATTGGTTTTTGGTGGCTACAGAAGCTTGCGGCGGTGGAACTCCCGATCTATTATGTTCCTCAATGTTTTTAGTATATGGATATATATAGGCGAAAGAAGTCGGTCAGGGGAGCCACGAGGGGCCCACGAGGGTGGGGGCGCGCCGGGGCGGCGCGCCTCACGCCTCGTGGCCACCTCAAGCTTCCTTGACTTCAACTCAAGTCTCTCAGACACGTTCGTTCCAAAAATCATGCTCCCGAAGGTTTCATTCCATTTGGACTCCGTTTGATATTCCTTTTCTGCGAAACACTGAAATAAGGGGAAAAACAGAAACTGGCATTGAGCTCCGGTTAATAGGTTAGTCCCAAAAATAATATATAAGTGTTTAATAAAGCCCATAAACATCCAAAATAGATAATATAATAGCATGAATACTTCATAAATTATAGATACGTTGGAGACGTATCACCGGCCTAGGCTCAACAAAACTCCCGTCGGAAGGGATCATGCATATGTTACAAAATTCAGTGAGTGGTATCTGATGGGTTTTAACATATAAACTAAACTGCACCTCAGGGGGATTATTCCTAGGAAGGAAAGTAAAACTTTGAACAAAGATGCTTGTGAGGAGATGATACTCTTCACATTCAGCTGCGATGTAGTCGGTGAGGCCGGTATTAGCAGCATATTGCGTGAACTCCTGAAGGATTCCAGCCTCTTCCATGAACTGGGTATGCGGCCATTCGCATGGCCGTACCTCTACCAACCTCCGGGGATGGAGATCACTGTCACACTACTCCCAAATAATTCCCTTGGAGTTCTTCTTAGAAGCAAACTGCCTAAAGATATTCATCCTTTTCCTATGAACAAAAATTCTAAAAAATTTAGTCCACAAATTTTTCTCAACAAAACTTCACAAAATTGATAGCAACTACTCATAGGGATACATAGAGCCATAGCAAGCATTCAAACTACTTAGAACTCTAAGAATTCAACATGCAAGCTCATCTACAGCAGCACCAAGAGTAGCTAATTATTCAAAATAAAACCACTAAAACAAAAACTAATTGGACAAACGGTGGAGTCACATACCAAGCAACAATCCCTCGAAACAATTTCGGAAACGAGCTTCGAGCAAAGAGATCGAAATCCGCGGGTTTGAGAGCAAGAACACGGGAGAGAGAGCAAAGGTGAATTTTTTCTGGAGGTAGGTGATGATGTGGTGTGAAGAGATAAGTGAGGGGCCCACATGGGGACCACAACCCACAAGGGCGCGCCTAGGGGTCCTGACGTGCCCAGGTGGGTTGTGCCCACCTGGTGCACCTCCCTCTGATATTATTTGCACCAGAAATTCTTAGATAATCAGAAAAAAAACATATTAAATTTTCAGGGCATTCTGAGAACTTTTAGTTATGGGTCATTTTTGTATTGCACGGGAAATTCAGAAAACAGACAAAACATGGCATTTTATTTTATTTAACTAATAAAAACATAAAACAAAATATAGGGATAGAAGGTAGTGCTTACTAAATTCATCAACTTCATACCTCTAAAAAATGATCCATTAATAAGGTTGATCAAGTCTTATTAACAACCACTTTCGATTAGCATGAAACCGAAGAACTTCCGTAAATCACTAAGTTACCTCAACAAAGATGTGAATATCCCCAACAATAAGCATTTCATGTTTCTTTTTGGCAGTAGGTAGAGGTAGTTGAAAACATCCAACAGTGATTGTAGGAGATTTTTCAATAACATTAATACTATTCACTTGGAATTGTTTCTTCGGAAAGTGCACCGTATGCTCATTACCATTGATATGAAAATATTGCAATCAATAACAGCCCCGGCAGTATTCAGGAAGGGTCTACCAAGGATAATCGACATGTTGTCGTCCTCGGGTATCTCAAGTATAACAAAGTCAGTCAAAATAGTAACATTAGCAACAACAACGGGCACATCCTCACAAATACCGATAGGTATGGCAGTTGATTTGTCAACCATTTGCAAAGATATTTTAGTACGTTCAAGTTTATTCAAGTCAAGTCTTTTATATAAAGAGAAAAGCATAACACTAACACCAGCTCCTAAATCACACAAAGCAGTTTTCACATAGTTCTTTTTGATGGAGCAAGGTATAGTTGGTATTCCCGGATCTCCAAGTTTTTTTAGGTACTCCATATTTAAAAGTATAATTAGCAAGCATAGTGGATATTTTAGCTTCCGGTATTTTTATCTTATTGGTGATGATGTCTTTCATGTACTTTGCATAAGGAGGCATTTTAAGGATATCAGTCAAGCGAGTACGCAAAAAGACTGGCCTCAACATCTCAGCAAAGTGTTCAAATTCTTCATCATCTTTCTTTTTAGTTGACTTGGGTGTAAAAGGCATAGGTTTTTGAACCCACGGTTCTCTTTCTTTACCGCGTTTTCTAGCAATAAGGTCTCTTTTATCATATCGTGTATTCTTGGGTTGTGGGTTATCAAGATCAACAGGTGGTTCTATCTCAACATCACTGTCTGGTTCTTTTCATTGTTTGGTTGAGTATCTTCATGAACATCAGCATTATGTTTTTCATTATCAGAAGGTGAGTGTTCATTACCGCATCGAAGTTTTAGCATCAGAGATAGAAATTTTATTTTCATTATCAGGAGGTTTTTCTACTTCAGGTTCACTAGAGGCATGCAAAGTCCTATCGTTTTTCTTTTTCTTCTTCTTTTTGGAAGGACTAGGTGCAGTGGTGTTGTTCTTTTGTGAATCCTGTTCAGTTCTTTTTGGGTGTCCCTCAGGATAAAGTGGTTCCTGAGTCACTTTACCTCCTCTAGCAGCAAAGTCATGTATATTATTATTCATTTCATCTAGCAACTCTCCTTGAGATTTAGCAACTTGTTCTAACTGGGTTTGAACCATAGAAGCATGTTTTCCAACACCTCTAACATCATTAGAGATTCTAAACAACAAGTCACTCAAGCGAGCAATCATATCAGAATTGTATTTCAATTATTTCATAACATTTGCATTGAAGTGGTCTTGTTTTGTAATTTAGTTTTCAAACTCATAAAGGCATTGACTGGGGTGCATATTGTGAGGATTGTCATTATCATTAAACTTCATTAGATAATTTACCTCTACCACCTTAGATGGTGGTGGTGTATTAAGCCCATGTATTTCTTCGATAGGAGGTAAATTTTTAACATCCTCAGCTTTAATACCTTTTTCCTTCATGGATTTCTTTGCCTCTTGCATATCTTCAGGACTGAGATATACACTACTAGGGAAAACCCTAGCAGTAGCGCTGGTTTTGTGCTCACTAGTAGCGCGGGTAGGCGCGCTACTAATAAGGTGCTACAGCTACTACTTAGCAGTAACGCGTGCCCGCACGCGCTACTGCTAGGACAAATAGCTGTAGCGTTGTTTCACTCCCACGCTACTGCTAATGTAACTACTGGCAGCGTGTTTTCTCTCCATCGCTACTAGTATTCTTTCTTTATTTTTCCGTTTTCAGTTTATTTATTCGCCATCATACAAATAGTGATACAATACCAGTTATGAGGTTTACATCACTATGTCCATAACAGTGTCAAATGAAGGTGGATTAGGTTCAAGTGGAGGCAATACGTGGTGCATGTCAAAAGTATACTACTAATCCAAACTTGATCTAGTTTGGACTAGTAGTACTTTCGATGTGCACCACATGTTGCCTCCACTTGAATCTAATCCGCCAAAGACAAGATATTTAATCATCATCATGGTCATTACCACCAACAGTATTTATTTAATCACCACTAACACTAGCTAATAATAATCATCATAGTCATTACCACCAACACTAGCTATTTTATCATCATAGTAATAGTGTAGCACATCATCATCCTGAAACTCATTTCTAGCTAGCTAATCACTCCTGCTGCTCTCTCTTAGGTAAAACAACATAAAACATGTGTAGCTCTCCTCCTTGATCAAGTTGGAGCATGCAGATGAACCTGTCTCCTAATCGTGGAAGGCGCCTCTGTTTGCTGCCCCCTAGTACTTCTCTGCGCTCCCCCAATACATATTTGGTCCAGTCTTGCACTATTAAGCATCCATCGCTAATCTTGAATGCACCAAAGTAATTTTTAGGATATCTTGGTCGTAAGCTGATAATACTCATGGTACCTTTAGTCTCGATCCCTAAGGCACAACATTCATCGGGAGTCCCTGTTGAAGAACATCGTATGGTAACATACTTAGCAATGAAGTTTAGCTTCAAAATAATGTATGGAAAAAGATGCAATGAGGACAAATAGTAAAATCTTACCATCCTTCCTAAATGGATGTGACCGTAGTTCATTACGAACACTATTGGTCGTGACGCTTTCAGTACTAACATTTCTAAATCCAGAAGAAAATTTGTCTTGACAAGATCAAGATCCTCAAGCCATGAAACATAATGACTTAGCTCCTCGCAGTTTAGTTCAGCCTCGGGACAGTAGTAGGTCCCGTCTACCAAGTTACCGGACATGTTTGCTTGCAATCGAAATAAGTCGACAATACAAATTAGTTGTCAACTATTTTGAATAAACAATATCAAAGACATAAATATGGTTGAGAAACTTACATAATGGTATAATCGAGGCGTCGCACATTGACCCAGATGTCGGTATTACCTTCAATATCATCTTCCTGGACGAATATCAAAGGTGACAACCATATCGTGCTCAAATGCATAAGTCTTGCATAGTGCTCGCCATGTTTTGCATCCAAAATAGGTGTAGTCGTCTGAATTGTATAATTTTGCATAGAAAATATAACCATGCTCGGTCTTCAAATAAACTTTCTTTACCTCCGCAGAATGACTGAAACCTATCTTATCCAATACAAAAACTCTTGCATGGCAGGGGATACGCTAGTAGAATAGTAAAAAATATAAGTTCAAGCAAATGAAGCAGTATTTGCAAATACCAAAATCCTTTTCGTCGTCAGACATTTCCTATGTTCATAGTTAAAACATTAATTGAAAATTGATCGAAGACAACTACCAGGATACTCAACACACAAATCCGGGGCACTCGATATTTCCTACATATTCTAGCACAAGTCATGCCAAAATTCACGGAAAATCCGGCATGACCTTTGCTAAAATAGGACATATCGAGCGCCTGAAATTTGCCGGAACGGAAATGAATCAACACTCCGGCAAAACATAGGCCACTCGGAGGTGTAACATGCAAACATGACCGGCCACTTGGATGTTGAGCAACACAAGATATACATTTCAAAATATCTTATAGGACTCAAATTAGCATGCATTCAATAAGCAAAAGTAAATCATCTCATGCGTCCCAACATCGTCGAATATTATCACTGATACATCACGAATAGTGTCATACATATAACATCACTAATACAACTAAAACCCTAGCACACGACGGGTATCGGCGCGGGCGGTGGACACCCACAGAGAAGGAACCATCACGGGATCATAGCTCGGTGAGATCCTCGAGAACTCGCTGTATTGGAGAACGACTGTGCTCCAACGCAAACAAGTAGCGGACGGACGTCTGCCTCCTCATCGACACGGTGATGCACCACCTCCAGCGGAGTCCTCGAGCCTCTGGATCGCCATCGCCCATGCGACCGCCACCAAAGAAGGTTCGGGTCAACGACAGGCTGGCTCCTCACCAACCTGCGCCCCCCGGTAGGTAGCGCCTCCCAGTACCACCCCGGCGGAGCCCAGTCCCGGACATGGCCAAGCAGGTGTCGTCCTCCGCCGACTCGACGACGAGGATGCGGGATAGGCATCGTCCACGTCGAGGAGGGAAAATTGCTTTAACTAAAAAATAGCAACAAGTTCTTACTAACTAGTTCTATTAATTCAACTAGTTCTTACTAAAAATAAACTTACTATAAATAAAAATATTCTAGTACCTAATCAGTACCTAGTTCTTACTAACTAATTAGTACCTAGGAACTACTGCCCTAATTACCATCTAATTTGATGAACCTATAGGGGTGGAAAGTGGTAGCGGATATTTCAATTATCCAACTATAAAGTGAAATAAGTGGTCAAATTTTACTCGTTTTATGATTCATCTTAGAAATTTGATTCATTTTCACCCTTACATGAACCCTAACTCATTTGAGCCGCAACCGCATCCGATTTTTTTCCACTCGTACATGAACCCTAACTAATTTGATGCAACTAAAATATAAACAAACCCTAGGCAGAGGTAGGGGAGAGGGAGGAGCGGGCGTGCTCACCTCGGGTGTCTGCGACGAGGGAGGCGGGCGGCGTCGAGGTCGTGGTCGGGGCTCGGCCTTGGCGGATGGCGGCGGCCGAGGTCGGGTCGAGGCGGCGTCCGGCGGCGTTGAGGTCGGGGCGGGGCGGCGTTGAATCTGGGGTCGGGCGGCGAGAGGAAGTGCGGAGAAGCGGCCGACGGCGACGGCGGCGGCGACAGTGGAGAGAGTCCGATTTGGGGGAAGTGGCGTGGGGAAGGACGAAGCCGATGGTTAAGTCAAGAAGAGCGATGGCGCGTGAAAACGCTACCGCTGCAATCTTTTGCTACAGCGTGCTCGCTATACACGCCATCGCTACTCCTTTCTCTTTTCCCCCTTTTTCATTTAGTTTTCTTCACATTTTATTTTTTACTTTCACCTTATTCTATTTCTTTCATTTTCAATTACCTTTCTATTTTCTTTCCATTTAATTTTATAACCTTTAGCGATGAGCGAGTTTTTATAAACGCAACGCTGCTACAAATGAAGTAGCGGCATGGTTTCGTCATAGGTCGCTACTACTATGTGTAGCCTATCGGCTAAGCCGTGTGAATTTTAGTAGCAACGTGTTTAAAGCCAAACACGCTACTGCTAGATCTTTATCTGCAGCGCGGTTTCCACGGGCGCGCTGCTGCTAATTAGCACCAGCGTGCTTTTTTGACCCACGCTACTGCTAAGGTTCTGTGTATAAGGTTTTCCCTAGTAGTGATAATATACCCCTCTTCTTCGGAGCGGGTTTAACCAGTGGATCAGGAAGAGTCCAATCATCATAATTTTTCAATACATTATTCAATAATTCTTCAGCTTGTCCAACAATTCGTTCCCTGAAAACACAACCAGCACAACTATCTAGGAAATCCCTAGAAGCATCAGTTAGTCCATTATAGAAGATATCAAGTATTTCATTTTTCTTAAGAGGATGATCAGGCAAAGCATTAAGTAACTGGCAAAGCCTCCCCGAAGCTTGTGGGAGACTCTTTTCTTTTGTTTGCACAAAGTTAAATATCTCCTGTAAAGCAGCTTGTTTCTTATGAGCAGGGAAATATTTTTCAGAGAAGTAATAAATCATATCCTGGGGACTACGCACACAACCAGGAGCAAGAGTATTGTACCAAGCTTTAGCATCACCCTTTCATGAGAACGGAAATAATTTGAGAATAAAGTAATAGCGAGTCTTCTCATTATGAGTAAAAAGGGAGGCTATGTCATTCAACTTAGTAAGATGTGCCACAACAGTTTCAGTTTCATAACCATGGAAAGGATCAGATTCAACCAAAGTAATTAACTCTGGGTCGACAGAGAATTCATAATCCTTATCATCAATAAAGATAGGTGAGGTAGCAAACTTAGGATCATATTGCATTCTAGCATTCAGAGATTTTCTTTATACTTGCATAGTAATTTCTCCAGATCATCTCTATCCTTACAAGCAAGAATATCTCTAGCTATCTCCTCATTCATAACATAACCTTCCAGTACCTTAGGCAATTCATATCTAGGAAGGCTAGTTCTAGCAGGTGTTTCAGGAGTTTCAGTTTCAAGCTCATCATCAGATTCAACAACATCATGTTGTATTACTCTAGCAATTTCTTCATCAAGAAATTCACCAAGTGGCACATCATTATCATCAAGCAAGGTACTAGTATCATCATAAGTATCATTCATAGTAGAAGTAGCATCATCGATAACTTGTGACATATCAGGATTAATAGCATGTGGTGGTGTTGCAAGTTTACTTATAACAGAAGGTGAATCTAAAGCAGAATTGGATGGCAGTTCCTTACCTCCCCTCGTCTTAGAGGGATAAATCTTAGTCTTAGCATCCTTCAGATTCTTCATAGTGATAAATTGATAATAATCCCAAGTGACTCAACAAATATAGCTATGCTCCCCGGCAACGGCGCCAGAAAAAGGTCTTGATAACCCACAAGTATAGGGGATCGCAACAGTTTTCGAAGGTAGAGTATTCAACCGAAATGTATAGATTCGACACAAGGGGAGCCAAAGAATATTTGAAGGTATTAGCAGCTAAGTTTTCAATTCAGCCCCACCTGGAGATTAATTATCTGCATCAAAGTGATCAGTAGCAAAGTAGTGTGATAGTTTTGATAAGAGTGATAGCAATAATGGTAACAGTAACGGTGATAGCAGTAATTTTGTAGCAAGTGCAACAGTAACGATAGCAGTAGTAACTTAGCAAGAACAATATAAGATAAATTCGTAGGCATTGGATCGGTAATTTGTTGGATGATATTCATCATGTGATAGTCATAGCCTAGGGCGATACGACACTAGCTCCAGTTCATAAATATAATGTAGGCATGTATTCCGTAAATAGTCATACGTGCTTATGGAAAGAACTTGCATGACATCTTTTGTCCTACCCTGTCGTGGCAGCGGGGTCCATAATGGAAACTAAGGGATATTAAGGCCTCCTTTTAATAGAGAACCGGAACAAAGCATTAACACACGGTGAATACATGAACTCCTGAAACTACGGTCATCACCGGGAGTGGTCCCGACTATTGTCACTCCGGGGTTGCCGGATCATAACACGTAGTAGGTGACTATAACTTGCAAGATCGGATCTAGAACATGGATATAATGATGATAATATAAACGGTTCAGATCTGAATTCATGGCACCCGGGTCCAAAGTGACAAGCACTAAGCATGGCAAAGTCATAGCAACATCAATCTCAGAACATAGTGGATACTAGGGATCAAGCCCTAAGAAAACTAACTCGATTACATGATGAATCTCATCCAACTCCTCATCGACCAGCGAGCCTACGAAGGAACTACTCACTCTCGGTGGGGAGCATCATGGAATTGGCGATGGAGAAGGGTTGGTGATGACGAAGAACGAAGACCCCCCTCTTCGGAGCCCCAAACGGACTCCAGATATGGCCTCCCAATGAAGAATGGGAGGTGACGGCGGATCCGTCTCATGGATCACGATAATTCTTTCTCCTTTATTTTTTTCTAGAAAAATAGGATTTTATAGTGTCAGTTTTAGGGTCTTTGGGGCCACCAGGTGGGGACAACCCACCTGGGGGCGCCAAAAGGGGGGCGCCCTGGTGGGTTGTGCCCACCCAGGTGCTCCCCTCTGGTGGTCTTGGCTCCAGAAATTCTCTTTATTGATATAAAAAATCCTCGCAAAGTTTCATTCCATTCTGAGAACTTTTATTTCTGCACAAAAACAACACCATGGTAGTTCTGCTGAAAACAGCGTCAATCCGGGGTTAGTTTCATTCAAATCATGCAAATTAGAGTCCAAAACAAGAGGAAAAGCGTTAGGAAAAGTAGATACGTTGGAGACGTATCACGCCTCTCTTCATTAAAACGACGAAGGCATTGCTTGACCGGTTTAAACTTTGGATCAACATTGAGAGTGTGCTCAGCGAGTTCCCTTGGTATACTCGGCATGTCCGAAGGCTTCCATGCAAAGATGTCCCAGTTCTCACGGATGAACTCGATGAGCGCGCTTTCCTATTTCGGATCCATATTAGCACTGATACTGAACTGTTTGGATGAGTCGCCAGGGACAAAATCAACTTGCTTGGTGTCGTTTGCCGACTTAAACTTCAACAAAGGGCCATACTCTGTGGTTGGCTTCTTCAAGGGGGTCATATCCGCCAGGTCGACATTGTCTTTGTAGAACTTCAACTCCTCTGTTGCACAAACAGATTCAGCATAAGCAGTATCGCCCTCTTCACACTCCGAAGCTATCTTCCTGTTGCCATGCACCGTGATTGTCCAGTTAGAGCCCAACGCCTTGCTCCGGGTTCAGTTAGAGTGCAATGCCTCGCACACACGCGCATACATGTATGAGAGAAACACGCAAACCTCCATGCATCGCTCAGCACCGACCACCCACCATAACCAGGAACTCCCCGATATTTTCCTCTCCCTCGCTTCTACCATGGTTTTTTCCGTCATGGACGGCCCAAAGAATGTCATGCAGTTGCATCTCCGGCCTTTCCTAGGACGAACAACCCATTTTCTGTCATGATTTTTTTGTCATAGAAGTAGGAGCTCACCACATCTACGATGATACCGGGTTTTGTCACACTTATCGTCATAGAAGTGTCATAAGCATGATAGAAAAAAATTCGTTCGGCCCAAAATGTCACGGATGTGTCTTTTTTTGTAGTGCAAGTAATTTGTAACAAGGCATGCAAGCCGGATCAAGAGGGTAGTCACAACTATGCTCAATGAGTAGGAAGCCCCAAAGTAACTTGTAACAAGGCGTGCAAGCCGGATCAAGAGGGTAGTCAGAGCTATGCTCAATGAGCAGGAAGTCCCCAAGTAACTTGTAACAAGGCGTGCAAGCTAGATCAAGAGGGTAGTCACAGCTATGCTCAATGAGCAGGAAGCCCCCAAGTGATCTTATGAACTGACAATAAAGACTCAGATACTCAGAAATGAAATAACAGAGGCCCTGAATTATCAGGGATGCCGGCTTTATTATACTTGATCATAATATATACATGTATAAAAATATGTACAACACAAGAGCCAGTGGATCAAGTGTAATAAGGCCGAAGATGAGCAATGTTCCAAGGCCAGCGGGTCTCCTCCTCATATTTGCGTGAGTCCTTGTGATCTCGAATATCAATGAGGTAGTATGACCCGTTGTTCCAGTTCTTGCTGACCACAAAAGGCCCTTCCCAAGGTGGGGGTAACTTGTGCATGTCTGTTTGATCCTAGATGAGCCGGAGCACCAAGTCACCTTCTTGAAAGGTCCGGGTTTTAACCCGATGGCTATGATAACGACACAGATCTTGCTGGTAAATCGCCAAATGAGCCGCCGCAAGGTCACGCTCCTCATCCAGGAGGTCAAGATCATCTTCACGTGCTTTTTCATTATCAGCTTCAACATAAGCCACCACACGGGGCGAGTCGTGACGTATCTCACTAGGAAGAACCGCCTCTGCTCCGTAAACTATGAAGAAAGGCGTATAACCCATGGATCTGTTGGGGGTAGTATTGACGATACTCCAAAGAACTGAGGGTAAGTCCTCAACCCAACAACCCGGCGTCCTCTGCAAAGGGACCATAAGCCGGGCTTTATGCCTCTCAAGATTTCTTGATTGCCCTTTCTGCTTGACCATTGGACCGGGGTGAGCCACTGATGAGACGTCAAGACGAATATGTTCTCGTTGACAGAATTCTTTCATAGCACCCTTGGACAAATTAGTACCATTATCAGTTATGATGCTATGAGGGTAGCCAAAATACAAAATCACCTTTTTAAGGAATTGAAACGCCGTTGCCGCATCACACTTGCTGACCGGCTCTACCTCCACCCATTTTGTAAATTTGTCAACCGCCACCAATAGGTGGGTCTTTTTGTCCTTGGATCTCTTGAAAGATCCAACCATATCCAGCCCCCAAACCACAAACGGCCAGGTGATTGGAATCATCCTCAATTCTTGAGCTGGCACATGAGGCCGTCTGAAAAATTCCTGACAACCGTCACACTTACTAACCAAATCCTCTGCATCAGCATGAATTGTTAGCCAATAAAACCCATGACGAAAAGCCTTAGCAATAAGAGACTTAGAGCCAACATGATGGCCACAATCTCCTTCATGAATCTCCCTTAGAATTTCACATCCCTCTTCAGGAGAGATACATCGCTAAAACACCCCTGTGTCACTGCATCGGTGTAACTCGCCATTGACAATGGTCATTGACTTAGACCTCCGGGTTATTTACCTGGCCAAAGTTTCATCCTTAGGTAACTCACCCTATGTCATATAAGCCAAATATGGAACTGTACAATCAGGAATAGCACAAAGAGCCGCCACCAGCTGTGCCTCCGGGTCAGGGATAGCAAGATCCTCTTTTTTGACACCTAGCAAGATCCTCTTCTGTAGGCAGCTTAACTGAAGGATTGTTCAGAATATCAAGAAAACAATTGGGTGGCACCGGCTTACGCAGAGATCCTAGCCAGCTTAAAGCATCAGCCGCCTCATTTTTCCTGCGATTAACATGTTCCACTTGATAACCCTTGAAATGACTAGTAATAGCATCAACCGCTCGGTGATAAGCCGCCATGAGCGGGTGTAGCGACCCGTCCTCAGATGGTCAAGTCTCTGTGTTTCAGTGTCATCCCTGGATCGGTAATGCTGACACACACAGTACTCGAAGGATTTATAACAGAGTAGCAATCACACACTTATTACATCGAATGTCTCAGAAGAGAACTTATTACAATAATATGGCTTAAGGCCATCTAATGCGATAACATCGGAAGGCTTGGAAGATAAAGTGAGTCCATCAACTCCAACGACATAGCTGAGCTGCACGGCAACGACCTATCGAACCTTACTCCTCGTCTGAAAAGTCTGCAACATAATACGTTGCAGCCCGAAAACGGGTCAGCACATGGAATATGCTGGCAATGTAACACAATAGAGCAATAACAGAATAATGCTACCAATACATGCATATTTGGCTGGTGGAAAGCTCTATGGTAAAAGTTTTGTGAAAAGCCAAATTTTCCCTACAACAAAGGAATAAATTTTAATTTAACTATCATGGTGGTTGAAACATCATTGAGAAGGTATAACCCCAACTCAATCCCAATTAAGGTAATTAACATCCCAGCAATATTAATTGAGAGTGATGAGATACATGTGAATACTCAAGTACTAGATACTCAGAATTGTCCATAATCGGGGACACGGCTAACCATGATTAGATTGTACACTCTGCAGAGGTTTGCACAGTTTTCCCCACAAGACTCGATCGCCTCCGTTGATTTCTCGCACTGCATGGTGTTTGAGAAAGCGGATGACCGAGACACGATCTTTCGAAACATTAACTCTCTACTCCTGTAGACCATACCAAACCTACAAAACCCACTACCACCGATCTACCTCTTCAAGAGCTTCATGTAACTTACTCAACTATGCTAGAGCCCATAGTAGCTTGTGGCTGCACACGGAAGTTTCTAGCATGAATAATCTCAGTTCCTTTTGAGCCTGGGTGGCGGTCCATAGGAAGATCACACGGGTACCCCGGGATTTCCAAAAAAATAGACAACACTGGGTTCCCCAGGTGCCTCAGTCCACCCAAATGTGTGTTAAAGTTGCCACCTTGAGTTAACCATTAATTAACAATCTCACATCTGTCATGGATTCACTCAAACCCAAACCACGTCTACGAGCATAGCATAGCAACATAAGCAATACGTAGAAGTAACTCCCAAGGGTTTGATAGTAACAGGGCAATAGGTTCTACCTCAACTACTACCTCCCAACCCACAAGTTAATGACATCCTAACCATGCAATGTTTGAGGATTTGAAACTAATGCATAAAACTGGGTATGAAAAGGGTATGATCAAAGTGTTACTTGCCTTGTTGACGATCCGTGAATCCTAGAGACTCGTAGTAACACGCTTTGCACTCCGGGAATTCTATCGCAAGCAAACAATAACAAACGTAAGCAACAAGCAAAGATGCACAAGCAAAACTTCAACTGAAAGAGGTTGACCGGAGAGTTCAACTTAAGAACTCCGATTCACAAAAAGTATCAAACCAAACGGAGCAACGAAACTCAAACGGCGAAAGAAATAAGATCCGTTTACTAATCTGAACTAGCGTCAAATTTTACAGAGGCAAAAACTTGTTTGAGTTGGTTATTCAGAAAGAGGGTTTCGAGATGAAAATCCAAGCGCTTGAATCGCCTAATTCCGATAAACGAGCGAAAAGTTATACTAGATCGAACATCGGATTAGAAATCGCGATCAGAAAATCGCGGAATAAATCCGATAAAAAGAAAACGACGAACGGCTTAACGAACGAACGTTCGTTAGCAGAACCTAAACGACGAACATGTTCGATAAAACGAACGAACGAGCGAACGCTCGCTAAATAAATAAACCGGAGAATAAAACCGATCTAAATAAAAAAAGGGACTAGGGTTTTTCTAAAAAAACCGAAGTGGTTTTTTCTATAAAAAAAACCGGCGACGCGGTACCTCCCGTGGGCGGGCGGCTCTGGCAGCAAGGGGCGGCAGGGCTCAGCGAGGCGGCGGGCTCGGCGAGGCGGCGGCGGCGACTAAAGGCGGCGGCTCATGGGCAGCGATGGTGGCAGTGGCGGGTGGTTGTGGTGGCGAGAGGCGGCGGCGCGGTATTTAAGGAGGGGGGGCTCGGCTTGGGAAGGGGGCGCCTGGGAGGAGTCCGCTCGGACTCGGCGTCTGCAGGCGGGCGCACAATGGGAGGGCGGGCGGCGAGGCGGGCCGACTGGCCGGGCCTTGGGCACTGGCTCATGCAAGCGAAAGTTTTTAAATAAATTCACTAAACTTAGGAAAAATCCTAGAAAAATAAATAAAAATCGAAAAATGCCAAAACAAGTTTTCACCGTCTAAATGAAATATTTAGAACGAGATGAACTTTTTCTTGGCCCATAAAATGCAATTTTTAAAACATGCAAATTTTTTTCTAGGGCAAATAAAATTCCAAATAAAATCAAATAAAAACCAAATAATGATTGTAACATTTTTCCTCTGATATTTCCATTATTTTGGAGAAGTCATATTATCTCCACTCATTTATTATTTTAATGTGAAATATTTTCTGGAGAGAAAAATAATTAAAATCAAAATCGTCGTCTTCACTATTTGATAAAATTCAAATATGAAAATCGGAAAATCCCCAACTCTCTCCGAGGGTCCTTGAGTTGCTTAGGATTTCGAGGATTGCAAAACGAAGATGCAATAAAATATGATATGCATATATGACCTATGTATAACATTCCAAATTGAAAATTTGGGATGTTACAGCGGGTCTTTAGAATCCCAAGTTCCTAAGACTTGCTGGGCCACCATATCTGAGTCGCCAAAACACCTAACCCGGCTTAGATTCATCTCTTTGGCCATCCGAAGACCATGGAGCAAGGCCTCATATTCTGGTGCATTGTCAGTACAAGGGAACATCAATCTTAAGACATAGCAAAACTTATCACCTCGCGGGGAAGTCAAAATAACTCCAGCCCCCGAGCCTTCCAATTGCTGGACCCATCAAAATGAATAGTCCAATACGTGTTATCAGGCTTCTCCTCAGGCATCTGCAGCTCTGTCCAGTCATTGATGAAATCCACAAGTGCTTGAGACTTAATAGCTGTCCGAGGCATATACTTCAAACCATGGGGTCCAAGCTCAATGGCCCACTTGGCCACCCGGCCTGTGGCTTCTCTGTTTTGAAAAATATCTCCTAGGGAAGCAAAACTGACCACAGTGATGGGATGACCAAGGAAATACTGCTTCAACTTACGACTAGCCATGAACACTCCATAAACCAGCTTGTGCCAATGTGGGTACCTCTGCTTAGATTCAATGAGTACCTCACTGACATAGTAAACCGGCCTCTGAACCGGATATTCCTTGTCTGATTCCTTTCTTTCCACAACAACCGCTATGCTGACGGCTCTGCTGTTAGTAGCCACATATAAAAGCAAGGGCTCCTTATCAATGGGAGCTGCTAGAACCGGCGGCTCAGCCAACTGCTTTTTCAGTGCCTCAAACGCCTGATTGGCAACATCACTCCAGACAAAGTGATCTGTTTTCTTCATCATCTGGTATAGAGGGATAGTCTTTTCTCCCAAACAGCTTGTAAACCGGCTCAAAGCCGCAATACGACCTGCCAAATGTTGGACGTCATTGATACATGCCGGCTTAGCCAAAGAAGTGATAGCCTTGATTTTCTCCGGGTTAGCTTCAATGCCTCTTTCAGAAACCAAAAATCCCAATAGCTTGCCTGCTAGCACACCAAAGACACACTTGGTCGGGTTAAGCATCATCTTGTAGACCCGGAGGTTGTCAAGGGTCTCTGAGGGAGTCCTGGATTAGGGGGTGTCCGGATAGCCGAACTATCATCTTTGGGCGGACTCCTGGACTATGAAGATACAAGATTGAAGACTCCGTCCCGTGTCCGGATGGGACTTTCCTTGGCGTGGAAGGCAAGCTTGGCGATACGGATATGTAGATCTCCTACCATTGTAACTGACTGTGTAACCCTAACCCTATCCGGTGTCTATATAAACCGGAGGGTTTTAGTCCGTGAGGACTAAAACAATCATACCGTAGGCTAGCTTCTAGGGTTTAGCCTCTCTGATCTCGTGGTAGATCTACTCTTGTACTACTCATATCATCAATATTAATCAAGCAGGACGTAGGGTTTTACCTCCATCAAGAGGGCCCAAACCTGGGTAAAACATCGTGTCCCTTGTCTCCTGTTACCATCCGCCTAGACGCACAGTTCGGGACCCCCTACCCGAGATCCGCCGATTTTGACACCGACATTGGTGCTTTCATTGAGAGTTCCTATGTGTCGTCATCTCTAGGCCCGATGGCTCCTTTGATCATCAACAACGACGCGGTCCAGGGTGAGACTTTTCTCCCCGGACAGATCTTCGTATTCGGCGGCTTTGCACTGCGGGCCAATTCGCTAGGCCATCTAGAGCAGATCGAAAGCTACACCCCTGGCCATCAGGTCAGATTTGGGAGTTTGAACTACACGGCCGACATCCGCGGAGACTTGATCTAGCTCTGCCGCCGAACAGTACCCTGGAGGCCGCACCAGTGTCCGCTCCAACCCTTAGCTCGGAGCTGACTTCGCCGATCGAGGATGAGTGGCTAGACACCGCCTCGGGGGCTGCGATCTCTACGGTGATTGAGCCGAACACCCCTGTCCTTTGCGAAGCTCATGACTCCAAGGCGCCGGACTCCACTTCGGACTCCGAACCTTCTGCGCCCCTGCCAATCGAATCCGATTGGGCGCCGGTTATGGAGTTCACTGCCGCGGACATCTTTCAGCACTCGCCCTTCGGCGACATCCTGAACTCACTGAAGTCTCTCTCTTTATCAGAGAGCCTGGCCGAACTATGGTCAGGAAGGTTGGGATGCGGACGACGAAGAAACTCAACACCCACCCACCACCCACTTTGTAGCCACTGTCGATGATTTAACCGCCATGCTCGACTTTGACTCCGAAGACATCGATGGTATGGACGACGATGCCGGAAACGACCAAGAACCAGCGCCTACAGGGCACTGGAAGGCCACCTCATCATACGACATATATATGGTGGACATCCCAAAAGATGGGAATGGCGATGGAACAGCGGAGGATGACCCCACCAAGAAACAGCCTAAGCGCCGGCGTCAGCGGCGCCGCTCTAAATCCCACCACAGTAAAACGGTGATTCCGGCACGGGAGATAATAACACCCGGACAGTGCCGAAGACAACCTCCTCCAGCAGGATTTAGCACAGGAGGATGGAGAAGCCAGCCCGCATGATAGAGCGGCAGACAGAGAGGTAGAGGACGATAACTATATGCCTCCCTACGAAGACGAGCCAAGCCTCGACGATGATGAATTTGTCGTGCCTGAGGATCCCGTCGAACAAGAGCGTTTCAAACGCAGGCTTATGGCCACGGCAAGCAGCCTCAAGAAAAAGCAGCAACAGCTTAGAGCTGACCAAGACTTGCTAGCTGATAGATGGATCAAGTCCTTGCAGCCGAAGAGTATGAACTCGAACGCCCCTCCAAGAGCTACCCAAAACGCAGGCTCCTACCCCGATTAGAGGAGGAAGCACCCAAACCTACATCACCAGCGCATGACGCGGCCGACCGGCCACCACGTGGCCACGACAGAGAGGCCTCTCGGCCCTCCACTCAAGCCGCACCCCGGCTTCGCTCAAAAAGTACCAAGACACGGGGAGACGCGCCTGACCTGCGAGATATATTGGAGGACAAGGCAAGGCAAACAAGATCGATCTATGGATCACGTGGGCGCCCCACGACACGTGATGATAACCGTCACGCCGGATACAGCAATTCCGGCCGGGACGAACACAATAGACAAAGCTCATTTGAGCTGCGTCATGATATAGCCCAATACAGAGGCGCCGCACACCCACTATGCTTCACAGACGAAGTGATGGATCATCAAATCCCTAAGGGTTTCAAACCCGTAAACATCGAATCATACGATGGCACAACAGATCCTGCGGTTTGGATCGAGGACTATCTCCTCCTTATCCATATGGCCCGCGGTGATGATCTACACGCCATCAAATACCTCCCACTCAAGCTTAAAGGACCAACTAGGCATTGGCTTAACAGCTTGCCAGCAGAGTCAATTGGTTGTTGGGAAGACCTGGAAGCCGCATTCCTTGATAACTTCCAGGGCACATATGTGCGACCACCAGACGCCGATGACCTTAGCCATATAATTCAGCAGCCAGAGGAATCGGCCAGACAATTCTGGACACGGTTCCTAACAAAGAAAAATCAAATCATCGACTGTCCGGATGCAGACGCACTAGCGGCCTTCAAACACAACATCCGCGACGAGTGGCTGGCCCGGCACCTAGGACAGGAAAAGCCGAAATCCATGGCAGCCCTCACCACACTCATGACCCGCTTTTGCGCGGGAGAGGACAGCTGGCTAGCTCGTAGTAACAACTTGACCAAAAACCCTGGTAGTTCGGATACCAAGGACAGCAATGGCAGGTCGCATCGCAACAAGCACAAGCGCCACATTAACGACAATAATGCTGAGGATACGGCAGTCAATGCCGGATTCAGAGGCTCTAAACCCGGTCAACGGAAAAAGCCATTCAAAAGAAATACCCAGGGCCCATCCAATTTGGACCGAATACTCGATCGCTCGTGCCAGATACACGGCACCCCCGAAAAACCAGCCAACCACACCAACAGGGATTGTTGGGTGTTCAAGCAGGCAAGTTAAATGCCGAAAACAATGACAAGGGGCTGCATAAGCGATGACGAGGAGGAGCCCGGCCGCCCGAAAAATAGAGGATGAAGGGCTTTTCCCCCACAAGTGCGGACGGTGAACATGATATACGCAACCCACATACCCAAAAGGGAGCGGAAGCATGCACTAAGGGACGTATATGCGATGGAGCCAATCGCCCCAAAGTTCAACCCGTGGTCCTCCTGCCCGATCACCTTTGATCAAGGGACCACCCACTAGCATCCGCCACGGCGGATTCGCCGCATTGGTTCTTGACCCAATCATTGACGGATTTCACCTCACTAGAGTCCTGATGGATGGCGGCAAAGCCTGAACCTGCTTTATCGGGATACGGTCGCAAAATGGGCATAGACCCCTCAAGGATTAAACCCACAAAGACGACCTTTAAAGGCGCCATACTGTGTAGAGGCCAACTGTACAGGCTCAGTTACACTCGAAGTGGTCTTCGGATCCCCGGATAACTTCCGAAGCGTGGAATTAATCTTCGACATAGTCCCGTTCCGCAGCGGCTATCACGCACTGCTCGGACGAACTGCATTTGCAAAGTTCAATGCGGTGCCGCACTACGCATACCTCAAGCTCAAGATGCCAGGCCCTCGAGGAGTAATCACGGTCAATGGAAACACCGAACGCTCTCTCCAAACGGAGGAGCATACGGCGGCCCTCGCGGCGGAAGTACAAAGCAGCCTCTCAAGGCAATTCTCGAGTCCGGCTATTAAACGTCCGGACACCGTCAAGCGCACCCGGAGTAACCTACAACAAGACCGCCTGGCACGTCCCGAGCATGCGTAGCAATGCGGCCCCAACCCTAGCCCTCGCGAAATTACGAAACCAATATTACGCGTACATAACTTCGCTCTGGAAATACCAGGGGCATAGGGGGAGGGGCACGACCACGGCATGCCCAGAATGCGGCTCAACCGCACTAGGGGCTCCCGATTGTGTCATTCTTTTTTTTCTTTCTTTCTTTTCTTTCTTATTTTTCTCTTACTTTCAGGACTCCGTTCTCAAGAAGCCCTGTCCGGCAGTAGAATCGCCGAACTCACGATGCAACAGCCAGGGAAGTAGGAAGCTACACCGAGTGTCCAGGTGGTCTCTATTACGAGCGGTATACCTGTTTTACATAAAATCCCGCAAGCTTACCCCTGGAGGGGGACATGTCAAAAGTCTCGTTCCTTGCTTATCGCACTATTTGTATCTTTCTGTTTTCATTGCAGTACCTTTTGAATATACAATACATAGCTTTTTCCTATTATTGAATTCCTTTTTTATTAATATATGTTCAGTTATGACATTGTGCAACCGTGCAATTTGGTACGGCCAATACACCAGGGGCTTATGTACCCCAAAATATGGTGTGATAAGTCCGAACACTTTCACAAGTGCGGCACCCCGAACTTATAGCATTATATGCATCGGCTCCGAATCGTGTCTTGGGTCAATAGTTGGGTTTGCCCGGCTCCCATGTTTTGGTACCTTACGTTCCGTTATATCGGCTAAGGTAGCACTGGGAGAACCATCACGATTGCGCCTTGCTGAGCTGGGTTAAGCACCTCAGTGGAGAAAGCTAAAACTGGCCGTCATGATAGGGCGAGAGCCGGTCGCTGTTCGAGAGGTTTTTGAGTCCCTAAAGACTTATGCCGCTTAGAGCGAGGAGTTGGCATTGTCCGGCCTAGGCGTGGATAGCACCCTGAATTCGGACTTCCGAATACTAGGGGCTTCGCCGAAATTTAAAATTATAGAATTCTATGGCTAAGTGAGAGTGTTCAAGCATTATAGTCCGGTTGCCTGGTTCGTTGCGTTGAGCGCCTCCCTCGAAGGACCCAAGAATGGGAACAAGAGCGCTCAAGTTTATCCCGAACACCCCAACACTCGTGGCATGGGGGTTGAGGCCAACGACTCGCCATCTCTCAAATTTGATAAACGGCCGAACAGAAGGTAATATTTTAAATTCACAAGCGTTGCTTAGGGCATATGAACAAGTTTTCAGCGTACAGGATAACAAATGCGAGTCTACTAAAAAATTACATCTTTGGAGCATTCATTCGCTATATAAGGTGGGCACCCTTCAGACGCCCTCATAATACATCTCGCCTTTGCGATACTCCTTGTGCTCAAGTGGTTCCGTCTGGTCACAAGCTTCTCATTCCAGCTTGCCCCAGTGCACCTTAGCACGGGCAAGGGCCCTACGGGCACCTTCAATGCAGACGGAGTGCTTGATGACTTCAATCCATGGACAGGCGTCCACCAGCCGCCGCACTAGCCTGAAGTAGCTCCCAGGCATGGTTTCCTTAGGCCACAGCCGAACTATGAGGCCCTTCATGGCCTGTTCGGCCACCTTGTGGAGCTCGACCAGCTGCTTCAGCTGGTCGCTCACGGGAACCGGGTGTCCGGCCTCAGCATACTGAGACCAGAACACCTTCTTCGTCGAGCTCCCTTCCTCAGCTCGGTAGAACGCAGCAGCATTAGACACACTGCGGGGCAGATCTGCGAATGCTCCTGGAGAGCTCCGGATTCGGGTAAGTAACAAATAATTCACTTTTACGTGCTTGCTTTGCATAAAGAATGCCTTACCCACCGCTATCTTCTTTATCGCCTCAATCTCCTGGAGGGCTTTTTGGGATTCAGCCTTAGCGGCTTTGGCACTCTAAAGGGCCGGGGCGAGCTCGGACTCTCGAGTCCTCGAGTCACGCTCGAAACTCTCGTGTTTTTCCATGAGAGTTTGGAGCTCTTGCTGCACCGCCGCCACCCGCGCCTCCTGCTTCTCTCGCTCGGTGCGCTCCGCGGCCGCTTTGTTTTCGGCCGTGGACACCGCTTCCTTCAGGGTCGCCACCTCGTTCGTGACCCCTGCAATACCCACGTTATTCCTGTCATTTTTTGCAACCACATTTTTTATATATAATCCCATAAGGTATTACTTACCTTCCTTGTCCTCGAGCTGCTTCTTGGCAAGGCCGAGCTCGTTCTCGGACCGCTCGAGGCTCTCCTTCAATGCATTGACCTCCGCAGTCCCGGTCTGGCGGCAGAGGTCGGCAGCCTGCATTCCCATATTGACATACTTATATTAGACTCCTGCGTATATCTTTTTAGATCCTCAGTTCGGCTTTTCTTTCCGAACACCGAACTAAGCATCAGGGGCTACTGTCTATGCGGTACTATTTTTAACACATACCTCAAAGCCTGTTAGAAGGCTGGTACAGGCTTCAGTCAGCCCGCTCTTGGCGGACTGAACTTTCTGGATCACCACACTCATAACAGTGTGGTGCTCCTCGTCGATGGAGGCGCTGTTAAGCGCCTCCAGTAAGCTATCCGGTGCCTCCGGTTGGGACGGAGGTCACCGGGCGTCCCTTGATCTTGCCCTTCTTACGAAGGGCCGCTGCGGACTTCGAACCACCGGTTCCGGTCCGGAGTCCGGACCAGGGTCGGACTTACAACCCTTGGGGGTTTCATCCCCTTCACGCCTGGATTCCGGGAGGTTGCCTTGCGGCACCTCTTGGGCCACCTCCTCCTGACCGGGCCCCTCTTGGGGCCACACCTCGGCGTCGTCGGCGGCGCGAGGAGAAGAGGCAGCCAGAAGTGAAGTGCTTTCCACATCCGACGGATCCAGGGACCCGCTCGACGAAGCGGCCAGCTTGTCCTTGGGCGGGCTGCATAGTTGTATTCGGCATTAGAAGACACTATGCGACAAATGAAAAGCCGTGAGTTATTCCGGAATCCGGACACTTACGATCTCGCCAGGGGCTTGGCCCTCGATGGCCACTCCTCTTCGCCGTCGTCGAAGTTGGTGGAGAAGTTCGGAGGAAGGGTCCTTCCTTTCTTGGACCCTCTGGCCTCCCCAGTTGGGGCATCCTTCCTTTTCTTCTCTCCCCCCGCTGGGGGAGAGGCTTCTTTTTCCTCCTCCTCATTTTCACGGGAGGATTCCGCCTCAGAGTCGTCAGACGATGATTCCGACAACGCCGGGCGCCGGGCACTCCTTCGAGTTCCCGTGGCCTTCTTCTTGGCCTTCTTCTCCGGCACCACGTGAGGTGCCGGAACCAGCAGCCCCGTCAAGCGAGCGTCCGCTGGGTCTTCTGGCAAGGGATCCGGACAGCTAACTTGCCCGGACGTGTTCCGCCAGTCCTATCAAAGGCAAGGGAGCTTGGATCCCGCATAGAGTCAAACTATGAAAAACAAGAGTCCCGTAAAGGGTAAAATAGCTTACCTCGGAAGCTTGACGCTGCGAGCTAAATCCACGATCTTTGGTAGCGGATGTGGGAGCCTCGGCGCCCTTGAACAGCACCTTCCAGGCATCTTTGTACGTAGTGTCGAAGAGCCTTTTCAGAGTTTGGTGCTGTGCCGGATCAAACTCCCACAATTTGAAGGCCCGTTGTTGGCATGGGAGGATCCGGCGGATAAGCATAACCTGGACTACGTTGACAAGCCTGAGATTCTTGTTCACCAAGGTTTGCATGCAGGTTTGGAGTCCGGTCAGCTCTTCCGGATTACCCCACGTCAGGCCCATCTCTTTCCAAGAGGTGAGCCACGTAGGAAAACCAGACCGAAATTTGGGGGCCGCTGCCCATTTAGGGTCGCGCGGCTCGGTGATGTAGAACCACCCCGATTGCCACCCCTTCACGGTCTCCACAAAGGAGCCCTCGAGCCATAGGACGTTGGCCATCTTGCCAACCATGGCACCTCCGCACTCCGCTTGGCGGCCGCCCACTACCTTCGGCTTGACATTGAAGGTCTTCAGCCATAAGTCGAAGTGGGGCTGGATGCAGAGAAAGGCCTCGCACACGACGATAAACGCCGAGATGTTGAGGATGAAATTGGGGCCGATCATGGAAATCTAGGCCGTAGTAGAAAATGAGCCCCCGGACAAATGGGTGAAGTGGAAACCCTAGTCCGCGGAGGAAGTGGGCGAGGAACACCACCCTCTCATGGGGCCTGGGGGTGGGGATGAACTGCCCCTCGTCGGGGAGCCGATGCGCGATGTCGTCGGACAAGTATCCGGCCTTCCGCAGCTTTTTGACTTGCCCCTCCGTGACGGAGGAGACCATCCACTTGCCTCCCGCTCCGGACATGGCTGGAGAAGGTTGAGGAGGGATGTGCGGACTTGGGCGCTGGAGCTCGAGTGCGCGGAAATGGATAAGCAAAGGAGGAAGAAGGCATGGTCAAGAAGGTGGATCCTTATCCCCTTGTATGGACGGACGAAGCTATGTGTCCCCACCAGCCTGGTAAAACTCGCTTATCTCCCAAGCGCCGTAATCAATGGCGCGGTTGGGTCACCCACGCCCGTATTGATGAGAATCCCGGAATAAGGGCGCACGATCTCCACTTTGATAAGACGTGCCAAGGAAACCGCCTCGCTAAACGCTACCGAGGTGGGACGGTAAAACGATTCGAATAAAGGCCTGGCCGTGGTGTGATGTCACGCCGCGGAATACGTCAGCAGATCTGTGTAAAGATTATTCTCTCTACGGTGGAATGTGGAACTTGTTTTGCAGAGCCGGACACTATCCTTGTGTTCAAAAATCTTCTATGAAGAATTCGGAGGAGGAACCCGCCTTGCAATGCCGAAGACAATATGCGCGCCGGACTCGTCGTCATTGAAGTCTGGTTCAGAGCTCTTGAAGGAGTCCTGGATTAGGGGTGTCCGGATAGCCGAACTATCATCTTTGGCCGGACTCTGGACTATGAAGATACAAGATTGAAGACTCCGTCCGTGTCCGGATGGGACTTTCCTTGGCGTGGAAGGCAAGCTTGGCGATACGGATATGTAGATCTCCTACCATTGTAACCGACTCATGTAACCCTAACCCTATCCGGTGTCTATATAAACCGGAGGGTTTTAGTCCAGAGGACTAAAAACAATCATACCATAGGCTAGCTTCTAGGGTTTGGCCTCTCGATCTCGTGGTAGATCTACTCTTGTACTACCCATATCATCAATATTAATCAAGCAGGAGTAGGGTTTTACCTCCATCGAGAGGGCCCGGACCTGGGTAAAAACATCGTGTCCCTTGTCTCCTTTTACCATCCGCCTAGACGCACAGTTCGGGACCCCCTACCCGAGATCCGCCGGTTTTGACACCGACAGTCTCTTTCAAATCATCTAACAAGGTCTCCTTCTTTCTGGATTCCACATAAGCATGAACATTGCGTCCAATCTGGTCGTGGAGGCATTTCTGAACACACCACTGATAAGTCGCCTGGGCACTCTTGAGCCCAAAAGGCATAGACACATAGCAGAAAGCTCCAAAGGGAGTGATGAAAGATGTCTTCTCCTGGTCCTTAACTGCCATCTTGATCTGATGATAACCAGAATAAGCATCCAAAAAACTCAAACGCTCACAACCGCCGTAGCATCAATGATCTAATCAATACAGGGAGAGCAAAGGGATCAGCCGGACAGGCCTTGTTAAGGTCCGTGTAATCCACACGCATGCGCCAAGTGCCGTTTTTCTTAAGGACCAGCACCGAGTAAGCCAACCATTCAGGATGAAAAACTTCAATGATGAACCGGGCCGCCAAGAGCTGGGCCACTTCTTCACCAATGGCCTTGCGCCTTGATAACCCACAAGTATAGGGGATCGCAACAATTTTCGAGGGTAGAGTATTCAACCCAAATTTATAGATTCGACACAAGGGGAGCCAAAGAATATTTGAAGGTATTAGCAGCTGAGTTGTCAATTCAGCCGCACCTGGAGGTTAAGTATCTGCAACAAAGTGATCAGTAGCAAAGTAGTGTGATAGTTTTGATAATAGTGATAGAAGCAATGGTAACGGTAACAGTGATAGCAGTAATTTTGTAGCAAGTGCAACAGTAACGATAGCAGTAGTAACTTAGCAAGAACAATATAAGATAAATTCGTAGGCATTGGATCGGTACTTTGTTGGATGATATTCATCATGTGACAGTCATAACCTAGGGCGATACGGCACTAGCTCCAGTTCATAAATATAATGTAGGCATGTGTTCCGTAAATAGTCATAAGTGCGTATGGAAAGAACTTGCATGGCATATTTTGTCCTACCCTCCCGTGGCAGAGGGGTCCATAATTGAAACTAAGGGATATTAAGGCCTCCTTTTAATAGAGAACCGGAGCAAAGCATTAACACACGATGAAGACATGAACTCCTCAAACTACGGTCACCACCGGGAGTGGTCCCGACTATTGTCACTCCGGGGTTGCCGGATCATAACACGTAGTAGGTGACTATAACTTGCAAGATCGTATCTAGAACATGGATATAATGATGATAACATAAACGGTTCAGATCTGAATTCATGGCAAACGGGCCCAAAGTGACAAGCATTAAGCATGGCAAAGTCATAGCAACATCAATCTCAGAACATGGTGGATACTAGGGATCAAGCCCTAACAAAACTAACTCGATTACATGATGAATCTCATCCAACTCCTAACCGACCAGCGAGCCTATGAAGGAATTACTCACTCCCGGTGGGGAGCATCATGGAATTGGCAATGGAGAAGGGTTGGTGATGACGAAGAACGAAGATCCCCCTCTCAGGAGCCCCAAACGGACTCCAGATCTGGCCTCCCGATGAAGAACAGGAGGTGACGGTGATGTCTACTACACAACCTTCTTCTTGTAGACGTTGTTGGGCCTCCAACTGCAGAGGTTTGTAGGACAGTAGCAAATTTCCCTCAAGTGGATGACCTAAGGTTTTTCAATCCGTGGGAGTCGTAGGATGAAGATGGTCTCTCTCAAACAACCCTGCAACCAAATAACAAAGAGTCTCTTGTGTCCCTAACACACCCAATACAATGGTAAATTGTATAGGTGCACTAGTTCAGCGAAGAGATGGTGATACAAGTGCAATATGGATGGTAGATAAAGGTTTTTGTAATCTGAAAATATAAAACAGCAAGGTAACAAGTGGTAAAAGTGAGCGTAAACGGTATTGCAATGCTAGGAAACAAGGCCTAGGGTTCATACTTTCACTAGTGCAAGTTCTCTCAACAATAATAACATAACTGGATCATATAACTATCCCTCAACATGCAACAAAGAGTCACTCCAAAGTCACTAATAGCAGAGAACAAACGAAGAGATTATGGTAGGGTACGAAAGCACCTCAAAGTTATTCTTTCCAATCAATTCGTTGGGCTATTCCTATAAGTGTCACAAACAGCCCTAGAGTTCGTACTAGAATAACACCTTAAGACACAAATCAACCAAAACCCTAATGTCACCTAGATACTCCAATGTCACCTCAAGTATCCGTGGGTATGGTTATACGATATGCATCACACAATCTCAGATTCATCTATTCAACCAACACATAGAACCTCAAAGAGTGCCCCAAAGTTTCTACCGGAGAATCAAGACGAAAACGTGTGCCAACCCCTATGCATAGGTTCATGGTGGAACCCGCAAGTTGATCACCAAAACATACATCAAGTGAATCAATAGAATAACCCATTGTCACCACGGTTATCCCACGCAAGACATACATCAAGTGTTCTCAAATCATTGAAGACTCAATCCGATAAGATAACTTCAAAGGGAAAACTCAATCCATTACAAGAGAGTAGAGGGGGAGAAACATCATAAGATCCAACTATAATAGCAAAGCTTGCTGAGGGAGTCCTGGATTAGGTGGTATCCGGACAGCCGGACTATAACCTTCGGTCGGACTATGAAGATACAAGATTGAAGACTTCGTCCTGTGTCCGGATGGGACTCTACTTGGCGTGGAAGGCAAGCTTGGCGATGCGGATATGTAGATCTCCTTCCCTGTAACCGACTCTGTGTAACCCTAGCCCCCTCTGGTGTCTATATAAACCGGAGGGTTTAGTCCGTAGGAACAACAACAATCATACCATAGGCTAGCTTCTAGGGTTTAGCCTCTCTGATCTCGTGGTAGATCAACTCTTGTAATACTCATATCATCAAGATCAATCAAGCAGGAGTAGGGTTTTACCTCCATCGAGAGGGCCCGAACCTGGGTAAAAAACATCGTGTCCCTTGTCTCCTGTTACCATCCATCTAGACGCATAGTTCGGGACCCCCTACCCGAGATCCGCCGGTTTTGACACCGACATTGGTGCTTTCATTGAGAGTTCCACTGTACCGTCGCTGCAAGGAAGGATGTCTCGTCTCGTCTTTAAAGACAACATCACCGCCGGGGGAGCCTTGGCTGTCGGCCAAACTCTCCGGCTGGGCGGTTTCGTCATGACCGCCTGTTCGGCTCCTGCACCGACGATGACTTCTCGGGTCTTCGAAAACAACCTCAACGTCAACTCGGAACTTGCCGAGCAGATGGATCCAATAGAGCTCTCCTCCCTAAACGAGCTCTTGGATCGCATCGCCACCTTGGGAGTCGCTACAGACTATGATCGGATTGGACTTAAACCCGATTGAAGGGAGATTAACTCTCCACCGGTCACCCATCACATTGCCGTGGTGGAGGAACAATGCGGCGATTCTTCCCCTATTTTGAGGACTAACTATGTCCGGATTCTTGAGCTCTCCGAGCCGGACACCCGTTTACGGGAGGACATCACCTAGGCCCTGAACCTAGAGTCAGGCAGTGGGCCAGATCCATCGGGCAACATCCCGGAACCCGAACTTCCAAGATCCGAAACTCCTCGGCCCCTAGGTCTCAGATCGGGCAGGGGTTCGGATTAAATTCCACCCTCCCACCCAAACATAAGCGATCTTTCTCACATCAGGCAAGAGCCCCTGGAAACAGTACATCATTATTGGGCCATATTCCTCCTTGCGATGAACAAGGTTAAGGACTGTCGCGAGGAACACGCAATCTTATTTTTCTGCAATAATTGCACGGACAAGGGAATCCTTAACGCCATAAGTCGTCGTGACATATCACGCTTTTCTGACTTGGCATCCATTGTACGAAAGTACTGTGTGATGGAAAGCACCTAGAAAACCGAAACGAAATTTTGGGACAATCCGGCCCCGAATTCACACCCAGTCCGAAGTAAAAGGGTGCATTATCATAAGACACCCGAGTTAATCCCAAAAAAGCAAAAACCCTCCACAAGGCGTGGAACCGTATTGGAGGGATGGCTCAACGGACCCTGCAAAATTCATAGTACAGCGGATATCACACCAACACACAGCCTTAAAGCATGTTGGATACTCCGGCAGGTGGCCAAAAGTGGCGAGGATCTTCTCATCCCAGATGCCACAGAGCACCATCCCGGAGATCACAATACGGTATTAACAGTCTTTGAGACCTTCGCATCAAATAATAGGCGCAAGCGAACACTCCGCAAGCTTGTCGAAATCTGCCACGTGGCAGCAATAAATCCATGGAGCGACACGGCGATTACCTTCAATACCAGTGACGAATCTAAATTCCGAACAGCCCGAGCACCAGCCGCATTGGTCCTCAGTCCAATCGTGGACGGCTTTCGACTCACCGAAGTGCTCATGGATGGCGGTAGCAGATTAAACCTCATCTATGAGGAAACCCTTCAAAAAATGGAAATAGACTGGAATTGCATTGAGTGAAGCAGCACAACCTTCAGAGGAATAATCCCCAGTCGGGAAGCACGTTGTGCGGGGAAAATCACACTAGATGTGGTATTCGGCACACTGGAGAACTATAGGTCCGAAGAGACTACGTTCCAAGTGGCTCCGTTCAGTAGCGGATACCACGCCCTTTTAGGGCGGGAGGCGTTCACGATCTTCCAAGCCATACCCCATTACGGGTACATGAAGCTCAAAATGCCCGGGCCCAACGGAATCATCACTCTCGCTAGTTTTCCGGACACAGCACTCCGCGCCGAAAACAAGACAGCCGCACTAGCCCTCGAGGCATTATCCGAAGCCCTTGCGGCCGAGGAATTAACTGTACTACGCTCCACAATGGACCGGGATGACGTGATACTCGACAAAAGATCCAAGTCCACCTCCTTCAAACTAGCGGATGAAATAGTCAAATTCCAAGTCCATCCGACGGACCCTACAAAAACAGCCTCCATCGGGGCACAGCTAAACCCCGCCGTGGACGCCGCACTACGAAAATTCCTGCGCGAGAATTAGGACATATTTGCCTGGCATCCCTCATATATGCCAGGAATCCCACGCAGGCTGGCCGAGCACAGCCTCAATATCCTAAAGGGATTCAAGCCGGTCAAACAGGCTCTTCGGCGTTTCTCTGAACCTAAGAGACAAGCTATGGGAGAGGAACTAGCCAAGTTATTGGAGGCCGGATTCATTAGAGAAATAAAACACCCGGACTGGCTAACAAACCTGGTGATGGTACCAAAGAAGGACAAATCCTGGCGCCTGTAAGGCCGATTTCAAGGACCTCAACAAGGCTTGCCCAAAGGATCCCTTCCCCCTCCCCCGCATCGATCAAATTATCGATGCTACCGCAGGACACGATTCATTGTGTTTCCTCGACGCATACTCTGGCTACCACCAAATTAAGATGGCGGAGCCCGACCAATCCGCAACGGCATTCATCACACCATACGGCCCCTTCTATTTTAATACAATGCCTTTTGGGCTCAAAAACGCCGGCGCAACATATCAGCTCATGATTCAGACATGTCTGGAGAACCAGATCGGGAAAACAGTGGAGGCATACGTAGATGATGTGGTCGTCAAAACAAAACACGTCGACTCTCTAATAGACGACTTGAGGCTCACATTCGACAACCTCCGAACATATGACATCAAGCTTAATCCAGAAAAATGTGTTTTCGGCGTACCAGCCGGAAAGCTCTTAGGCTTCATTGTCTCTAACAGAGGTATTGAAGCAAATCTCACCAAAATCCGAGCTCTGTCACAGTTGGCTATTCCAACGGACCTCAAACAAATCCAGAAACTAACAGGATGTGTGGCGGCTCTAAGCCGCTTTATCTCCCGCTTGGGAGAAAAGGCATTACCCCTTTATGGCCTCCTTCGGCGCACCGAAAACTTCGAGTGGACGGATGCTGCCACAAGCGGATTGGAAGAAATAAAAGCCATACTGGCAACCAACCCAATCCTGGCCGCGCCCGAACCAATACTATTGTACATTGTGGCAACTCATCAAGTTGTCAGCGCAGTGCTCGTCGTCGAACGAGAGACGGACGGAAATAAATTCCCCCTTCAAAAGTCGGTCTATTATGTATCCACTGTCCTCACTCCATGCAAGTCACGGTACCGCATTATCAAAAGATAGCATATGCGGTATTCATGGCATCCCGGAAGCTGTGACACTACTTTCAAGAGTGTTCAATTACAGTAGCCTCGGAAGTGCCACTTAATGATATTATAAACAACCGCGACGCCACGTGCCGGATTGCCAAATGGGCATTGAGCTCCTCCCGTTCGACATAACGTACAAACCACGGCGAGCCATTAAGTTGCAAGTATTGGCCGAATTTGTCGCCAAATGGACGGAAGCCGAACTCCCTAAAGAGTACGGTGCATACTCCAACTGGATCATGCACTTCGACGGCTCCAAAATGCTGGCTGGTCTGGGGGCTGGCGTCATTCTGACGTCCCCAAACGGAGATACAGTTCAATACGTACTCCAAATAATGTATGCAGACTCCAACAACGCATCCGAATACGAGGCCCTTTTACATGGTCTTCGGATGGCAGTATCCATGGGCATCCAACGCCTGGAGGTGCGCGGGGATTCGAACCTCGCAATATCCCAAATAAATGGAGACTTTGATGCCAAGGATCCGAAAATGGCGGCCTACCGCAACGCCGTCCTAAAAATGTCAGCTCGGTTCGAGGGGCTCTAATTTCACCATGTGGCCCGGGAAAACAATCAGGCGGCGGATGTCCTCGCACGCATCGGCGCAAAACGCGATGCGGTCCCCCCTAACATCTTTTGGAGAGACTGTTCAAGCCATCCGTGGTATGGAAAGGGAACACCGGAAACAATAGTCCGAGACCCAGCCACAATGCCAGATACCGAACACACTGACATAATTGGAGGCTCTACCACCGAAATAACACCTTCAGCCCACGTAATAATGGTTGTCATCGCCCCGTGGGCAGAACCATTCCTGGCCTACTTAACTAGGTAGGAACTCCCCGAGGACCAAAATGAGGCACGTTGCATAGTACGGCGATCTAAAGCCTATAGGGTCCATGAGGGAGAGCTTTATAAGAAAAGCACCACCGGAGTCCTTCAAAGGTGCATCTCCGAAGAGGAGGGGCGGAAGCTTCTGGCAGAAATTCATGCCGGACTCAGCAGCCACCACGCCGCAGCCCAGGCCCTTGTAAGCAAGGCCTTTCGTATAGGTTTTTATTGGCCGACGGCCCGGGCAGACGCTCAGGACTTGGTCCAACGCTGCGTCGGTTGCCAGATTTTTGCAAACCAAAGCCACATGCCACCCACCGCCCTCCAAACAATCCCCATTACCTGGCCCTTTGCGGTCTGGGGACTCGACATGGTTGGACCCCTTAAAGGGGGAACCCATAAGAAAAAATACTTACTGGTCATGGTGGATAAGTTCACCAAATGGATAGAAGCCAAACATGTTAAAACGGCCGAATCAGGACCGGTGCTAGACTTCATATCCGGGGTTGTACACTGTTATGGTGTCCCCCATAGCATCATCACTGACAATGGAACGAACTTCACGGCCGATGAGGTAAAACTCTAGTGCAAAAATATGGGTATCAAGCTCGATTATGCTTCTGTCTATCACCCACAAACTAACGGTCAAGTCGAGCGAGCAAATGGTCTTATCTTGAGCGGCATCAAACCCAGATTAGTGCGGTCCCTTAAGGAATCTAACACGCACTGGGTGGAGGAGCTCGACTCCGTACTCTGGGGGCTGCGGACCACGTCAAATCGTACTACCGGATACACACCCTTCTTTATGGTGTACGGCGCAGAGGAGGTTCTGCCCTGTGACATAATTCATGACTCACCTCGAGTGCGCATGTACGAAGAAAGAGAAGCCGAGCTCGATCGGCATGACAGTCTGGACGCCCTGGAGGAGGAGCGTGACGTCGCAAAAGCCCGTTCCGCATTCTATCAACAACAGGCTCGAAGATACCAAAGCAGAGATGTACGGGCCAAAACTTATAATGTTGGCGAGTTAGTTCTACGCCTGCCGGAGAAGAAAAAGGACAAACTCAAGCCCAAATGGGAGGGTCCCTTCATCATTTACCAAGTTCTGACCGGTGGGGCGTACTGTCTTCAGGATGCATCGGTTAATCAACTTGAGCCGAACCCATGGAACGCAGCCAGGCTCCGAAGATTCTACGCCTAGCGCCGGACTCCATGTTCGTCTCCTTCCTCTGTCCATTTTTCGCATATACAGTATCTGTCTTTCATTTCTCTCTTTCTCCCCTTTTTCCCTCTCTCAAAGCCTTTAAGGGCCAATTCGTGCCTTTTTTGCACAACATGGACGCGCTAACCGCACTCATTATACCTGGGGGCTTCTTACACAGAAGCTTAATTATTTATCCGGGCTTTATGCCCCGCACATGTGTTATTTTTCCGCATGTACCTTTTCTTCACCATTATATGCATCCATATGACTTAAGTTTTGGCCAAGCTGGGTTGCCTGGCTCTTGTATTTATGCCCTACGTTCCCGTTAATTCGGCTAGGGCATAAGGGGAGCACCTCTGCGATTTTTACTGCTGGGTCAGCCGGATGTGTACCTCAGACTGGGTGAAGCCGAAAGCTAGCGTTCTTAAGGGAATATTCGGTCGGTGAACAAAAGATGATTTTTGTCTATTTTCTTATATGCGCCCCCAGAGGTTTTTTCCTGCGTCTCTTCTCGCAGTCCGGACATGCACTTTAGGGCATGCGAACCCAGGGAAAGGAACCCTTAACGGAACTATTCTCCCTGGAAGATGTTTCTTACTACCCATGTAATATAACATAACTAGTTGGGCACTTGTCTGCTAAAGCACTAATGACCCCTACGCCTGGTTTCCACGCATACCTCGGTTCTTACATAATCGAGAGGGTATTCGGATACACTCCGGACTATCGGGTCCCGAGGTTGAAGCGAAAAGGTCCGCCATGAAAAACGATTTACAATCCGGCTAGAAGGCATTATACATGTCACTTTAAATTACATAGTCACTTAGACTGATTGAATTCCTCTTCTATACCATCCAACAGGCTGTCCAGCCTACAATCCTGTTGGGAATACTTTGCAGCTAATTCTACTTGCCCATATACTAAGCTAACGGGATCTCTTTCCCATCAGCCCCACAGTCCGACCTCGCCATGTGGTTTGGGTCAGCCTTGGTATACCGCGTCTTCACCATGGCCCAGGCTTCCTCGGCACCTTAATGACAGTCGATATCTTCCATAATCAGAAGCGCCGCCGCGCTCCCTTGAGCTTCTCCACAAGCTCTCCAAGGCCTTCGGGCAGGGAAACGGATGGCCACAGGGCCTGGGCAATACCTTGCATCACCTGCCGAGCTTGTTCGTGTAGTTGTGAGAGCTCGAGTAGAAGATCACCCGCTGACCCGGGCATTTCATCCGCGGGGCGACCCGTCAGCATACCTACAGACATAAATCTGTTAGTTGGCTTCTTCACCGAACTCTTTTTAAAGTTCACTCAAGCACTTACTGAAAATGTCGCGTCGAAGCCGCTGATTCTCCTTCACGGATTCCGATAGCTGGGCATGAACATCCTTTAGTTCCACGCTCAGCTGGGTGTTGGCATCCTGGAGAATATTTTTCTCCTGCCTCACTTTTGTAACAATGCGCTCGCCCGCCTTTCGCTGCCGTATGGCATGTTGCTCATCCG
Organism: Aegilops bicornis; assembly: GCA_021605145.1. Classification (NCBI taxonomy): domain Eukaryota; kingdom Viridiplantae; phylum Streptophyta; class Magnoliopsida; order Poales; family Poaceae; genus Aegilops; species Aegilops bicornis. The sequence goes on along the minus strand of CM038674.1, from coordinate 239,690,562 downwards.
GATTCACTCCGGCGTCATCTGCAATATTTATTGTTAGAATTGTGTGCACGCCACATCCTATATGGTACCTGTCATTCTTTAAATCAGGTGTTACCAGAGGAGACCTTTTCGGACTCCTTCAATGCGGCCATTGCGGCCTGCAGCTGGGCCTTGCATTTTTCCAGCTCTTGAGACAATTGGGTATTCTTTTCTGTAAGAACCTGCACAAATAATGATCCTTAAATCAGATGTGCCGCCTGTTTGAAGTCTCGGGGGCTACTGCTATACATAATCATCAAATTCTCGTACCCGTATATCTTTTACATACTGATCCGTGGCTCTGGCAAGACCATTTTGAGCGCTTACGGATGTCTGGCGTCTCTGAATTAAAGGCATCATCAGCCTCTTGGGAGAAACAAGCGTCGCGGAGTACGGTCCGGCGACGCCTATGATTCATGGTGCTCTCCACTTCGGAATTTGTGTCGGATATTTTATCCGCATCCTCTGTCGGAGGAGCTTCTGGCGGGTGCCCCGTGTTAGCTTCCGCCTCTGGGTCTGGCCCCGGAGCCCGGCTAGTAGAGGCGTGATCGGCGACCTCACCGGATATAGACCGGCGAGCGCTTTTCCTTCATCGAAACATGGGCATTACTGCGTCTTAAAATATAATGATTACGGAGTGAGGTTTTGTAAAATACCCATGTGCCGGCGTCTCCGTCCGGACCGCCTTCCTTTTCAGCCAGCTCGGTTTTGGTGCCCCTCGTTGGCGATTCGCCACGGGCTCAGCATGGCGTCCCGAGGACCTTCCCTATAAAACATCGTATAAATACGGTAGGTGAAGTGCACGAAAGTGGATGTTTCTCAAAGGTTGAGGCTCTGGTCTCACTTACCTGCGAGGCAGGGAGCAGCCCCGGATAATCGGCTATGATAGCCACCATGGCCCCATCACAGCTTAATTGATAAAATATCCTGTCAATCAGCTCCACGAATATGTCTGGATCCTCTTGAAGGCCGGGGTCGAGGGACCGTCCAGGATCCTCTGGTTGTGGAGATGGGCTGTGGATCTCCCTAACTTCCTTACGCAGCTCCTGTGGAAAGCGGGCAAAGTAAGACATTTGTCACAAAAATACGGAAAGGAGGGTATAAAAAATGGCGGCTTACCCAGTTCGGAGGGTTGTACATGGAGAATCTGTCCCGTGGCTTGATGCGGAGGAACTCCTCTTCTTCCCCTTTGTACAAACTGGACCGAAATTTTGCTAGAGCGGCGGGGGAGTCCAGCCCCTTACGGCCACAGCGGGTGGCATCATCTTCCCCGTTGAAATCCCACATGGGGTGGCCTCGATATTGAAGTGGCTGCACCCCCCGCATAATACATATTGCCATAACCTCAGTTATGGTCAGTCCTGATTGGACCAGCAACTTTATCCGTCCCATCAGATAAAATACGTCTTTATCATCTTCCTCTTGAGGGCTCCGCGGGCGCCAGCTTAGGCGTTTCTTCAAAGGAGCATTGTTGAACTCAGGAAGGTCAATCCAGATAGGATCCAGGAGGGGAACATCCTCCATATAAAACCACTCTGAAGGCCAGTCTTCGGACGTCTTTTTCGGGGTACCGGATAGGTATCCGGTCCCGGCGATGTGCCATACTTCAGCTCCGCCCACTTGATATATTGATCCCCTCTCTGTGCGGGGCACAAGGCAGAACAACTTTTTCCACAATGCGAAATGAGCTTCGCAGCCTAGAAACAGCTCGCAAAGGGCTACGTATCCCGCGATATGCAAAATGGAAGCAGGGGTGAGGTTGTGCAACTGGAGGCCATAGAACTCCAGGAGCCCTTGGAGAAACGGATGGATTGGAAATCCAAGTCCCCTTAGTAGATAGGGGACAAGGCATACCCGTTCCCCCTTAGAGCGGTTGGGAAAGCTCTCCGCTTGCTCCCCGCCATTATAGATGGCGAGCCCGGCTCGAACCGGGACCATATACGCTGGGGCAAGAAATCCCTGGGTCTGTAGCTTCACTAATTGACTGTGCGGGACGGAACACTTCTCCCAATCCCCGGGCTTAGGGTTGCGGGAGCGAGAGGAGGAGCTGCGCTGGCTGGCCATGCTGGAATGAATTTTTTCGGGCGTGCTCCGATGGACACTCGCTGAGGGAGGATGGTGTGGTTTGGATCTGAGAATCCTCGTCTCTTTAATAGATAGTTCATTCACATAGCTAGGGGCGTAAAAGTAAAAACACCCTGGCTCCTCACATTCGCCTGACACATGGAAGGTGGCCATTATTGAACGCAGAAGCCAAGAAGCGCAACATTTATAAGAAGCCGGACACTATTTAACAGGTACTCGGAATCTGGAGAGGAACCCGCCTTGCAATGCCGAAGACAATCTGCGCGCCGGACTCATCGTCATTGAAGCCTGGTTCGGGGACTACTGAGGGAGTCCTGGATTAGGGGGTATCCGGACAGCCGGACTATAACCTTCGGCCGGACTATGAAGATACAAGATTGAAGACTTCGTCCCGTGTCCGGATGGGACTCTCCTTGGCGTGCAAGGCAAGCTTGGCAATACGAATATGTAGATCTCCTTCCCTGCAACCGACTCTGTGTAACCCTAGCCCCCTCCGGTGTCTATATAAACCGGAGGGTTTAGTCCGCAGGACCAACAACAATCATACCATAGGCTAGCTTCTAGGGTTTAGCCTCTCTGATCTCGTGGTAGATCAACTCTTGTAATACTCATATCATCAAGATCAATCAAGCAAGAGTAGGGTTTTACCTCCATCGAGAGGGCCCAACACAGGTAAAAACATCGTGTCCCTTGTCTCCTGTTACCATCCGTCTAGACCACAGTTCGGGACCCCCTACCCGAGATCCGCCGGTTTTGACACCGACACTCGCGAAATATCAAGATCGTGCCAAATCAAGAACACGAGAGAGAGAGAGAGAGAGAGAGAGAGAGAGAGAGAGAGATCAAACACATAGCTACTGGTACATACCCTCAGCCCGAGGGTGAACTACTCCCTCCTCATCATGGAGAGGGCCGGGATGATGAAGATGGCCACCGGTGAGGGTTCCCCCCTCAGGCAGGGTGCCGGAACAGGGTCCCGATTGGTTTTTGGTGGCTAAGAGGCTTGCGGCGGTGGAACTCCCGATCTATTCTGTTCCCCGAAGGTTTTAGGGTATAGGGATATATATAGGCGGAAGAAATACGTCAGGGGAGCCACGAGGGTCCCATGAGGGTGGAGGGCGTCCCCTACCTCGCGCCTTCCACGTTGCTTCCTTGACGTGGACTCCAAGTCCCCCGGATTGCTTTCTTTCCAAAAATAACTTCTCCAGAAGGTTTCATTCTGTTTCGACTCCGTTTGATATTGCTTTTCTTCGAAACACTGAAACAAGGGAAAAAACAGGAACTGGCATTGGGCACTGGGTCAATAGGTTAGTCCCAAAAATAATATAAAAGTGCATAGTAAGGCTCATAAAACATCCAAGATGGATAATATAATAGCATGAATACTTCATAAATTATAGATACGTTGGAGACGTGTCGGCATCCCTAAGCTTAATTCCTGCTCGTCCTTGAGTAGGTAAATGATACAAGAAAGAATTTATGAAGTGTGAATGCTAGCAGGTGCATAAGTTTGATCAATGATAATTTCAATCACCTTTTCTAGCATCGTTATACACTACAAAAAAAGTCACATCCGTGACATTTTGGGCCGAATGAAAAAAAATTATGTCATACATATGACACTTCTATGACGATAATTGTGACAAAACCCGGTATCATCATAGATGTGGTGGGCTCCTACTTCTATGACAAAAATCATGATGTAAAATGGATTTTCGTCTGGGCGGGCGGAGACGCAGCTGCATGACATTCTTTGGGCCGTCCATGACGGAAAAACCGTGGTAGAAGCGAGGCGAGGAAAATTTGGCGAGTTCTCGATTCTGGTGGGAGGTCGGGGCGAAGCGATGCGCTGCGTTTCTCGTACACGCATACGCGTGTGCGAGGTGTTGGCTCTAACTGAACCCGAGCGAGGCGTTGGGCTCTAACTAAACCCGAGCGATTGCACTGCAGGCTACGCGTTACTGAACTCGAGCGATCGATCGATGCTCGTTAATCGAACCCGATCGGCGATTCCTTTGCTACTGCTGCTAATCAAGCCGATCGATTGGATGAACAAAGTGAGCATTGCGGGGGGTTGGATGAGCGATGGCGGTGGCGTTGCCTCTGGATGAACAGGAACCCGTGGTGTGGAGGGCTGGATGAACAGTAGACGGTGGAGGGGTACCCGTGGAGGGGTGGTTGAATAGGACCACGTGATGTGGAGGGCTGGATGAACAGTAGACGGTGGATGGGTGCCCGTGGAGGGGTGGTTGAGCGGTGGTCGGTGGAGTAGCGGCGTGGTGGAGGATGGATGAACAGAGCCCGTGGAGGCTGGAGGAGGTCGACGGTGGAGATGAACAGATCCCATGGAGTCTCGTTTTGCGCACGCCACACCCCTCCCGGCGAGCAGACCCCGTTTCGACCGTAGGAGGTCCGTTTCATTAGTTTTTGATGCGCCACACCCTCCCGATCACCAGGACCCCCGTTTCGACCGTAGGAGGTCCGTTTCATCTGTTTTGCGGTACGCCACACCCCTCCCGATCAACAGGACCACCGTTTCGACCGTAGGAGGTCCGTTTCCTCCGTTTCGCGATACTCACACCCCTCCCGATCAACTGGACCCCATTTCGACCGTAGGAGGTCCGTTTCCTCCGTTTTGCGGTACGCCACACCCCTCCTGATCAACAGGACCCCGTTCCGAACGTAGAAGGTCCGTTTCCTCCGTTTTGCGGTACGCCAGACCTTGTTTCCATCACCTGTTCCGTCCAAGCCCTCCCGATGAACACGACCATGCATTCCGTTCCGACCCAGCCGGTTGGCTCCCACGCATTTCGTTGCCTCCCGATGAACACGACGCATTCCGTTGCCTCCCCATGAACACGGCGCATTCTGTTGCCTCCCCATGAACACGACGCATTTCGTTGCCTCCCCATGAACACGATGACGACGCTGTTTCTCCGTTCCGACCCAGCCATGTACACGAGCCCTGGCCGTACGTATGCGCGAGTAGGCGTTCGAGACCCCGCCCGTATGTACACATAAGTGGCCATATTTTCTTTCTTCCACCCTGGCCGCTGTACGTACATGTACATGCTACGTCGGCGCCTCTACTACGACGACGCGGCGCCTCTACTACGACACGCGGCGCCTCTCGTCCACCAAGATATATGTAATGCATATCGTCGCGACCGAATGACAACGCTACGTACGCTTCGACCAGGTGGGTCCCGACTGTCAGGCACTTCCTTGCGTGCGAAGATGTAGCTGGTGGGTCCCAACAGTCAGGGGGCGAATCATTTTTTTTGCCCGATTGCACTTCCTTGCGTGCGAAGATGTAGCTGGTGGTTCCCAGCAGTCAGGGGGCGAATCATTTTTTTGTCCAGACGCACTTCCTTACGTGCGAAAATGTAGCTGGTGGGCCCCAGCAGTCAGGGGGAAACATTTTTTTCGTGAAATACGGTGGCCCGTCCGATGGGTCCCCGCTGTCAGGTGGAGGAATCATTATTTTGCTCGTAATAAGGAGGCACTTCCTTGCTGCGGCTATGGACCCAGCTGTCAGCCTCTCCACGTACAGTCCACATCCGATGGAAGTCGTTCCTTGACCACGTTGACCACGCCGCGCCAAGAGCACCACGGCGGTGGACGACGGCGAGGACTAGGAAGGGGACGACTTGGAGCCGGGGAAGACGCAGCAGTGGATGCCCACGCGAAGAGGAGTACGAGGGTTCACCTTTGGTTAATTGTGGTGTGAGGCTGCTGTCGCCGCAGAATCACAGGGGGTGCGGGTGAGTAGAAGGATGGCCTAGCCAGCGGTGGGAGTAGTAGGGGCGGTGAGGCCTCCGCGGCATCACAGTCGGCTACGGGAGGCAGGAGCACGCGGCACGACCGGCGCTGGTTTGGGCGGCTGGAGCAAGAAGACCAGAGGTTGAAGAAGCACTACGGCCGTTGGGTGAACATCGTACGGTAACAGGAGCTAGAATCGTTCATATTAACTAAGTTGACAAAGCCCTCCGTCCCCGTCAACTTGGTAGGTCCACAAGTCAGCCTCCCACTATGCTGGGTCCAGCTGGCAGGGGGAATATTCATTTTTTGTGCATAATAAGGAGGCACTTCCTTGCGTGTGAAGATAGCTGGTGGGTCCGACATGTCAGCGGGGGGCACGTTATTTTCGCGAAATACAGAGGCCCTTCCGGTGGGTCCCAGATGTCAGGTGGAGGAATCATTATTTTGCGATTATAAGGAGGCATTTCCTTGCGTGCGGCCATGGACCCAGCTGTCAGCCTCTCCATGCACAGTCTACTTCCGATGGTGTCGTTCGTTGACCACGTTGACCATGCCGCGCCGAGCGCATCCAAGGTGGTGGACGACGACGAGGCCCCGGACAGCAAAGAGCCGGAGATGGGAAGTCACGGGAGTAGAGTCGCAGACGGAGAGGTGTACGAGGGTTAACTGGTTCTAGTGCGGTGTGGTTCGGCAGTCGGTGGAGAAGAACAGGAGGTGTGGAGGGGTGGAGGGATGGCCTGGCCAACGGTGGAGTAGCGCTTCATAGCGAAGCGTGCTAAGCAGAGCTGCTAGCGATGAGAGACGGAGGTGGTCCCGGCGGCTGGAGGAAGAAGACGAGATTGAAGATGGATACCGGTCGTTGGATGTAAATCCAACGGCTAACATGTCAGAATCATTTGTTGACTAAATTGACAACGAGTTGCGTTGGCTTCGACCTATTGGCCTACATTTCAGCCTCCAAAAATGTGGCACGTATTCTACCCATTTTTCAGAATTTACAGTCTTTTTTTGCGGGTAGAATTTAAAGTCAATTTGATCTTTTTTTTGAATTACAGCCATTAGTTGGGCTGGGTGAACAAATAATGTAGCGTCCATGCGGCCCATTTATTTTATTTCCTAAAAAATTACAGGCCATTTGCACTTTCTCGAAATACACGATTTTCTTTGGGCTGATTCTAATTATAATGTTGGGTTGGGCCAGCAATGTTATCAAAAAATAAAAAGGGGTTGAGCATTTTGTTATAAATATATTTAAATAATAAGTGAATTATTACATTCGTCCTTAAATCTTACCAAGCTTTTGTAAACAGTCACTAGGATTTTCGTGCCAAAACAATCCAGGATTTTAGTTGTTAAGAAATTATTTTTATAAGTTAATAAGATGTGGGATATTGTTTTCTTACATATGTAAGTATCTGTTAAATATATGATGACAATAAAATAATATATAATAACATATAAAATAATTTAAATATATATAATATAGTTAGAAGGAAACATAAGTTGGACTCATGCGTTCCTATTCTTATATAGAAAAATAGAACAGACCTCTGCGTTCTCTTCAAAAAATACATAAATTGGGCTGCCAAAAATAAAACCTCGGATGGGAGGTCCATAGGCCGGTCGATACATGACGGCCCTAAGAAAATACAAACAGGCCTATGGACCTCCCATCCGAGGTCGTGGGCTGCGCATGTTAAAAATGAAAGCCTAGACGGGGCAGCCCAAAACCACGTCCAACACTTGCCAAAACTTCGTCCCTCGTTTTCTCTGTGTTTCGCACACTCGACATTGTGTGGGCATTTTGACTGTGCATCATATGAAGATGTGCTATGCATGAATGTTGATCGGCATGATGTTAATCGGCTGGTAGTTCCATTTTCGACCATGAATAAAACTTCCAACATGATGTTAACCCTGTTTGAAAAGGTCGTGTTAATATAAATGCTCGCCTCTGAAATCGAACTTGCGCTTATCTTAAATCAAACTTGCGCTTTCTTCGTGAGAATCACATTGTTCCGCACTTTTATACTCCTATGAAACTACATTTTTTAAGTGCTAAAATAGATCTCTAGAATTCATAAAATACTTCATATGCTCAATATCGCAAATCTGAAATTAAAAAGACATTCATATCTGAAAGTACTCTCAAAATACACAACACAAAACACAATTCACAACCTGCAAATACTGACAACCCTAAGCTCCTCCTGACAATTCACAACTTGCCCGACTATTGGGCTGGGGGGCAGCCCCCTCCTATTCCTCGGCGGCAGACAGCCGCCCCGTGAGACGATGTGAATGGCGAGGGAGACGATGGTGGGGAAGCGTCGTCGGGCCAACTGCTTTTCTCCTCTTGTAGTTGGGTTCGGTCGACGAAGACTCCACCAGCTCTCTCTGTCAGGACACCCTCACAAACGGCACCCTGTAGATGCTCGATCCTTCAATCTCTGGTGGATGCTCCATCTGGGATCGATACTCCCACCACCGCTCCCTCACGATCGGATTCGGTGAATCTGTTTGCTCCATGGCCCAGAGGAGCAACTCTATGTACTCCGGCGCGACTCCCTCCGGGAGTATCGCCGCCTTTTCGCTCTGTTGCAGATATTTGGCCATGGATGTCGTAAATGTCGCCTCTAGTTGGTCCTTGTTGTCAAACCAAGATCTGTATCTCCAACATCCTAGCTAGCTTCACAGGTCGCCATCTCTGCGATCCTCATGTATCGGTTGTACTCCTCCATCGATCTACTTCTCCACAGCACCTTCACTACATGCGGTGGTTTTTGAATGGAAGAGGAGAGGAGCAGCGCTGGTTTTGGATTAGAACGGGAGAGGAGCGATGCTGGTTTTGACCGAACGGGAGAGGAGGGGCGGTGGTTTTGAAATGGAAGAGGAGAGGAGCGGCGCTGCATTTAGATTGGAACAGGAGAGGAGCGGCGGTGGTTTAAGAGGAGAAGAGCGGAAGAGCGGCGCTGGTCTTGGAAGTATTTTTTTGTTGTTTTGCGTATTTTGGGTCAAGTTTGACCACGTACTGTATTTGACAAGCAAAATGTGAATGCATGTCACCAAAAATTGTATCGCACTAACCTAATCTTCCACCTGCTCATGCTTACAATCACAGGATGACTAATGAAAATCATGCTTACAATCAGTCTCCAAGTACTACGCCAATCACCCTAAAATAGCTCTGGACCTTTGTGTCAAAGTTGTGACACAGTGTACAAATAAAGAAAAATAGATTGATGCTTCTTGCAGAAAAGAGTACTCCCTAGAAAACTGCCAATATAAGCTACTAGTATTTGGTTAGATAATTTGCTGCCGAGAAAGATCCGTCCACAGAGAGCGCCACACATCCCACTGGTGGTGGTGGATGCCAATGCGTGCATGCAACATGGTTGGTGTCAGTAATTTTTTACTTGGCACACCTCGCACTCTGCATATATGCCGGTTCCATACGTACATTTGTGCAGTTCCACCAAAATGCAGCTGAATAACCTCGCTTGCACGGATAATGAAAAAGCATGATTACATTATAGTGGCACTAGTTGATGAAACACACAAAATAAATAGAAGAAAATATTGCGATAGTATCATAGTATGCCATGTCATGAGGGCGAGATGGGCCTCGGACGCCTCGTCTGATGCACGCCCCATCTTGGACATCGTCCCAAGTCTCCCAGATACACCTTCCGCCAAAGGATGAACATCGATTGTATAGCGGTAGTACAAGGAGGCGCTTTGAGACATTCAAATCTCTATTTTTGTACATATCAACTAAAATTAAGCACCCCAGTTTATGTAAACGCTTAAACATTAACAATGGGACTAGTTGATGAAACATACATTAACAAAGAGAAGCACTTTCTTTATCTACATTGGAAATGAAATGATAGAGATGACACTCGCTCTATTTTAATCTGTATTATTACTTCATTTTATCAAGTGACACTAGGGTCGAAAGCAGGTGGCAAACGAGGAGTCCCGTCGCCGCAAGGATGGAGGCCGGGTGCTTAGATCGATGTCAAGCTGGCTCTTTCAGTCACCAACATGGATGATTCAATTCATGGGACCTTTTGGTGCAGTTCACCTAAAATGAAGCAATGTCCCGTGAGCTAGCAGCTTCTTCTTCAATTTTTTAAGAAAAGGGCTCCAGCCCGGTTCCATTTCCATCGTAAAACGAAACCCACGTAGCTTCTTCTTCATTAGTTGCAATAAAATTGAGCAACATCAAGGTTGGTTGTGAAGCTCCTGGAATGCTCAACTATAATTTGGATATCATTTGTGCAGTTCAACTAAGATCGAGCGTGAAATGTATATCTCTGTTTGCACAAAAAGGTGGAAATGAGGGTGACTAACAAGTGATGAAACATGCATCAAATGAAAAGAAGCATGTTCCTTATCTGAATGGCAATCCTACAAGGACAAGAGAGCAATTTCTAAAGCAATCGGCATTGCTAGATATTAGTGTGGGCATTAGGATTAACTATGACAACCGTTAAATACAACATTACTTTGGGCACGGAGAGTAGGCGGACCAGATGCTTGCATTTCTAACGAAAAGAACCAACTTATCTTTTAATAGGAAATTTTAGCAGGACATGTAAAGAAGTGCCATTGATTCATATTACTGGAGGCATTACATTGAAAACAACATTGGTTTAACGTGTCCTTACTTTTAACAAAGGTGGATCGCTACATTTTACCGGTGGCATTACATAAGAGTGGCTCGGGCAACAAACATCGTAACAGGATATCTGGGTTGGTCCCATTTTTATTTGGTATAGCCACCTTATACTGTGTGAGGCTAGCAAATCTAGTGATGGACTTACTCTGTTGACTTGTCCCCCAGTCCCCACTTTCTTTCCTTTTTCAACCAATAGATTGGGTTTATATTGAGTTTGTACTGCGTTTCCCTTTATTTCCCTATTAGACCTAGAGACCAGCTTGGATAGTCGGGTCTCTGATACTTTTCGCCCCCATTATTTCCTCTTTCGACCAAGTCCTAGATTCAGTTAAAAAGTCCTCCCCCACCCCCACCCCCTTTCTTCCTTGTTTGAACCAAGTAGTACTAGATTCGAGTGCATGAACTAGTTTTACCTCTTAAACGTAAAAAAAAATAGGTGGTTTTCGAACAGCCGATCGATCCTATCTACGAGGGGGCCTGAGAAATAGTAAAAGATACAAATGCAGCGACGTCAGGAGCTCGGGAAGTAGAGCAAGGCCGGTTTCGAAGGAAGTTATATCTGATGGTCGCCGGATGTCGCTAGGTGGGCGGCGGAGGCCGGATCTGCCCACACCACGGCAGCGAGGAAGAAGGGGTCGGAGGCCCTCCCTCGCCAAATGCTTGGGAGAGAACGGCAAGGCAGGATCGGGGCCGCCCAAAGAAGGTAAGAGCCGTCGCTAAGGACGACCGCGTGAACGTTGCACCTTCTCACCTTCCCCGGCGGAGAGGATCCAGCTGGATCTGTGAGCAGCGGTGAGCAGAGAGAGAGTGTGTGTGGCCACCGCTGTCGTGTTTAGATCTGGAGAGGCCGAGACAGTGTGAAGAGAGCAACACTAGCAAGCAAGTGCGGAGGCTCCTGCCTATATAGTGGAGTAGTACTAGTTTTCTTTTGTCTACCGGAGCCGGCTTGACCTCGTCAATGACTGTCGAGAAGTCTTCATGCACGTGGCCCGGAGGCGCAATTGTCGTCATTTTGATCTGAAGCGCCGGATTATAACATATAACACGAAAAAATGCCACATGACAAGAAATCACAACCTCACTGCCCAAAGGAGACAACATGAATCCCGACGGACAAACTAGACGAGGAACAAAGCTCAAATTAAAGATAAACTCGTAGAAAAGGGGTCCGTCGATAGATGTCCTAATTAACATAGCCGGCGTGACCTAGATGGTAGCCGAGTAGTCACTGCTCGTGCATGTGCCCCCAATGACTAGCCCAACTCAGTTGTCGCTGTTTAACCCTCGCAGTGATCCGAAGCACATGACACCTAATTTTGCGAGATGACAAGAAACCTTTTTTTAGATTTCTCACCACAACTACAGCCATGTACAACGCAACCTACAGGATATGTGGACGATAGCCAATCCAGGCGTGTCTGCTGGAGTCTGGTCACATGAATGGACGAACTGATCTTCCGTGTCTTGCAGGGATCGTCCAGGCACCAACGTAGTACAACACTTCTCGAGTACTATCGCTTGTCTCCCTCTTCTATTAAGTCACCCGACTTGCGGGGCCGGGGAGTGTGCCTATGCATGGTCAGTTCTCAATTGCCGTCCCACATGTGTGTGCAAACGCAATATGACGCGCGTTCCATTCAGAGAGCAGCGTGCCAGACCGACCGACCATCTGGGGTGCGATGCGAACGCGACGGGCGTGCTGTATACTCCGTACATGTGTACCGCCGTTTTCTAGACGCTTTCCTCCATGGCGCGGGCGCAATCCATGGATACAAAATTAGTATACTGTATACTATTTAAAAGTCGAGGGCAGGGCTTTTCCTGCGTGGTAGGCGGCGGGGCAGTTCCGCCTAGTCGGTTCGACAGAGACGCGAGAAGACGAGGGAGTAGGCTGTTGCAAACGTAGGGCTGTGTGATTTGACAGCGAGTTACTGCTGGACAGGTGGGGCCCCGTGATTTGACTTTCCATTATCATTTTAACTGCAGCGCTACGGCCGGCGTGAGTCTCCCGATTCCTGACCACCTCCATACAGGTGCCTCTCCCAATGCTCCACCATGTAGTAGAGGTTGGCTCTTGCATGAGAGCCCACTTCTCCACTTTTCCTTGCTTCTCTTTCCTCCACATATGCAAAAATGCCATGTAAAGTGCACTATTGTACTTACTTTTACTTGCTCATAGGTGCTTAAGCTTGCCACATAGGCATAAAGTCCGATGTGGCAAGTTAATCAAGAAGAGAGAGACTAGTTTGGTGACCCAAGGAAGAAACAATGCTAAGCGTGTACCTAGGTGAAAAGACAATTTTGAGTCTATAGCTAATTAAATGAAGCAAACTTAGCAACACCATTTCATTGGAAGAGGTCACTCCTTGGCAAATGCAATAAATACTAGTACTCCCTGTGTCCCATAATATAAGAACGTTTTTGGCACTACACTAGTGTCAAAAACGTTCTTATATTATGGGACGGAGGGAGTACGAAGAAAGAGATAGAGAGGAGTAAAAAAGTACACTTATAGACAACCTTATAGCCAACCTTGTTGTACTATGAGTGACTAAGTGATGACTATGTATGACATGCCAACATCAGATAGCCTAACGCACCATGTTAAATCTCCAAGGGCGCGATCGCGCGAGCGACGCGACGGTCGTGGTAGGCGCGACCATGATACGACTCTTTGGCAGCCCTTGGATCTGAGATCAAACGGTTGCATGCTAAGTTGCTGAAAATTTGCGTAATAACCCTCCGTGATAGGATATTCACCCATAGGTCTAGAATCACGCCATGCAACCGTTCGATCTCAGATCCAAGGGCTCTCGAAGCCCGTATTATGGGAGAATGGAAAGCCACTACCTGCCGTTTGCATCGCTGGCAGTTCGCTTCCTACTGGCCCCTCAAGCACGCCCTTCAATACTACGGCGGTTCGCTTCCTAGTCGTCCCGTCCATTCACATTACGGCAGTTCCACTAATCCTAACCCTCCTCCCAAATCCATGGCGTCCCAAATCTCCACGATCGGCGGTGAGTACAAGGTTAGAACCATCACCGGCAATGAGTTCGACGTCATCTACACCCGTTCTTCCGCGACGGTGAAAGGATGCCTTTCTCGCTTCAGATGCATGTTCGAAGACTCAGATGATGAGTGGGTCATTTGGGCTAGATGTTGAGTACACCACGGTCACTGGGACGAGAGAAGGATCTAAAGGACGAAGAGAGGAAGAAGCCCGCCGTGATCCAGTTTATGCGTGCATGACTTATGCTTGGTCTACCACATATGCCATGCCGACATTGAGTGCCAAGATTTTAAGGACTTCCTCGAGAGCAACCTAGTCAAATTCGTTCTTCAGAGACTTTGGTAACGACAAAGAAGTCCTCGTCGGATAGGCCTCATTGTAGGCAACACCTTCGACCTCCGTAAGAATCGGTGGTGTCCTCTCGTCACCTTCAATGCTGACCTGGCAGGAGCCATGGTTCATCATTCGTGCAAGAACCGCAAAACCTCCATACACGCTTTCATCGTCATGCATGGCAGCGGAATGTACTAGATATAGACCACATCCACTACATCGCAATGGATGGCTACCTTTGCTTCAATATCTACAAGGGTTGGATGAAGAGCAACAGCCAAGTGTGCGGTTCAAGCAAATAAGTATCGCCAAGAAGAAGAGGGACAAGGACGAAGTCGAGGACGTGGACGAGGACTCGAGTAAGGTGGCAAAGTGTCGTTGCTCATGGTGGTTCTAATGCAAGATTCACCGGAATAGTTGCAAAGTTTAATTTCACGTGTGCTTAATTTAATTTGAGGGGTGTGTTGTGCTGAGCCCCCAGCAGAACTATGTTTTGTTTCTTCTCGTTACTTTAACTCTTCAGTACGTACATACTAGTATTTCTTACATTTCATATTTTAGTTGGTATAGTACTACCACTTGTTTCTTCACATTATATACGTACAATATATATGGCCAACATCATATAGCCAACAGTTTAGTTGTCAAAGAATTTCGTGGTGCTTAGTTTTGTCAAAGAATTCCGGGATGCTTAGAGGGTGCTTGGATCCAAGGGACTTATTTTAGTCGACTAAAAATAGTCTCTTTAAGAGGCTAAAGTTCCAAGCACCCCGACTAAAGAGGGGCTAAAACTAGTCTTGAGACTAAAAATTTTTAGTCAGGTACCCCTACTAAAATGTGGATTAGTCCTCTCTCTACTCATTTAACTCCTCTCCTTTAACACAAAGTAGTTCTCGATTGGAGGGTTTGGAGGATAATAGATTCTCATTAACTTGATTTTAGCCTTTTAGTATTTGGATCCAAGCATGGGTGAGGCTAGCATGTTTTAGTCCCACTACTTTTAGTCATGGGACTAAAACGTATCCAAGCACCCTCTTAGTTTTATTTGATGGGTGGGTTGTGCTGGACACCATTATTGTGACTAGACTTTTTAATAGTACTATATGCATAATTTCACGACGAGCGCTCTCTATATGTACCACCTTTTTTTTAGTTTCAAGTTTTGCTCCATGGCGCAATCCATCGATACTACTGCTGTACAAAAGTATACATTTTTAAAAGGCTAGAGGGCGGGGCAGTCTAGCTTGGTCGGTTTCACGAGAGGCGAGGGCCTTTGTGATTTGACAGCTCATTACTGCTGGAAGGCGGGGCCTTGTGATTTGACCGTCAGATAAATGCAACCGACGACCTGATCGAGGAGGAGCAAGAACCGTGCGGTATACTCAAGTTTTCCAATCGGAGTAGTAATCGCGACGGAGGAGCACGAAACACGGCAGCCCAAAGGCCATATGGCGATAAAAATGATCTAATTTGCTAGTCATCTCATTGTTAGCATTGTTCTATTCATTCCCTCAAAAACCATTGTTCTATTCATGCCTCAGTGAGAACGTGACACGTCTGGCGTAAACACCAAGCAAAAGATGAAACACAGAGCAAAAGAAGAAGGAAGATTATCACCCCAAATGATCTAATTCGCCATGAGTCGTGAATCGCTTCTTCATCGCCTCCACGACCTCCATCTCCTTGTGCGTATCCTCCGCCATCTTCTTCATTCTGTCCATGACGCGGGATTTCTCGACGCGAGCCTTCATCATCTGTTCCACGACCGCATTACGTACCTTGACAACAACAGCCGGTGCTCGGCGCAGAGCTTCGCCAACTCCTCCTTCGCTCCATGACGAGGGCCTGCAACATCTTCATCGAGGAACTACTATTCTCATGCAGCTTCTTCCACCGGGCGTTCTTCTCCTTCAACAGGTCGATCTCATGGCGTAGCTTCACCTTGTCCTCCCGAAGTCACAGGATTTCACCGTCGCCTTCTTCTCCGAGGCAATGCTCTTCTTCAAAGAAGATCACCAAGCCGGGCGGTCAACTCCCCTGCCGATTGAGCTCGGCGGGCATGTCGTCGAGGCTCTCCTTCAAGAACTCCATCAAGCCTTGGATGAACTCCTTCGCTTATTGAGGTGCTTATTGAGCTGATCGGGCATGCCGTCGAGTGATAACGACTCCAGTGCCGCTAGCTCGGCATGTTCGCATCCGCGGCTAGGGTGCTCCTGGGAGCCATCGCCTGCCTGTGAGAGATCTTTCGAGGTCTCTGTGTGGCGGCGAGCCCTCTTTTTCCGCAGCCTTGGTTTTCGCCTCCCTTGTTACAAGTAGTTCTCGACCTAGAGCTCGTCACCGGCCATGGCAACGACGGACGAAGAAGAAGCACTTTTGAGGAGGAAAGGTAGAGTAATTTTCAGTTAGGTAGTTTCCCTTTTTATAACCTAAGTACTAGCACTAGTACTAATACCTGCATAGTGGGAACACGTTCAGGTTTGGTACGTACTAGTAGGTGTGAGCAGGCTTTCGAATGTGATGGGAACAAGGTAAAGATTAATTGATGGTTTTGGTTTCGAGGCCCGAAACAGCTCCCGATGAGTTTAGCGGAACATAAATTTCAAGTACTACACTGCTCAAATGTGTAAATATTATGTTACTGTCAAAAATTGGCACAAAATACGAAGGAGACCAATGAAAGTACTACTAGCAACCCACGATTTAACTACTCGCATGCGCGCAGTAGAGTAATAATGTCTTTCTTCCGCCCTCACGTCCACTCAATTTGCATGCGCTGTATTAATTGACCATCAATGAAGTGAATGACTTTACACGCGTCAAATTATCACATGGAGTGGATCTTGGTACAAAATTGCGTCCACCCGTGTACCCGC
The DNA here is from genome assembly GCA_021605145.1 of Aegilops bicornis. Classification (NCBI taxonomy): domain Eukaryota; kingdom Viridiplantae; phylum Streptophyta; class Magnoliopsida; order Poales; family Poaceae; genus Aegilops; species Aegilops bicornis. The sequence goes on along the minus strand of CM038674.1, from coordinate 239,673,797 downwards.
GTGTGCGTGCGAGGGAATGAGTGCGTGTGTGGCGTGCGTGCACATCTTCGCTTCGTGCATGTACCGCCAGTATGGCTCAGGGAGGACGAGTACATTCTTCTGGAACCAGCAGCACGTCACTGTGATCAATCCACGCAAGGAGGTCGTGACAACGCCTCCGCATGTGCCATGTGGCTTCATGAACTGTAAGAGAGACACTGTGTAGCATGCCATTGGTATTCTAATTTACGTGTTTTGCACATACTCGAAGTACTAGTAAGGTACACGTGCATTGCACGCATCAGATTTTGCAACCAAATTATGAATAAATACCACACTATAGCATCTAAGCTCTGAGTCATATATGCCTGATGTAGCCCTTCGTTTAATTCTTATAGTTCATCTCATTCAAAATCAATTAGTTTTTATAAAAAAGCTAAGAACGCGGGAATAGGAAAAACATGGGATTATAGTGGACTGTCGCCTTGAATCCTCTACAGATTGTACGAGTGTTTGATTGTGCATAGAAAAAATGCAGAATTCTTTCAAAGAGGTTTGAGTGGATGGGATGTTTCCTATGAAATCTAGTGCAAATGAATCATATGGAAAAATTCCTATGGTTTACAATCCTATGAATCAAACAACCAAGATAGGAAAAATTCCTAATGATTAGAATCCTCCAAAATTCCTTTGAGAATCCATTGAATCAAAGAAGCCCTTAATCTATTTTATGATTCATGGAATTGTGCATTGTAAAGCGTAAAGTAAAAACAAATAATGGCAATTCAATTAGAAATTTTTTTTGGGCAGTTATGATATGGAAGATTGTAGAACAAAAGAGAACCACTGTTGTTTTGAGGTTTGTGCATTATGCTTAAGTTCAACCATGGAGTCTGCTAGATTGTACATGTGGCCAAATCCGGTGGGGGGCTAGAAGATGGTGCGAGGGGCCGAGTGGAGGGAGACTATGAAGGAATGCACAAGTGCGAGATCGATATTTAGAGAGGGGGGGCAAACACGTGCGCTGTTGCACGCAGTGGCGGAGCCAGGAAAAATAAATGAGCTAGGGGGCCAAGCATTGCTAATCCTTTACGAGGAGGGTCAATTCATGAACTTAAACCATTTTTAGCACCAATTGTCTAATGATCACATTCATATTAGCCTCGATATATAGTGATGTTAGGGGGGAGGGGGCAGAGCCCTTACTGCCCCTGTCTTCGCCATTGTGCAAGCGTCTGAGAGATGAAGCGGAAGGCATTGATGATCCTCAAGCCATACTTCAAAATAAACATGGTGCTCAACACATGTTTTGTTTTGAGGAGCTCAAGTATTCTTCTTCTTGCATTCCGAAGTGCAATTCTTTCTACCTTATCTCTTGAGATGGTGTTATGTCACTCGGCAATTTCTCCTCGTGTTTCATGATTCACAGGTTGTCAGGAATGAGCTATTTAAATCCATCATTTCCTCTTTGTTCAAGAAATCTTTTCAACCAATCTATCTCTCCGTTGGAGTCATATTGTGTCATGTTTCACCTAAAGACTTCCCTATGGAATGTTGCTATTATGGTGTTTATCAATGATCCAAGTCATCTCTCTATCATCTTGGTGGAAGAAGTTTTTCATCTTTTTAGTGCTCTCAATCAAATCAATGGTTTTCCGTTAGTGGACGGTTGTCACCTCATAGTCTTGAGATGTTTCCATAAGCCCACTACAAGCTTATTCTTTTCGTGTTGGTTTTCCAACAACTCCGTTATAACCTTCTTGGAAGGGTACTTTCCAAGCTCATTTGTGGCAGAAGTTGGCATTTTCTTCTCCATTCTTTTATTTCAATGATCTATCTTCTATTCTTTCTTCCGGAGGCATGGTGATGTTGCTCTCTTCACTCATCATCTCGAATTGTGAGGACCGTGTTCTTTTCATGCTTATCCATTTAACCGGAGTGTTGTGTCATCTCTTCAAGTTCTTTTCATCTTATCAAGTTTTCCTTCTTCTTTCAAATGAGTGCTGCCCAAATTATATCATTCTTATTCCTTTCTATCTTGTTTTAACCGGAGTGGTTTCAATATCTATCTTATCACTAAACCTCTTGGTTCCCGTCGTATCACTTGTTCCTCTTTTCTAACAGAGTGTTTTCAGCTTTGTTCATCTTTGTTGTTTTCTTTCTTTCATTTTGCTCAACATCTCAAGGTTCATGGTTTCACTCGTTTGTCGAAGAAGCAACTTAGTTTTACCTCTTCTCTTCTTCTTCCATTTCTCTCCGGTGCCATCCTAGATCTCGGGACGAGATCCTCTTGTAGTGGTGGAGTGTTGTAACACCCTGGATGCAACTTTCCATATTCGTAACTCCAACTCTTGCCTTCTACGGAGATGCGATATATTATTTCCTTCGTGGTTGGGTTTTTGTCTTTTGTTTTGCATTTTGTTCATGTCATGCTTTTCTTCATCGCATCATCCGCATTGCATCGGCACTCGTTGCCCTCATTGTTTTTAAAAACTTGCATCTGCTCGTAGTTGCCCGTCCCTCCTTGCTATCGTTGACCGTTCCGAGACCAACATTGTTCTTCGTTTGCCCTCTTGCCTAAACCGGAGTCTCTCTGTACAGCCACCGACTACCTCCGCAACCTAGTCCGAAAACTTCTCCCGGACCCGACCCGGGCTGTCATGACCAATGGGTCTGGATCATCTCCAAACATCTACAAAACATCTCCGTTTTCTTATTTGGACTCCCTACCTATTTATTTCTCGACCTTTCGATTACAATCGGAGGGACGAGATAGCCCCTAGCCTAACTCACCCGCTATATATACTAGTCTAAACCCTAGCCCTAGCTGTCCCATCCACCAAATCCTCCACGCCGCCGCCACCCACTGACCATCTCCCTCGGGATCCCTCATGATCCACCCACCTGGTCTCCTCCTCGGATTCCTCACCGAGCCGACCACCATCCATCCCGATCCACATCCCTCCTACCAGAGCCTCCGACCACCTCCCGTGATTTCCGCGCCACCAAAAAATCCCCAGCAGCCACAGCCCTCGACCTCGTCAGCCCCGTCGCCGTCGGCGACCTCATCCACCAGGGCGTCGCCCTCATCCACCAGGCCAGGAGCCCGAGCTCCTTCTCGCGCATCTGTGCCCCGCCATCTCCATTGCTCCCTGGCCTCCCTGCCTGCAAGCGTCGCCGCTCGCGACCCTGTTGAGAGTTGCCTCCTCTGCTTGTCGCGCCTCTGCTTCCTTGCTCCAGATCGACCGCCAAGCCATCACCGAGAAGCCACCACCGCCAGGACCCTCCTCGAGCTCCAAGTCCTCGCCCGTTTACGCGTTTCAGCCTGGCCTCCTTGCCGGAGTTCCTTGCAGCGCCGCCGCCATGGACGCCTTGACCTTGCTGCCCGTCCATGGAGCTCTGCCTCACCCCGTGACTTGAACCAAGCTGGATCCTGGACCTCCTCCAGCGCTGCACCTCTTCCGCCGGTGAGATGCCCTGCTGTTGGTCCTGCATGTTCCCCTGCACCTTCCCTGCCTCACATCTCCCTGTTTCTTCTGCCCCAGCAGGAGTCAAGCCACCGCCCTGCCTCGTTCCACGCCTCGCCACGGCCCTCCTCGACCTCCTTCGCACCGGATCCGTCCCCCTCGTCCATCCACTCGTCGCTGAAGGTCGCCGCCATGCCCTGCATCCCGTATCGCCTGCTGTCTTCCTCTGCTTCGAGCGACAAGACGAGCGACGCCCCGTCGTTGACCCGATCTGGCGCCAGCATGGACAAGCGCCAAGGCCCAGCTCGCCCTCCATCTCCCCGCGCCAAGCCAGCCACACCGACCGGGCCTCAGCCCATGGTGAGCAGCACCCCCAGCCCCTTCTCTGTGTTCAGCCCAGCAGTGCTCCAGATTCGGCCCGATATGTTTTTTTTCCTCTGTTGCGAATTTAGAGTTTATCCAGAGAACGTTGTTTTGCAGAAAAACCCTCATGTTCATGCATTTAATATCTCACAAACCGTGCATCGGATTAAAATGATGTATATATGTAAAATGCTTAGAATTTTGTGTAGATTAATAATATTCCACTTTCATCCATGTTTAAAATGTTGTTTGTTTAATTTGCTAAATGCCATGTTAAAATGAGTTATTTCATAACTAAATAACCGTAGCTCCGTTTTAAATAAACTTTATATGTAAATGGGGTAGAAAAATGCCTAGATTAACTTGCTGCACTTTATTTTGCTGTTTAACAACATTAAAATTGTGTATAGGGCAGAACAGTACCAAATTCGAAATATGGACATGAGGATTTTCCGGAATTGTTGTTTGTTGTTCCGGCCTCATTTAAATTTGCCTAAATAGTTAGTTTACTTATGCCTCACCTCTTGCCATGTTTAACAACATTTAATATTGTTGAGTAGCTTATAACGAGATCAAACTAAATAACTGCATGTGGTTTTTCGTCGATATGCAACTCATTGCATATTGAGCTCCACTTAACTTGTAGTATCGTTTGTTGCACTTTGCCATGACATGCCTATCTAAACCGGACATGCATCATACTTGGTTGTGCATCATGCCATGATTATGTGATGGTTGTTTACCATGTTGTTTGTTTCTTTCCGGTGTTGCTTCTTAGTTCCGGTAATGTTGCAATTGTGAGGATTCGTTCGACTACTTCCATTCGTCTTCTTCATGGACTCGTTCTTCTTCCTAGCGGGATTTCAGGCAAGATGACCGTCACCTTGGATCTCATTACTATCATTGCTATGCTAGTTGCTTCATTCTATCGCTTTGCCGCGCTACCTATCTCTTGCTTTTCAAGCCTCCCAAATTGCCATGAACCTCTAACCCTTGTCACCCTTCCTAGCAAACCGTTGTTTGGCTATGTTACCACTTTTGCTCAGCCCCTCTTATAGCGTTGCTAGTTGCAGGTGAAGATGAAGATTGCTCCATGTTGGATTATGTTTATGTTGGGATATCACAATATCTCTTATTTAATTAATGCATCTACATACTTGGTAAAGGGTGGAAGGCTCGGCCTTATGCCTGGTGTTTTGTTCCACTCTTGCCGCCCTAGTTTCCGTCATATCGGTATTATGTTCCCGGATTTTGCGTCCCTAACGCGGTTGGGTGATTTATGGGACCCCTTGACATTTCGCTTTGAATAAAACTCCTCCAAAGAAGGCCCAACCTTGGTTTTACCATTTGCCTCACCACCACCTATTTTTCCCTTGGGAGTCGCTCTCTCGAGGGTCATCTTTATTTCAGCCCCCCGGGCCAATGCTTGTCTAAGTGTTGGTCCAAACTAGAGCACCGTGCGGGACCATCCCTTGGCAACTTGGGTTACGTTGCACCAGACGCTTCGCTTATCCGGTGTTGCCACGAGAACGAGATATGTGCAGCTCCTATCGGGATTGTCGGCACATCGAGCGGTCTTGCTGGTCTTGTTTTACCATTGTCGAAATGTCTTGTAAACCGGGATTCCGAGACTGATCGGGTCTTCCCGGGAGAAGGAATATCCTTCATTGATCGCGAGAGCTTATCATGGGCTAAGTTGGGACACCCCTGCATGGGTTTGAACTTTTGAAAGCCGTGCCCGCGGTTATGTGGCAGATGGGAATTTGTTAATATCCGGTTGTAGTAAACTTGAAGTAAACTCTTCTAAAATACACCAACCGTGTGCATAATCGTGAGTGTCTCTTTTAGGGGTTGATCGAGAGGAGAACACGGTTTCTGGGTTATGTCTAACGTAAGTAGGAGTTCAGGATCACTTCTTGATCATTACTAGTTGACGACCGCTTGCTTTGCTTCTCTTCTCGCTCTTATTTGCGTAAGTTAGCCACCATACATTGCTTAGCCGCTGCTGCAACCTCACCACTTTACCCCTTCCTTTCCCTTTAAGCTTTGCTAGTCTTGATACCCATGGTAATGGGATTGCTTTGAGTCCTCGTGGCTCACAGATTACTACAACAACGATTGCAGGTATAGGTTATGCGATGATCATGACGCGAGAGCGATGTTTGCTTGTTTTGGAGTTCTCCTTCTGCTTCTTCTTTGATCGTGGGATAGGTTCGGTCGGCAGCCCTGGCTAGCGTGGTGGATGTCGTTTGAGTTTACATTTATGTTTCATCCATAGTCGGATGTTGATCTTGTATATGATGTATTGTTGTATTCATGTGACATTGTATGTCTTGGATGTATCCCCACTATTATGTAATGTTGATGTAATGATATCCACCTTGTAAGCGTCTTCAAGATGTGCTTCTATCCTTGGTGGGACCTTGAGTTCCTTTAGGATAGGGTCGCATCTTGGGCGTGACAAGTTGGTATCAGAGCCTCGACCGACCATAGGAGCCCCTTGTTTGTTGGCCGTTGTTGAGTCTAGAAGAAAACTATTTTGAGTCTTAGGATTATATATATCGGAGAGTAGGATTCTTTTTACTCCTCAGTCCCTTCGTCGCTCTGGTGAGGCCTCCTGACGTAGATGTTTTGTCTTTTCTCCCCTCAAATTTCCCAAAAGAAAATTTAGGATCACGCGGGTATCTTGGGATCGTTCCGATAGTCTTGTGATGAGAACATTGTTCTTGGTGCCTCCTGACATTTAGGGGTTGTGGCAGTATCCGGGGAGTTGAGCTCCAAGGTGTTGTCGTCACAATTTTATCGTTGCAGTTCTGGAATACCTGAGTTTTGCCGACATCGAAAATCTCTTCTATGCAGTTGTTGGTGAGGTCACCTCGACGCCACTCAGTACTGGGGCGGGAGTTCGGGAGTATTGCCATAACTCGTATAACGGATGCTTTTCGAAGGTTGAGGTACACGATTTCTCGAGTTTTCTTGGTTATGTGTTGACGGATGGATACAACTGGATCTAGGTATTGTTAGTTTGGGTGATATATTTTGTGTCCTCATATCCCCAACACCTGATTGCATAACCGTAAAGTTTCGGGAGTTTATAGGTGGGAATTCAAGTAGCTCCTAGAATATCTTTCCGACGGATGCATGATATGAGATTGGGTAAATCTCTATCATATGTATTTGTTCGCTTATTCGCAAGCCAAATCCTCTGTTTTGTTTTATTTGTGGTATTCGAGTTGCTTCGAAGTCAAATGTTGAATCCATACCTTTCCTAAACGGTGTTCTCATATTGCTATGTGAATACTAATCCTTCTTGATCATCGAGGTCGTCATGTTAATTCTTTTCCAACCGGCGTGCTTCTCTTTAAGTGGATCCGATCATTTCAACATCCGCAAGATCAACTCTAAGTTTTCTCACCGGTGTTTGTTTCATCTGTCCCAAGTAGTCTTTGTTTTCCCGCCCTCCCACCCTTTTCTGCAAGGACTTATATATTTTAATCAAGTATCCATTTATTCATGTGAAGTCTCTTCACTCTTTTCAATCAATGTTCTGATCCAGTGATCCCTCATGAAGATGCTCAACAGCTCCAAGTTCATCATTCTTCATTCTCGTATTCTTTTCCGGTGGATTTAACTCAAGCTTTCAGTGTTGATCATATTCCTTTCCTTGTTGCAAATTCTTTCTCTTGCCGATGCACCTCGTAATCATTCACTTCTCTCTATTCATTTGTTCTGGAGTGTTGAAGATATCTCAGAAGGCTCGTCTTTTCATTCCAGATCCGTTCAAGTTATTTTGAGGTTGTTATCTCATTCAAGCCATTTAATTCTACCGGTGCAATCTTTATTTCAAGCAATCCTTCAACGATGTTTCTTTCGAGTGGGCCCTAACCCACAGGTATTTTCCTAGGATCTTACCTGACTCTTCTAATTTATCCGGAGCCATTTCCCAAATTCTTTTCGAAGCTTGACATAAGAATGAATTTTCATCAGTCATATGTCTTTCTCCAAAATCTTTCAAATTCTTTTCATCATTGGTTCAACCTTTCCAATTTTCATCCCGGAGTATCTCAACAATTCATGGTGGTTTCTCATCGTCATTCTCAACATTTGAAGACCGAAGAAGAGTTTCTCTTAAATCTTGCTCCATTCACTTCAAGATTCATGGTTCTAGCTTGATGCCATCCTCTCATAATTGTTTTCGATTGTGAGAATTCTTTTTACCCATCCGGAGCATTTCATGAGTTGTTCCCATTTCTTTCCTCTGTATGCCATCATGTCATAATTCCTCATTCTCAGCTTTCAGCTCTCGTTCTCCAAATCTTACCGGTGCATCATTCAAGTATTCTCTAATCAGCTCGTGATCTATTCGTTCATTTGTATCTAAATGCCCTCAAGTATCTTCATTCGTTTTCCAATTATTCCCGGTGAATTGTGCCTTTGCTACTTTCATTTTCAATTTTTACGGTGGTTCGTTCAATATTCCTCTTCCTTTATTACCGTATCATTTCATTCGTCCTTTCCAATCCTCTCGGTGATTCGTCGAATACCTTCTCAAGTTTGCGCCATATCTATCTTAATCCTTTCTACGAGAATAAGTAGTATGCCAAATTCGTTGCTTGTCATCAATTTAAATTGGTGAAGGATACACATAACATAATTCTTATTCTTGTTTCATCCAAGTGATTAATCCTTTCCTTCAGAGTTTGTTCATGAGGAATAAATTATCGGTTCTAAGATGTTCATATTTTCTTTCCGGAGTTCCAAGTTCTCTCGGTTATATAATCGCGAAGCTCCATCTAAATTATTGCAAGGCTTCACCTTGTGTTTTCAACTTCTCATTCTTTTTATCATCCTTTTATTATCGGAGTTCTTCATGGAGGCTCTACATGGTGGTTCGTCAAGGATCCTTTTCATTCTTCAATTGTTCTTCAAGATTTCTCTTGAAGTTATGATCCGTCAAGCCATACTTCAAAATAAACATGGTGCTCAACACATGTTTTGTTTTGAGGAGCTCAAGTATTCTTCTTCTTGCATTCCGAAGTGCAATTCTTTCTACCTTATCTCTTAAGATGGTGTTATGTCACTCTTGGCAATTTCTCCTCGTGTTTCATGATTCACAGGTTGTCAGGAATGAGATATTTAAATCCATCATTTTCTCTTTGTTCAAGAAATCTTTTCAACCAATCTATCTCTCCGTTGGAGTCATCTTGTGTCATGTTTCACCTAAAGCCTTCCCTATGGAATGTTGCTATTATGGTGTTTATCAATGATCCAAGTCATCTCTCTATCATCTTGGTGGAAGAAGTTTTTCATCTTTTAGTGCTCTCAATCAAATCAATGGTTTTCCATTAGTGGACGGTTGTCACCTCATAGTCTTGAGATGTTTCCATAAGCCCACTACAAGCTTATTCTTTTCGTGTTGTTTTTCCAACAACTCCGTTATAACCTTCTTGGAAGGGTACTTTCCAAGCTCATTTGTGGCGAAGTTGGCATTTTCTTCTCCATTCTTTTATTTCAATGATCTATCTTCTATTCTTTCTTCCGGAGGCATGGTGATGTTGCTCTCTTCACTCATCATCTCGAATTGTGAGGACAGTGTTCTTTTCATGCTTATCCATTTAACCGGAGTGTTGTGTCATCTCTTAAAGTTCTTTTCATCTTATCAAGTTTTCCTTCTTCTTTCAGTCGGAGTGCTGCCCAAATTATATCATTCTTATTCCTTTCTATCTTGTTTTAACCGGAGTGGTTTCAATATCTATCTTATCACTAAACCTCTTGGTTCCCGTCGTATCACTTGTTCCTCTTTTCTAACAGAGTGTTTTCAGCTTTGTTCATCTTCGTTGTTTTCTTTCTTTCATTTTGCTCAACATCTCAAGGTTCATGGTTTCACTCGTTTGTCGAAGAAGCAACTTAGTTTTACCTCTTCTCTTCTTCTTCCATTTCTCTCCGGTGCCATCCTAGATCTCGGGACGAGATCCTCTTGTAGTGGTGGAGTGTTGTAACACCTGGATGCAACTTTCCATATTCGTAACTCCAACTCTTGCCTTCTACGGAGATGCGATATATTATTTCCTTCGTGGTTGGGTTTTTGTCTTTTGTTTTGCATTTTGTTCATGTCATGCTTTTCTTCATCGCATCATCCGCATTGCATCGGCACTCGTTGCCCTCATTGTTTTTAAAAACTTGCATCTGCTCGTAGTTGCCCGTCCCTCCTTGCTATCGTTGACCGTTCCGAGACCAACATTGTTCTTCGTTTGCCCTCTTGCCTAAACCGGAGTCTCTCTGTACAGCCACCGACTACCTCCGCAACCTAGTCCGAAAACTTCTCCCGGACCCGACCCGGGCTGTCATGACCAATGGAGTGCGGATCATCTCCAAACATCTACAAAACATCTCCGTTTTCTTATTTGGACTCCCTACCTATTTATTTCTCGACCTTTCGATTACAATCGGAGGGACGAGATAGCCCCTAGCCTAACTCACCCGCTATATATACTAGTCTAAACCCTAGCCCTAGCTGTCCCATCCACCAAATCCTCCACGCCGCCACCCATCGACCATCTCCCTCGGGATCCCTCATGATCCACCCACCTGGTCTCCTCCTCAGTTCCTCACCGAGCCGACCACCATCCATCCCGATCCACATCCCTCCTACCAGAGCCTCCGACCACCTCCCGTGATTTCCGCGCCACCAAAAAATCCCCAGCAGCCACAGCCCTCGACCTCGTCAGCCCTGTCGCCGCCGGCGACCTCATCCACTAGGGCGTCGCCCTCATCCACCAGGCCAGGAGCCCGAGCTCCTTCTCGTGCATTCGTGCCCCGCCATCTCCATCGCTCCCTGGCCTCCCTGCCTGCAAGCGTCGCCCGCCATGACCACATGAGCGTTGCCTCCTCTGCTTGCCAGCGCCTGCTTCCCTGCTCCAGATCGACCGCCAAGCCATCACCGAGAAGCCACCACCGCCAGGACCCTCCTCGAGCTCCAAGTCCTCGCCCCGTTTCTGCCGTTTTCTGCCCGCTCCTTGCCGGAGTTCCTTGCAGCGCCGCCGCCATGGACGCCCGACCTCGCTGCCGTCCATGGAGCTCTGCCTCACCCCTGGTGACTTGAACCAAGCTGGATCCCTGGACCTCCTCCGCGCCGCTGCACCTCTTCCGCCGGTGAGATGCCCTGCTGCTGGTCCTGCATGTTCCCCTGCACCTTCCCTGCCTCACATCTCCCTGTTTCTTCTGCCCCAGCAGGAGTCAAGCCACCGCCCTGCCTTGTTCCACGCCTCGCCACGGCCCTCCTCGACCTCCTTCGCACCGGATCCGTCCCCCTCGTCCATCCACTCGTCGCTGAAGGTCGCCGCCATGCCCTGCATCCCGCATCGCCTGCTGTCTTCCTCTGCTTCGAGCGACAAGACGAGCGCCGCCCCGTCGTTGACCCGATCTGGCGCCAGCGTGGACAAGCGCCAAGGCCCAGCTCGCCCTCCATCTCCCCGCGCCAAGCCAGCCACACCGACCGGGCCTCAGCCCATGGTGAGCAGCACCCCCAGCCCCTTCTTTGTGTTCACCCCAGCAGTGCTCCAGATTCGGCCCGATATGTTTTCTTTTCCTCTGTTACGAATTTAGAGTTTATCCAGAGAACGTTGTTTTGCAGAAAAACCCTCATGTTCATGCATTTAATATCTCACAAACCGTGCATCGGATTAAAATGATATATATATGTAAAATGCTTAGAATTTTGTGTAGATTAATAATATTCCACTTTCATCCATGTTTAAAATGTTGTTTGTTTAATTTGCTAAATGCCATGTTAAAATGAGTTATTTCATAACTAAATAACCGTAGCTCCGTTTTAAATAAACTTTATATGTAAATGGGGTAGAAAAATGCCTAGATTAACTTGCTGCACTTTAGTTTGCTGTTTAACAACATTAAAATTGTGTACAGGGCAGAACAGTACCAAATTCGAAATATGGACATGAGGATTTTCCGGAATTGTTGTTTGTTGTTCCGGCCTCATTTAAATTTGCCTAAATAGTTAGTTTACTTATGCCTCACCTCTTGCCATGTTTAACAACATTTAATATTGTTGAGTAGCTTATAACGAGATCAAACTAAATAACTGCATGTGGTGTTTCGTCGATATGCAACTCGTTGCATATTGAGCTCCACTTAACTTGTAGTATCGTTTGTTGCACTTTGCCATGACATGCCTATCTAAACCGGACATGCATCATACTTGGTTGTGCATCATGCCATGATTATGTGATGGTTGTTTACCATGTTGTTTGTTTCTTTCCGGTGTTGCTTCTTAGTTCCGGTAATGTTGCGATTGTGAGGATTCGTTCGACTACTTCCGTTCGTCTTCTTCATGGACTCGTTCTTCTTCCTAGCGGGATTTCAGGCAAGATGACCGTCACCTTGGATCTCATTACTATCATTGCTATGCTAGTTGCTTCGTTCTATCGCTTTGCCGCGCTACCTATCTCTTGCTTTTCAAGCCTCCCAAATTGCCATGAACCTCTAACCCTTGTCACCCTTCCTAGCAAACCGTTGTTTGGCTATGTTACCACTTTTGCTCAGCCCTCTTATAGCGTTGCTAGTTGCAGTGAAGATGAAGATTGCTCCATGTTGGATTATGTTTATGTTGGGATATCACAATATCTCTTATTTAATTAATGCATCTATATACTTGGTAAAGGGTGGAAGGCTCGGCCTTATGCCCGTGTTTTGTTCCACTCTTGCCGCCCTAGTTTCCGTCATATCGGTATTATGTTCTCGGATTTTGCATCCCTAACGCGGTTGGGTGATTTATGGGACCCCTTGACAGTTCGCTTTGAATAAAACTCCTCCAAAGAAGGCCCAACCTTGGTTTTACCATTTGCCTCACCACCACCTATTTTTCCTTGGGAGTCGCTCTCTCGAGGGTCATCTTTATTTCAGCCCCCGCCAATGCTTGTCTAAGTGTTGGTCCAAACTAGAGCACCGTCTTGGGACCATCCCTTGGCAACTTGGGTTACGTCGGTACAGACGCTTCGCTTATCCGGTGTTGCCTCGAGAACGAGATATGTGCAGCTCCTATCGGGATTGTCGGCACATCGGGCGGTCTTCTTTGGTCTTGTTTTACCATTGTCGAAATGTCTTGTAAACCGATTCCGAGACTGATCGGGTCTTCCCGGAGAAGGAATATCCTTCATTGATCGCGAGAGCTTATCATGGGCTAAGTTGGGACACCCTCTGTGGTTTGAACTTTTGAAAGCCGTGCAGCGGTTATGTGGCGATGTGAATTTGTTAATATCCGGTTGTAGTAAACTTGAAGTAAACTCTTCTAAAATACACCAACCGTGTGTGTAATCGTGAGTGTCTCTTTCGGGTTGATCGAGAGGAGAACACGGTTTCGGGTTATGTCTGACGTAAGTAGGAGTTCAGGATCACTTCTTGATCATTACTAGTTGACGACCGCTTGCTTTGCTTCTCTTCTCGCTCTTATTTGCGTAAGTTAGCCACCATACATTGCTTAGCCGCTGCTGCAACCTCGCCACTTTACACCTTCCTTTCCCATTAAGCTTTGCTAGTCTTGATACCCATGGTAATGGGATTGTTGAGTCCTCGTGGCTCACAGATTACTACAACAACGATTCTTGTGTACAGGTTATGCGATGATCATGACGCGAGAGCGATGTTTGCTTGTTTTGGAGTTCTCCTTCCGCTTCTTCTTCGATTAGGGATAGGTTCCGTGTCGGCAGCCTGGGCTAGCAGGTGGATGCCGTTTGAGTTTCGCTTATGTTTCATCCGTAGTCGGATGTTGATCTTGTATATGATGTATTGTTGTATTCATGTGACATTGTATGTCTTGGATGTATCCCCACTATTATGTAATGTTGATGTAATGATATCCACCTTGCAAAAGCGTCTTCAAGATGCGCTTCTATCCTTGGTTGGACCTTCGAGTTCCTTTAGGATAGGGTCGCATCTTGGGCGTGACAAAGCACTTCTTATTTGTTCTAGAATCTTCCGTATCAGAATTGCCCAAATGTTTTTCTACATGATTTGCCATTATTTGTTTTTACTTTATGTCTTACGACGCACAATTCCATGAATCTTAAAATAGATTAGCTTTCTTATAAAAACTAGATGATTTTGAATGAAATGAACTATAATAATTAAACGAACATCTACATCATGCATATATGACTCAAAGCTTGCATGTTATAATGTGGTATTTATTCATAATTTGGTTGCCAAATCTCATGCGTGCAATGCACGTGTACCTTACTCTAGTCTAAATGGTGTTTGTGTGTGTGTGTGTGTGTGTGTGTGTGTGTTGTGCGTGTTGAGGTGCAAATTATCTTTTTTTTGGTACACGTTAAGCTTGTTCTTCCGAAATTTCAAGCCGCGCCTTGTTATGCCGAAAATTCAAGCTAGCGTCTCTATCTATCATGCTGCAAAACTCCTGCCTCCTCAACCCGCGCCATGTTAGCCCGAAATATTTAAGATATATCTTTGTCTCGTTGTGCTCCGACAACTCCCTCCATCTCAACCCGCGCCTTGCTATTCCGAAATTACAACGCGCGTGAAAACTCCCACCTCTGTGAAATCCCGACACGCGAAATGCCCGTGGTACCCTGAACCGAAGAACCGCCTCAAATCGGTGGGGGTACTTTCGTAACTTACCCCACATTTCGGACAAGCGCGTCTCTAAGCCATGTTTCCCCACCGCCATCCCATCTGCCCACCCATTTGTACACCGAGGCCGCGAAAACCCGCGACGAAACCCCACACCCTGCTCCGTCCGCCACCCAGCCGGAGCCTCTTCCCCGACGACGCCGTCCACAGCAACACCTCGACGTCCCTCATCCACCATACCGGATGAGGATCCGTGATCGATCTCATCGTCCCGCTGGTTCAGCCACCCCGTCCTCCACCTCCAAGGAGCTGCCCCGACGTTCCCCTCGTCTTTCGCGCCACCTCCATTCCCACACCGCCGTCTTCACCGCACCACCGGAAGAGCATCATCATCGCTGCTTCCTCGGATGAAGTTGCGGCCTAATCGGCGCCACCAAAGAGGTTGTACACTAATCGCCGCATTTTCTTCTTGATTCGATCTCACGGTCTTTGCCGGTATTCCCGAGCCGACATGGCACGGCTCCATCCACGGCGTCGCCGCCACTTCCTCCACGACGTCGCTCCTCGGCGGCGGCGTCCACATCGATGAGGAGCTGCTGCTGCTTTATCTCTCACCCGCCGCTGCTGCCCTTGCTCTTGGTCACCGCACGCTCTTGCTATTGCTCTTGCTCATGCTGCTGCTCTCGCTCTTGCTCTTGCTTGCGATGCTGATCTGATTTAGCTACACTTGATCATTGAATCGACTTTTGGGTCGATCGATTTTCAAAGGGGTGGGGGCTCACGGTGAAGGAAGAACCAGCCAGCTGGGAGGGGGGCTCACGGAGAGGTACCCCACTATCTATCTTAGGGTTCAGGATGGGGCGGTGGTCGCCGGCGTTGGCGGGCGGTGGCGTGGGGATCACGGAGAAAAAGCTCGCACGGGAGGGGGCTAGAGGGATGGCCGGGCGGCGGACCAGCGGTGGGGAGTGTTTCAGGCGAGGCGGTGCATCATCGCCGCATGGACGGCGGGGGCTACTGTTTGGCGGTGGTGGCTAAGCGGCTCAAAGGGGTGGAGGTTGAAGATGAACCGCAGCCCTTGATTTCAGATCCAACGGTTGCAAAATTGACCGATCGAGAGATGAAAAAGTCAATCGACCGACATGTAGCCTCTCCTTGCTAGTGCATTCGGCCGACAAAGAAAATACAGTTTCGACAGAAAATTCAGTTTGACGGTTAAGTTCGATTTGACAGTTAAGTTCGGCTTGACGCTTAAATTCAGTTTTGACAGTTAAGTTCAGAGATGAGCGGCTGATGTATTTTACATCTAGCACTTTGTGGTTATGTATTTTACGTCATGTATTGGAGATGCTATTATAATTCCACTCAGGTTAACGTTGTTCGTTGTCTCTCTTGTCCTACTTCAGCCTTGTCGTCGTACAACTCACCGGAGCTGCTCCAATGACGAAACCATCCATCACAGCGGAGAAGTACCTCGGGCTCCATCTCCAGACGCCTAAGATCTTCTTCCCCTCCTCCGACAGCCAAGTCAGTTGGAGCATCCTCACCGGTCAACCCAATCACGCTGAGATCGACATGGCTTCGCCAAAGAGGTTGTACACTTGTTGCATCTCTTTTTACTCCACATGTTATATATATTGTCCACTGAGCACTCGTTGTAACGGGAAATACGATTATTTTATCCTACTATATGACAAGCAGTGAGGTACCAAGCAACTTAGCTATCCGTGATGGACTCTCTTGAACGCCATCATTATTTATCTCTGCACGTTTGAGCTGTGCATTTGTCGATGGGCACAGGAGTTGAGCTAGTATGGCGTTGGCACAGGTCCAAAGTAATAGAAGTAGCACAAAAACATTTTTATAGTGTAGGATTTTCCTTGCTCAAGCTCGCCTACTAGAATCGCCAAAGGCTTGAAAGGAAAAGTGAATGAAAAACATCGGAATTGGAAAGTTTCCTATGGTACTACTTTTCATGAATTTGGTGCAAAGGAATGGAGCAAAGGAAAACTGTAGTATTTCTTCCTTTAGTGTCTCCTTGAAAGAAAAACCGTAGGAATTCTAATTTCCACTTCTCCTCCTTTTCATATTCCTATTCATCAAGCACAAGACTAAGAGATAGTAGCATAATAGCATATAACTGTACATTTTCTTGTGGTTTGACTTAATCTCACCGTGCTTTTTTGCATCCTGTGATCTTCCAATTGTTGTGAATCAAACACCCAGTTAGCGTAAATCACGTGTTTTTAAATTCTCTGCTTTGCACGTGCATTCCTATCCTAATCCTGTCTATTTCCTATCCCTGCATTGTTAGAATCCTCAAATTCAAACAAGCCCTTACTCAATTACTTCACATGAGATATGTGTCAAACAAAACCTTGTGTGGTTTGTCTGCTCACAGCCAGTGTTCCACCCATTTCACCGCTCCAATGATGGAAGGGTTCACCACAGCAGGGATCCGCTCTCTAGACTGTGTTTTGCCGCCTCAGATCTTCTTCCCCGCCGCCGGTAGCCACGGCAACTGCATTACCATCATCAATTGAGCAGATGACCTTGAGGACTACACAGGTCCGCAAGAGAGGTCGCACTCTTCCGTGTCTGCTTACTTTATGCGTCGCTTAATATGATGACATGCTACATTATCGTCGTGTTCACCTATTAGACTCTGAGTCAGGTCCAAACTAATGCTTAAACTTGAGTTTTTAAATGGTTGTGGGGTACATATTGGGGCAGCAATTAGAACTATCTGTCTACTATCTGGTTAATCTCCGGTGTCTACTATGAGTTTCATGTTGGGTGCAACAAACATTAAAGGAGCCATTATCTATATTTTTTAACTAAAGCTATTATCTGCCTGCTATCATTGGTTTTGGGTCTATCCACAGTTTGCTACCATCACTCTGGATTTGTGCATGCACTCCTTACACAATCTCACTATGTTTTATTCCTATGCATGCCAGTTATTCTACACAATGGAACTGATCATGTAGAGCAAAAGAGACGAGCCTTGCGTGGCAATAAAATTTCATGCAGACGTCATTCCATGGTGGGCGCAAAGGCAGCCCCCCTCCAACCATTTAGGATCGTAATCAAGAGGAAGATAAGTGTTCTGAGGGGGATTTAGAAGGAGAAGACCACTCCTATTTACCCCATGAGGTCTTCGCTCTAACTTGGCATGCTGATGTTGGTAATATCATGCATGTGGTGCCTTGCATTGCTTATCAGATACATTAAAGATGTCATCCGCTTAGTTTAGACATGCTTTGTGTCAATGCCATCTGCTTAGTTTCTTTATCGTATATGTGAATCATGCAATGCCATCTTGTCTAGCCAGGCATCATATATGTGAATTTTGCAATGCCACCTGGTTAGCCACCATCTTATATGTGAATTATATCATGCCATCATTTTTTATTACGTGTTAAATTTGTCAACAATTTTAGTACATTCAATTACTCTTCCTGCATCAGCCATTCAAGACGGTCATGGAAAAATCTGGAGTGGAAACAAGGTCTTCAGAGCGCATAATGCTATCTCGACGGCGCATGTCTTGTTGGTTACCGATAGCTCCTCGTGAGGAGGATTCGTAGACAGATGACCACCATATTCCCCCTGTGTGCATGCCCTAACTTGGCGAGGTTATGTTGCTCATATCGTATGCGTATGGTATCTTGCATTGCTATGTCATTTGCTTAGTTTAGACATGCTTTGTGTGAATGCCACTGCTTAGTGTCTAATTACCATATATGTGAATTATGCAATGACATCTTGTTGCAAGACATTATATATGTGAATTATGCAATGTTATCTTGTTGCAAGGCATTATGTATGTGAATTATGCAATGCCATGTTGTTTAGGCAAGCGTCATATATGTGAATTATATCATGCCATCCTTTTTTTATATTTCTCATTGCTTTTGTCGACAATGTTTGTATGTTCAATCGCTTCTTCCTGTGCATCAACCATTTGAATTGGTGATGGAGAAATCTGAGTGAAAACAAGGTCTTGAGCGAGACAATGCAACTTTCTTTGAAGCAGATATCTTGCTGGTTACAGATAGCACTTCAGAGGAGGATTCAGAGGCAGATGACCAGTCCTATTATCCCCCTGAGGTGTATGCCCAAACTTGGCAGGGTTATATTACTCATATAATGCATATATTGTATTGCAATGCTTAGTTTTTACATCATATACACAATATTGAATGCCATGTCCTTAGTTGACACATCATATATGCGACTGCCCTCTGCTCACTTCCTTAGTATATAAATCATATATTTGAATTATGTCATGCCATGATGTTTACATAGACATCATGTATCTGAATTATGGCATGCCAACCCATTTTCTAAAGACATAATATAGTTATATCATATCATCCTGTTTACATAGTCATCATATTTTAAATTATGTCATTCTATCCGTGAATTATATCCTGCTATCATGTTTCCATCGACGACATGTTTATGATTTATGGCATGCCAACCACTTTAATAGACACATCGTATAGTTATATCATGTCATCCTATTTACATAGTCATCATATTTTGAAGTATGTCATTCTATCCTGTTTAGTTAGCCATCATACATGTGAAATTGTGTCATGCTATCCTGTTTATTAGCCATCATATATGTGAAATTATGTCCTGCTATTCTGTTTGCTTAGACAACATAAATGTGAATTATTTCATGCCCTGTTTTCTTCCCTACTATCCATTGCACCTGTCTATCTTACAATGTCTGTACATTCAATTACTTTTGTTGTTTATCAGCCATTTCAATTGGAGGGGGTGATGGCAGTATCTGTGGGAGTAAAAATACGGTCTTCAGAAAAGATCGTGCTACCTGTCGATGGAGATAGAACCACTGTTGTACTTGCCCAAGAACCAGCCCCACCACACATAACCCACACTCATGCAGATTGTACCCCTATCCAGTTGGACAGAGAACCAGCTACACCCCTTCTAAACCCAACCCCAGCAGATAGACACCCAGTTCCCATTGAAACAAAGACCGTCTCCACCATAGAGCACCCAAACACGAAGCGGTTAGTAAGGCAACTGCAGTGCCCAAATCACGAGGACCACCACTCCGAACTCAAGTCAATGCTTAAAGCAGCAGAAGAAGAATTGTTCTCGTGTCAGATTCCGTAGCTATGGTTCATACTACTTTGCTCTTGCATCATCGTATTTCTTGATACCAACTAATTTCAAATTTGAAGGATGCAATTGAAACTCCAATGGTGCAACAGTATGTTTTAAACCTGTTTCTTCAACGTGTTTGGCTGTTTGTCGTTGTAACTTGCTCTATGTTGATTTCAGTTTCAATTGAATAAACAGTTATGTTCTCATGCCATGCACATTACAAGTGTTGTTATTGTTGTGTAGTTTCCCACACTTATATTCTGTCTATGCTGCTTTGTCTTACATAGATATGATTCGAATCGTATCTATCTTGATTTGGCAACATAAACTAGAATGATATAGACCATACAGGACCATACTACATAGATATATGTTTGTTTCATCTTTGTTATCCCGTCCACCTTACTCTTTGAACTGGTTTACCAAAATGAGTTTCATATACTACATTGTAAACCTGAGATGTGTTTGTTTGTTTCTCTTTTAGAATGTGGATAAAATATTGGAGAAGAGTACCCTGTTATGCAATGGTAAAGGAAGTAATGCAGATAAGGTTCAAGATAGTGAGACATCCATGTTGGTCTCCAGGAAAGCTGATAAAAACTATATTGAAGACACCGAGACAACCCCAAAGTCCTGTCTTGATGTAGTGTTCGAGTTACTGGCTACCACTGCTGGCACCAGCTCTTAGAACTCGTTGCCTGAATCAGTTCGGCTTCTTGAGTCTCAACTTCAAGTTGAAAGACATCGATCAGATGTTATGCGACAGGAAGCCGAAGGACTGAGGAAGTCCCTGCAGAATTCAGATGCATACTTTACGGTGCAACAAAGAAGTTACTGGAGGACTTAAGCGCCAAACAAGAGAAAGTTAATAAGCTTGCTAAGCATCTTGCCAGATTATGGGTACCTGTGATATTGTTTCTTGAGCTCTTCAAGTGGTTTCAGCTTTTGGACTTGTTTTGCTGCGGCGTTTATATGCTGATGTGTTCCCTATATTTGCACTGGTGGCAAACTTTGATGCCCAGTGGATGTAATATGTGTAATAGCCGTGATAGCCTAGTGTAAGTTGCTTGCTTATTTATTTCCTTGTTGTCTTGTTTATTTGTTTGCTTGTAGTCAGTGAAGTTCTTTTTCTGCGTTTTGCTAGTTGCTGCAATAACTTATTTTTTAAAACTAGGCCACAATAACCATGGGCTAATATTTACTGTAGTGACACTGGGCCTCCTTCGTCAGAGAAAGCGATGGGCCTTCTACGGGTCAGATAAACAGTGGGCCTTCTACGGGCCAGAAACAGTGGGCCTTCTACGGGCCAGAAACAAGGCCTTCTACGGGCCGTAGAAACAATGGGCCTTCTACGGGCCGTATCATCAATGGGCCTTATACGGGTCGTATGATCGATTGGCGAACATGGGCCAAACAGACCGTGTTACGCCTAAATGGGCTAGAGTTGGAATCGTCTGCTCATGGGTCGACCATAATGGGCCATCGTTAATAGGCCGTGTTGATGACGCTATGAAAATGGCCCAACGATTAACGGACCACAAACGGGCCGATCAGTAACCACGGGCTGAATTTGGCCCACAAGCAGAAAATGACAGTAACGGGCCGTAAGTAAATGAATGCTGGAAAATAGCCCAATAAATGGGCTCTGAGAAGGCCCAAAGATAACATGGGCTGGAAACGGCCCAACGGAATAACGGGCCATTAATGGTATAAAGTGATACACTGTTCTTTACGGGCCAGTTTCACCATGGGCCGTTAATGGGTGTAAAGTGATACCTTTGTTCATTACGGGCCGCCACCACGGGCCGTTAATAGGACAAGAGTTACATAGGGCCTCATATGGGCCGAAGACGTCATGGGCCATACATGGGCCAGAAGTGAAAACGGGCTAGAATCATATTGGATGGCCCAGATGACGCTACTGGGCCTAATTCGAATAGGGCGTAACGGGCCTTGGGTTAGTGCGCTGTAAATGGGCTATATACAAACAGGCCGTTAACAGGCTTTCCATGGGCCGGCCCGCCACCTTTTGACCAAGTCAAACGGGTTGGCCTTTTCACAGGAATGGGCCTCTGTTGGGCCATGCCACGTGTCGACGTATCATAGGCGCCTTCTGTCTAATGAGTGGATGACATCTGTCCCAGCGATGAGCCGACACGTGTTTCCTCCAGCCAATGATGATTTTACTCGTGGAAAATCCCCATTGGTCGGGGCTGTTAACGTGTTATCGGATACAAAACCCGACCCGATAGCTTAACGGCATTCCGTTACGGTGGATGCCACGTGTCGGTCACCCTTGACGAAAGCACTTCTGTGACGCGTGATTTATCGTGTGGAAGTGGACACTTCCGTGATGATAATTTTGGTAATGTCATGGAACACTTCTACGACAGCACATGTATGACTATCTTGATTCTGTCATAAAATCGTCATGGATGTACATGCATGACAGAAAACGCGACCTACTGTGACAAACACGTATCATCACGGAAGTGTATTTTTTTGTAGTGATATGTCATAACAGTAGATCAACTCATAGAACTTTTCATGATCAAGTGGCAAACTATTCACATGATAAAGTATAGATTATAAACTTTCTTGAAAACTAACAAACAGTTCTCAGTCATCAAATAATTACAATTCATCTTATTTTCAGGAAGAGTCTATGTCAGAGCTTTTATTTAGCAAACTCCACATATTCAACTATCATATAGTCTTCCATGATTGCTACCACTCAAAGCATATTTTTTAGAACAAATAGCATCCATCGAACACAGAGAAAGATAGGGGCTTAATGTTTCGCCTCCCAACCTTTTACCTCAAGGGTAATGTCAACAATAATAATTCATGCTCAAACATATTTGAATGGCCATATATGCTCAGATCTTTCCATCACATGATGCTTGCCAACTAAAGAGTAGGTTGGAATGAGAAGGAATACTACTGACTCTTGCATAAAAGTAAAAGATAGGCCCTTCGCAGAGGGAAGCAGGGATTTTCAGAGGTGCCAGAGCTCGGAGCAAAAACAGAGATGAAAATAATTTTGAGAGGTATGCTTTCATTGTCAACATAACGACCAAGAGTTCCCAACATCTTCCATACTACATACATTATAGGAGGTTCCCAAACAGAAAGGTAAAGATTTTTACTCCCCCTCCACCAACAATCATCAATCCATGGCTTGCCCGAAACAACGGGTGCCTCCAACTAACATCAAACCTAGGGGAGTTTTGTTTGCAATTATTTTTGATTTGATTTCGATCTTTTGATCATGGGGCTGGGCATCCCAGTTACCAGCCATTTTCTCGTGATGAGCGGAGTCCACTCATCGTGAGAATAACCCACCTAGCATGGAAGATACTACTAACCCGTAGTCGCTACATGAGAGATTCGCATACAAAACAGATTATTATTTGAAGGTTTAGAGTTTGGCACATGCAAATTTACTTGGAACGGCAGGTAAATACCGCATATAGGTAGATATGGTGGACACTCATGGAAGAAACTTCGTTCAAGGAATTTGGATGCACAAGCAGTATTCCCGCTTAGTACAGAGATTTTTGCTAGCAAAGGATTCTAAATAGCAAGCACCACATGTTAGAGGATCCATAACAATATAACTTCTATACAAATATACCCAAGCATAACTCATTATGTTGTCTTCCTTGTCCAACTTCAACTAATTGGCTCAGGTTTGAAAATAATTAATGGGGCTCACAATCATAGAAGATGTCCAAGATAGTATATTTATATGTGAAACCTCTCTTCCTTCAATATTCTTTCATGAATTGTTCAAGCGACCAATACAATGTTTGCTAATCCTTCAATAAATTTACCACCTCTACTTCTTATATGTGAAGGCATTACTCCCCATGGGAAAGGCATATGAAACATATATAATTTCAGATTTATGACATTCAAATCATTCAACCATCTACTCATAGGATATAAGTGAAGCACACGAGTAAATGACAAACTACTCCAAAAAGATATAAGTGAAGATCAATGAGTAATTAAATAATTATGTAGCTATGTGAAGACTCTCTCTCATTTAAGAATTCCAGATCTTGTTATTTTACTCAAACAGCAAGCAAAGCTAAAGAAAATGACATGACGCTCCAAGCAAAACACATATCATGTGGTGAATAAAAACATAGCTCCAAGTAAAGTTACCGATGAACGAAGACGAAAGGGGGGATGCCTTTCGGGGCATTCCCAAGCTTAGGCTTTTGTTTGTCCTTGAATATTACCTTGGGGTACCTTGGGCATCCCCAAGCTTAGGCTCTTGCCACTCCTTATTCCATAGTCCATCGAATCTTTACCCAAAACTTGAAAACTTCACAACACAAAACTTAACAGAAAATCTCGTGAGCTCCGTTAGCGAAAGAAAACAAAACACCACTTCAAGGTACTGTAATGAACTCATTCTAAATTCATGTTGGTGTAATATCTACTGTATTCCAACTTCTCTATGGTTCATACCCTCTGATATTACTCATAGATTCATCAAAATAAGCAAACAACACATAGAAAACAGAATCTGTCAAAAACAGAACAGTCTGTAGTAATCTGTATCAAACGTATACTTATGAAACTCCAAAAATTCTAAACTAAATTGGTGGACCTGAGGAATTTGTCTAGTAATCATCCACAAAAAGAATCAACTAAATAGCAGTCTCCAGTAAAAAGTTTTAGCTAATCTCGTGAGCTCTAAAGTTTCTGTTTTTTTACAGCATGATCATAAAGACTTCACCCAATTCTTGCCAAAGGTTCTACTTGGCACAAACACTAATTAAAACACAAAACCACATCTAAACAGAAGCTAGATGGATTATTTATTACTAAACAGAACCAAAAAGAAAGAAACTAAAATAAAATTGGGTTGCCTCCCTACAAGCGCTAACGTTTAACGCCCCTAGATAGGCATGATGATTTCAATGATGCTCACATAAAAGATAAGAATTGAAACATAAAGAGAGCATCATGAAGAATATGACTAGCACATTTAAGTCTAACCCACTTCCTATGCATAGGGATTTTGTGAGCAAACAACTTATGGGAACAATAATCAACTAGCATAGGAAGGCAAAACAAACATAACTTTAAAACTTTAAGCACATAGAGAGGAAACTTGATATTATTGCAATTCCTAAAAGCATATATTCCTCCCTCATAATAATTTTCAGTAGAATCATGAATGAATTCAACAATATAACCAGCACCTAAAGAATTATTTTCATGATCTACAAGCATAGAAAAATTACTATTCTCCTCACAAGCAAAATTCTTCTTATTCGGAATAGTAGGAGTATCATAAGAAACTTGAATACTATAAATTGTTTCCACATTAAAAGAGTAATGTTCAGAAAAAGGGTAATCATAATCATGACAAGTTTTATAAATATAATCAACACTACTTTTTATAGCATAAGTTTCATCACAATAATCATCATAAGTAGCAACTTTCTTCTCATCATAATCGATTGAAACCTCTTCCGAAATAGTGGATACATCACTAAATAAAGTCATGACCTCTCCAAATCCACTTTCATAGATATTATAAGATTCAACATCCTCCAAAATAGTGGGATCATTACTTCCTAAAGTTGACACTCTTCCAAACCCACTTTCATCAATATAATCATCATAAATAGGAGGCATGCTTTCATCATAATAAATTTGCTCATCAAAACTTGGGGGACAAAACATATCATCTTCATCAAACATAGCATCCCTAAGCTTGGGATAAACATTAATTGCAGCTAATATATTCTCAACATCATCTTCATCAAACATAGCATCCACAAGCTTGGGCCTTTTCATATCATAAGCATAATCACTCTCATCATTAATAGTATGGATAGCACCAATAGTATAGCAATTATAATATTCTTCCAAGCAAGTGCCAAAAAGATTTTCAAGATCATAAGAAGTATCATAATCTTCCCAATCATATCATCACAACAAGCAATAGGCATAACGAGATCATCATCAAGTGCATCATGTTCCACAATTATTTTTGATTCATTTTCATGAGGCACACCAATAATAGGAGCAACATTATTTGGGAGAGATATCTTTTTACCTCTCTTCCTTTTTCTTTTCTTCTTCTTCACCACATCATGTGTGGGTTCAATCCTCTTTTTGGAGTTCCTTATTGATGAGATTGGTTGAATAGAAGGCTCCTCCTCGTTACCTGATTCATCATAAGAAATAATAGGAGGATATTGGGAAGTCTCTTCCCTTTCATTAGTATTCTCTTCATCTTCTATTAGCTTTATTTTCTTTATGTAATTGGCAATATAAGGATTTTGAATGCAATTCACCGCACAATACATATAAATTTCCTCTAGATCAAAACCAAGAAGTTTATAATGGGCAAATTCTGGAAGATGCTTAGTTATACGTTTCATTTCTTCGTAACTCATAAGCAAACTGAGTTCATTATAATGTGCAAGGGAAATCAAGTCATCACAATTTTTGGACACGATTAGATCATGAAACAATTTGCATCGGATAGCTAAATGACCCTGTTCATTGCAAAGTCCACAAGTACGACCAAGAAAATTTAAATTTTCAGCAAAAACATCTAGCCTTTCTTGCAACAATTTAGTTTCTAAGTGCTTATGCTTCTTGCAATATCTATCTTCCCTATTTGGTGTGTACTTGAAAACCCAATGCACTCCACAAATATTGACATGTTTATAGGAGACATTTTCATCATAACTAGTGCAATCATCATTAGTACCATGGATATTCAAGGAGTTCATACTAACAACATTGAAATCATGTTCATCATTCAAAGATTTAGTGCCAAACATTTTAGTGCACTATTCTTCTAACACTTTGCCACAATTTTCCTTTCCATCATACTCACGAAAGATATTAAAAAGATGAAGCGTATGAGACAAACTCAATTCCATTTTTTTAGTTTTCTTTTATAAACTAAACTAGTGCTAAAACAAGAAACAAAAAGATTCGATTGCAAGATCTAAAGATATACCTTCAAGCACTCACCTCCCCGGCAACGGCGCCAGAAACTGCTTGATGTCTACTACACAACCTTCTTCTTGTAGACGTTGTTGGGCCTCCAAGTGCAGAGGTTTGTAGGACAGTAGCAAATTTCCCTCAAGTGGATGACCTAAGGTTTATCAATCCGTGGGAGGCGTAGGATGAAGATGGTCTCTCTCAAACAACCACCTGCAACCAAATAACAAAGAGTCTCTTGTGTCCCCAACACACCCAATACAATGGTAAATTGTATAGGTGCACTAGTTCGGCGAAGAGATGGTGATACAAGTGCAATATGGATGGTAGATAAAGGTTTTTGTAATCTGAAAATATAAAAACAACAAGGTAACAAGTGGTAAAAGTGGGAGTAAATGGTATTGCAATGCTAGGAAACAAGGCCTAGGGTTCATACTTTCACTAGTGCAAGTTCTCTCAACAATAATAACATAAATAGATCATATAACTATCCCTCAACATGCAACAAAGAGTCACTCCAAAGTCACTAATATAGCGGAGAACAAATGAAGAGATTATGGTAGGGTACGAAAGCACCTCAAAGTTATTCTTTCCAATCAATCTGTTGGGATATTCCTATAAGTGTCACAAACAGCCCTAGAGTTCGTACTAGAATAACACCTTAAGACACAAATCAACCAAAACCCTCACCTAGATACTCCAATGTCACCTCAAGTATCCGTGGGTATGGTTATACGATATGCATCACACAATCTCAGATTCATCTATTCAACCAACACATAGAACCTCAAAGAGTGCCCCAAAGTTTCTACCGGATAATCAAGACGAAAACGTGTGACAACCCCTATGCATAGGTTCATGTGCGGAACCCGCAAGTTGATCACCAAAACATACATCAAGTGAATCAATAGAATAACCCATTGTCACCATGGTTATCCCACGCAAGACATACATCAAGTGTTCTCAAGTCATTAAAGACTCAATCCGATAAGATAACTTCAAAGGGAAAACTCAATCCATTACAAGAGAGTAGAGGGGGAGAAACATCATAAGATCCAGCTATAATAGCAAAGCTCGCGATACATCAAGATCGTGCCAAATCAAGAACACGAGAGAGAGAGAGAGAGAGAGATCAAACACATAGCTACTGGTACATACCCTCAGCCCCGAGGGTGAACTACTCCCTCCTCGTCATGGAGAGCGCCGGATGATGAAGATGGCCACGGTGAGGGTTCCCCTCCCGTGAGGTGCCTTAACAGGTCCCGATTGGTTTTTGGTGGCTACAGAGGCTTGCCGCAGCGGAACTCCCGATCTATTCTGTTCCCCGAAGGCTTTAGGGTATATGGATATGTATAGGCGGAAGAAATACGTCATGGGAGCCACGAGGGGCCCACGAGGGTGGATGGTACGCCCAGGGGGGTGGGCGTGCCCCCTGCCTCGTGCCTTCCTCGTTGCTTCCTTGATGTGGACTCCAAGTCCCCCGGATTGCTTTCTTTCCAAAAATAACTTCTCCAGAAGGTTTCATTCCGTTTCGACTCCGTTTGATATTCCTTTTCTTGAAACATCAAACAAGGGGAAAACAGAACTGCACTAGGCTCGGGTCAATAGGTTAGTCCCAAAAATAATATAAAAGTGCATAATAAGGCCCAAAAACATCCAAGATGGATAATATAATAGCATGAATACTTCATAAATTATAGATACGTTGAGACGACGTATCAGACGGTGGCTCCGTCTCATGGATCGCGATAATTTTTTCTCCTTGATTTTTTCTGGAAAAATAGGATTTTATAGCCTCGGTTTTAGGGTCTGCGGGGCCACCAGGTGGGGACAACCTACCTGCGCGCGCCAGGAGGGGGCGAGCCCTGGTGGGTTGTGCCCACCCAGGTGCCCCCCTCTTGTGGGTCTTGGCTCCAGACATTCTCTTTATTAATATAAAAAATCCTCACAAAGTTTCGTTCCATTTCGAGAACTTTTATTTCTACACAAAAACAACACCATGGCAGTTCTGCTGAAAACAGCGTCAGTCCGGGGTTAGTTTCATTCAAATCATGCAAATTAGAGTCCAAAACAAGAGGAAAAGCGTTAGGAAAAGTAGATACGTTGGATACGTATCAACTCCCCCAAGCTTAAACCTTTGCTTGTCCTCAAACAATTCAGTTGATAAACTGAAAGTGAGAACGAAAAGCTTTTACGAACTCTTTTTCTCTTGTTTGCATAAATAAGCTTAAACAGCACCCAGGTTTTCAGGCAACATTATAACTAACCATGCCGATAATAATTCTTAAAAATTATATTAACTCATATCAATGACATAATTAGCTAGCAAGCAATAATAAGATATCTCAAACAACAACACGTTATCAAAACAACCATGATATAATATGACAATAGTGGTATCTCGCTAGCCCTTTCTCGCATCAAGAAACATAAATGCAGAGCACCTCCAAAGTTCAAGAAGCGACTAAACATTGTAATTCATGGTAGAAAAGATCCAGTCATGATGCACCCAACATGAGCTACACACAATGCATCAGCATGACAACAGTGCTCTTAGGTTCTGGCGCTTATTTTAGAAGGTGATGACACAACATAAAAGTAAATAGATAGTCCCTTCGCGGAGGGAAGCAGTGATTTGCAGAGGTGCCAGAGCTCAAGTTTTTAAACAGAGGTAAATGATATTTTGAGACATGCACCCTCCTCATTTACCTCATGACCATCAGTTATCAATATCTTCCATGCTAAGCATGCTAGCGGCGGTTCCCAAGCGATAAAAATAAAGGTTTTGACTACATTGGGAGTTTTGTTTGATTATTTGTAAGCTTTTTTCTGTTTGCGCTTTGGGACTGGCATCCCTATTACCGCCCTTTTCTCAGGCGATGGCGGTGAATAAACACTCGACCGAGAATAACCCGCTTAGCATGGAAGATATCGACCACCTCACAGCCGTTCCATGAACGATCCAAGCATACAAAAAGGATATTTATTAGAAGTTTTAGAGGTGGCACATGCAAATTTACTTAGGACGGAGGGTAATACCGCATATAGGTAGGTATGGTTGACTCATCCGAATAACTTTGGGTTCAAGGTTTTTATGTACAAGCAGAATTCCCACTTAGTACAAAGTGAAGGCTAGCAATTAGGTTGAGAAGCGGCCAGCTAGAGAGCAACAACGGTCATGAACATGCATTATGCATAAGTAACATTGGACACTAGCATGAGTAGGATATGAACACCATGAACATAAATATCATAGAAGCTATGTTGGTTTTGATTCAACTACATGCATGAACATGTGCCAAGTCAAGACACTCGAACATTCAGAGGAGGATACCATATCATCATACTACATCACAATCATTTTAATGCAATGTTGATATCCAAGATAAATCATTATCCACTCCTAGCTACTTATGCATGGCATGAGAAACTATAATATCTAATTGTCATTGCAAACATGTTTAATCATAATGGGCTGAATCATGCATACTAGGTTGAACATATTTACACAAACAGAACAAGTCAAGTTCATACCCGTTTCTCTCTGCCACGGTCAGTTCATCGAATATCATCATTATTGCCTTTCACTTGCACGACCGAACGATGTGAAATAATAATAGTGCAAGAGTGCCGTGGACTAAGCTGGAATCTGCAAACATTTTATTCAATAGGAGAAGGCAAGGTAAAATGGGCTCTTTATTAGATCAACAATTGTTTCTATGAGAGCCACTCAACAATTTCATCGTGGTCTTCTCCTCGGTACAACTCGAATAAAAAGAAAAGAAATTCATGGAAACACACTGACATATTTTTGAAGTTTTTGGTTTTCTTGAACAAGCAAATAAAAGGGAAAAGCAAAAACGAGAAAAACTATTTACACGGGAAAGCTCCCAACAAGCAAAAGAAGAACAAGGAAATCTTTTTGGGTTTTGTTTTTAATATTACCACTAAGTATGCATAGAAAGTAAACTAACTACAACTAACTTTTTTTTGGTTTTTCTAAAGTTTTTCAAACACACAAGAAGAAAGCGAGAAAATAAAATTAAGCATGGATGATACAATGAAAAAGTGCGGACACCCACAACTGGAATGAAATGTGTGAACATGAATGTAATGTCGGTGAAAAACACGTACTCACCCAAGCTTAGGCTTCTGGCCTAACTTGGTAAGCAGTCGGTAGCCTGGATAGTAGTCGGGGTGCTGAGGAGCGGGCATCCACTGATCCCGCTGCTAAGGCTCCTCCTCTGCTGCAGCCTGATCGTTCTGGTAGGCGATGATATCCGCAGGCATAATCCTATATCCACCCCTGGCAACAAGATCAAACAAAGCAGGAGCAGGCAATGGAATAATATCACGAGTTTCAATGCTAAAAACCAGGTTATAAGGAATGGGAATGTCGGGGTAATCTCGTGCAACAAAATGGTGGTGTTCCATGGCTGCGCAGTCTAGGTAGACCTTGGTCAGAGGGTAATCATGAGGGCGTATATCAACATTAAAGTGAGCCGCCAAACGAGTAACAAAAATCCCACCATGTATTTTACCCTTGGATTTATTAATATGGAGGCGACGAGCCATAATAGCCCCCAAGCTATAAGTGTTGTCGCCCTCTAGTGCACGACGTAAAACAACAAGGTCTAGTGAACTGAGTGCACGCACCTTCTCTCTAGCAAGCAAGCATTTTGCAATGAAAAGAGCAAAGCAATGCACAGTAGGAAAATGCAAACCAGCGGCAGTGATAGCTGACACCCCTCTCTCATCTCCCACTGTCAAGGTACGATAAAAGGCCTCAAACTGTGCCGGCCTAGGCTCAACAAAACTCCCGTCAGAAGGGATCATGCATATGTTACAAAATTCAGTGAGTGGTATCTGATGGGTTTTAACATATAAACTAAACTGCACCTCAGGGGGATTATTCCTAGGAAGGAAAGTAAAACTTTGAACAAAGATGCTTGTGAGGAGATGATACTCTTCACATTCAATTTGCGATGGAGTCGGTGAGGCCGGTATTAGCAGCATATTGCGTGAACTCCTGAAGGATTCCAGCCTCTTCCATGAACTGGGTATGCGGCCATTCGCACGGCCGTACCTCTACCAACCTCCAGGGATGGAGATCAATGTCAGACTACTCCCCAATAATTCCCTTGGAGTTCTTCTTAGAAGCAAACTTCCTAAAGATATTCATCCTTTTCCTATGAACAAAAATTCTGAAATTTTTAGTCCACAATTTTTTCTCAACAAAACTTCACAAAATTGATAGCAACTACTCATAGGGATACATAGAGCCATAGCAAGCATTCAAACTACTTAGAACTCTAAGAATTCAACATGCAAGCTCATCTACAGCAGGACCAAGAGTAGCTAATTATTCAAAATAAAACCACTAAAACAAAAACTAATTGGACAAACGGTGGAGTCACATACCAAGCAACAATCCCTCGAAACAATTTCGAAAATGGAGCTTCGAGCAAAGAGATCGAAATCCGCGGGCTTGAGAGCAAGAACACGGGAGAGAGAGCAAAGGTGAATTTTTTCTGGAGGTAGGTGATGATGTGGTGTGAAGAGATAAGTGAGGGGGCCCACGTGGGGACCACAACCCACTAGGGCGCGCCTAGGGGTCCTGACACGCCCAGGTGGGTTGTGCCCACCTGGTGCACCTCCCTCTGATATTATTTGCACCAGAAATTCTTAGATAATCAGAAAAAATCATATTAAATTTTCAGGGCATTCTGAGAACTTTTATTTATGGGTCATTTTTGTATTGCACGGGAAATTCAGAAAACAGACAAAGCATGGCATTTTATTTTATTTAACTAATAAAAACATAAAACAAAAGATAGGGACAGAAGGTAGTGCTTACTTAATTCATCAACTTCATACCTCTCAAAAATGATCCATTAATAAGGTTGATCAAGTCTTATTAACAACCAATTTCAATTAGCATGAAACCGAAGAACTTCCGTAAATCACTAAGTTAATTCAACAGGGATGTGAATATCCCCAACAATAAGCATTTCATATTTCTTTTTGGCAGTAGGTAGAGGTAGTTGAAAACGTCCAATAGTGATTGTAGGAGATTTTTCAATAACATTAATACTATTCACTTGGAATTGTTTCTTCGGAAAGTGCACAGTATGCTCATTACCATTGATATGAAAAGTGACCTTGCTTTTATTGCAATCAATAACAGCCCTTGCAGTATTCAAGAAGGGTCTACCAAGGATAATCGACATGTTGTCGCCCCTCGGGTATCTCAAGTATAACAAAGTCAGTCAAAATAGTAACATTAGCAACAACAACGGGCACATCCTCACAAATACCGATAGGTATGGCAGTTGATTTGTCAACCATTTGCAAAGATATTTTAGTAAGTGCAAGTTTATTCAAGTCAAGTATTTTATATAAAGAGAAAGGCATAACACTAACACCAGCTCCTAAATCACACAAAGCAGTTTTCACATAGTTCTTTTTAATGGAGCAAGGTATAGTTGGTATTCCTGGATCTCCAAGTTTTTTAGGTACTCCATCTTTAAAAGCATAGTGGAGATTTCAGCTTCCGGTATTTTTCTCTTATTGGTGATGATGTCTTTCATGTACTTTGCATAAGGAGGCATTTTAAGGATATCAATGAGCGATGCATAAAAGACTGGCCTCAACATCTCAACAAAGCGTTCAAATTCTTCATCATCTTTCTTTTTAGTTGACTTGGGTGTAAAAGGCATAGGTTTTTGAACCCACGGTTCTCTTTCTTTACCGCGTTTTCTAGCAATAAGGTCTCTTTTATCATATCGTGTATTCTTGGGTCATGGGTTATCAAGATCAACAGGTGGTTCTATCTCAACATCACTGTCTGGTTCTTTTCATTGTTTGGTTGAGTATC
Organism: Aegilops bicornis; assembly: GCA_021605145.1. Lineage (NCBI taxonomy): Eukaryota > Viridiplantae > Streptophyta > Magnoliopsida > Poales > Poaceae > Aegilops > Aegilops bicornis. The sequence continues at coordinate 239,640,377 of CM038674.1, read as the reverse complement.
TTCATGAACATCAGCATTATGTTTTTCATTATCAGAAGGTGAGTGTTCATTACCAGACTGAGTTTTAGCATCAGAGATAGAAATTTTATTTTCATTATCAGGAGGTTTTTCTACTTCAGGTTCACTAGAGGCATGCAGAGTCCTATCGTTTTTCTTTTTGTTCTTCTTTTTGGAAGGACTAGGTGCAGTGGTGTTGTTCCTTTGTGAATCATGTTCAGTTCTTTTTGGGTGTCCCTCAGGATAAAGTGGTTCCTGAGTCATTTTACCTCCTCTAGTTGCAACTCTAGCAGCAAAGTCATGTATATTATTATTCGTTTCATCTAGCAACTCTCCTTGACATTTAGCAACTTGTTCTAACTGGGTTTGAACCATAGAAGCGTGTTTTCCAACACCTCTAACATCATTAGAGATTCTAAACAACAAGTCACTCAAGCGAGCAATCATATCAGAATTGTATTTCAATTATTTCATAACATTTGCATTGAAGTGGTCTTGTTTTGTAATGTAGTTTTCAAACTCATAAAGGCATTGACTGGGGTGCATATTGTGAGGATTGTCATTATCATTAAACTTCATTAGATAATTTACCTCTACCACCTTAGGTGGTGGTGGTGTATTAAGCCCATGTATTTCTTTGATAGGAGGTAAATTTTTAACATCCTCAGCTTTAGTACCTTTTTCCTTCATGGATTTCTTTGCCTCTTGCATATCTTCAGGACTGAGATATAATATAGCCCTCTTCTTCGGAGTGAGTTTAACCAGTGGTTCAGGAAGAGTCCAATCATCATAATTTTTCAATATATTATTCAATAATTCTTCAGCTTGTCCAACAGTTCGTTCCCTGAAAACACAACCAGCACAACTATCTAGGAAATCCCTAGAAGCATCAGTTAGTCCATTATAGAAGATATCAAGTATTTCATTTTTCTTAAGAGGATGATCAGGCAAAGCATTAAGTAACTGGAAAAGCCTCCCCGAAGCTTGTGAGAGACTCTTTTCTTTTGTTTGCACAAAGTTAAATATCTCCTGTAAAGCAGCTTGTTTCTTATGAGCAGGGAAATATTTTTCAGAGAAGTAATAAATCATATCCTGGGGACTACGTACACAACCAGGAGCAAGAGTATTGTACCAAGCTTTAGCATCACATGTCGTGGTTTTGTCACGTCAGATGTCCTAAGAGTCAGGACTTAGTCATGAGGCCAACGCATCTTTGTGGTAGCTTGAGAGGGGTTGAGCGGAATCGAGAGACGCAACACAAGACAAGGATTTAGACAGCTTCGGGCCCCGGAAACATCATCCGGTAATAACCCTACATGCTGTTTGAGGCTAGGTCTCATTATGATCACGAGAGAGTCGCCGGCAAACCGACTCTTTGTGTCTAGCCCTAGAGATTGTTTCTTCTTCCTTGTTGCTTGTCCCTCTTTGGGGAGCCCTGCCCCTCCTTATATATGTTGAAGGGGCGGTTTACATGACTAGTCCTAGTTGGATTAGGACTACTCTATTACAAGTGGAGTCCTAGTCTTGCTTCCTTTGTAGGAGAATATTCCTTATGTCTTCCTCTTAAACCGGTAACATGAACCGGCCTTCTGGAACTTGGGCCTTGTCATCCGTCTGACCCGCACGCCGGGTCACCAGTGAGTCATAATGACCAGGCGGATTGCTTGTAAACCGCCAGGTCAGGACGGGTCGCCTGTGAATCGCCAAGTGTTAGCCGGGTCTCAAGTAAACCGCCAAGTCCGGCCTTCCGGCCGGTTTACGCCGCGGGGTATATCCCCGACATTAGCCCCCAGTTTAATTTGGATTTATCCATGTTAAACTGATCCTGTAAAATAAACACAAGAACAAACTTGACAGATTATGCTCGGGTTAAGAATTCTTGTAAACCCAAGACCGATCATCCTTAATTCCTTGTCATTTCCTTCTTCTAGAAAATCCGTGTCAATAACCAGCTTCATACTCAAATTCTTGGCGTTGGTTTCTCATAGAAAAATCTTTGTGAAGAATAATCCACTTGAGTCGGCTTCCAAAACGCGGCTTAAGAAATATTGGTCTTGAAATACTCATCCGATATTCAGCGGTTTGAAGATGTAAAACTTGCGGTTTAATATTACCAAAATTGCCGGATTGTAAATATGGATGGCACCGAGTCATAATTGTTACCAACGCCGGGTCATAATTGTTGCGTACAAGGTCAATCTGGTTTGCTTTCAGGCGAGAATTTGAAGATTTTTCTCCCTTATATCCATATTACCTGTAGCCCCCAAGTCTCGAACAGAACAAAGTGATGTATTAAGACTTGTTTCCATATAATTACTGCCACTTTGAAGAAATCCATGTTGTTCATCTCAGTCACTAGTAAAAACTGAATACTCCATATATGTAGCCCCCAAGTGTCGGGTCATTATGCAATAATGAGCAGGGACTTTATAAATATGATCATGTAGATTTGAACAATAACATGTAGCCCCCAAGGGCCGGCTCAGTAAGATAATATTGAGCTGGTACTTTATATATACTTCTTTGAAAAGAACATCATATAATAACCCCCATCATGGGGCTTGAACCCACGTCCACAAGGTTAAGAGCTTTGTGCTTTACCAACTGAGCAATGGCCCTTTCAATATAATGGTTTTAAGACATGTGTACCTTGAATTGTTGACAGGAGCAATTGGTAGCCCCCAAGGGCCGCTCATTATGATGTGATGAGTCGGGTCTTCAATAAGGCCAATAAAATGACTTTGCATTAGCCCCCAAGTGTCATGGTGCATGCTTGCAGCGACATGAGACTTGTATGTAATCTCAATTTGAATAATGTAGCCCCCAAGTGCCGGGTCATAAGCCTGCAGCGACTCGGGACTATTTCTTCCATTGTAGAATAAATCATATCCTTTGATAAAATAATAGCCATTGTGCTAAAGCGACTTTGAAAACCTCAATAATACCGGTTATTAATAACCATAATAAAATCCAGCCATGTTGGCTATTCAAGATAATATAATCTGGTATGAAGACCTTATTCATTCAATATCATAATGAAAATTCATCCAAGTTTGGCTATTTGAATAATATAACCCAATGATTTATAAGCGCATGATTCCAATGGCGCAATCCAAATATATATTGGCGACTTATAGTCCAAAGCCAGGCCGGTTTAATAAACACCAGATAATTTCTCATCATATACTGGCGACTTATCGTCTTAAAGCCAGGCCGGTTTAATAAACACCGGATAATTTATCATCATACTAGCGACATATAGTCGAAAGCCAGGCCGGTTTAATAAACGCCGGTGATTTATAATCATGCTTTATTCAACCTGTTTCTGCATACAACAAGTTTAAAGTATCCTGGCGGTTTATCACGGGGAATGAATCATAATGCCCAACATATAACCTGGGTTTATAACCAAGGCTGCACTTAAGAATAATCAAATATGAAATATATCATATCTGTGACATTGAATCACGTCGTTGGTTTACCAACTTTTTGTAGTAAGGGTGATAACCCCAATCTTGAGTACTGATAACTCCTTCCATAATATGCCGATTTATGATAAAACCGTACCGGGTTGTGATAAACACCAGATTATCCATATATGACACTGGTGACTGATAGTCGAAATCAGACCAGGTTAATAATCGCCGGATTATCCATATATAACACTTGTGACTGATAGTCAAAACCAGACCAGGTTAATAATCGCTGGATTATAACTGGTCATGTACTGACAACTTATAGTTGAAAGCCGAGCCAGGTTGATAAACACCGGTTTGAAAACATCATAAATCTTATGAAAACAAAGAAAACTTAGCAAAGTCAAATAAAACCGTTGTAGTCGAGGCTTTTCACGGGCTGCCAGGCCCCAAATTCGAGGCTTTTCATGGGCTGCCAGGCCACTGAGTTAAACCATTTTTCAAAGCCTTTTAAGATGGTCCTCAATCCTTAACCAATCATCGTTTTAACTTGACAAGTTCAGGGTCTTCATTTTAGAGTAACTTGTCAAAGTTCGAAGGGTCATACTAGGTTTACCTGGGCGGAGTGACTTACTTAAATAGGCGAGTTAACCCGGGGTTTTAGGTGTATACACCGGGCTTCCAAGCCATGGCTTGATAGCCCATTACAAGTGTAGATTCTAAGTTCATTGCGATAGCAAAGAATCCCCAAGTAACGCTTTTGAGTCATGCTCAGTGGGTGCCTATGTTTGAGTTGTTGTTTTACAACACTCTCTTTGGCCCCGAAGTAATTTTCTGGTGTAGCTATGGTTCGGACACGACCAAGCCCCCAAGTGATTTTTCTGGTGGCCTTGCACCGATCAAGAGGTGTAGCTATGGTTTGAATCTGACCAAGCCCCCAAGTGATCAATAATATGACAAGCCCGAAGGCATGATACCCATGTTTGAACCGCGCATTATGGCGCAGTCCTTTTCAGCAACTTTTAACTTTTTGCAAGAGATAAATTCTTCTTGAACCGGATTTTAAACCGGATATTGAGAGCTTCAAAACTTTATGGGAGACATCTTTCCCTTGAACCGGATTTTAAACCGAATCTTCATTTTCACCGAATTTTTCTCGACGGCCTTCAAACTCGAACTTACGAGAAGTTAACTCCTTTTTGAACCGGAAATTCTTAAACCGGATTTGAGAGCTTCAGAACTTTGTGGGAGAACAGATTTCCCTTGAACCGGATTTTAAATCGGCATTGTTTATTTTGAACCGAAAATTTTCTGGCGGTCTTCAAATTGTCATCAATATGGTAGTAGCCTCCGGGACCGGGTTATCTTTCCCTCCAACGTCTTGGGGTTCCTAACTTCACTGAATGCCGGCATATAGCTGCATCATATCATTATAGCCCCCAAGTCTCAAGGTGACTCGAGGAGTTGGCTTGAGATTCTCCGTGTTTGACCGAGATACCTCTCCGTCATACGGAGTGACAAATCCCAGTCTCGATTCATGCCAACCCAACAGACACTTTCAGAGATACCCGTAGTGCACCTTTATAGTCACCCAGTTACGTTGTGACGTTTGGCACACCCAAAGCACTCCTACGGTATCCGGGAGTTGCACAATCTCATGGTCTAAGGAAATGATACTTGACATTTGGAAAAGCTCTAGCTAAACGAACTACACGTTCTTTGAGCTATGCTTAGGATTGGGTCTTGTCCATCACATCATTCTCCTAATGATGTGATCCCGTTATCAATGACATCCAATGCCCATAGTCGTGAAACCATGACTATTTGTTGATCAACGAGCTAGTCAACTAGAGGCTTACTAGGGACATGTTGTGGTCTATGTATTCACACGTGTATTACGATTTCCGGATAACACAGTTATAGCATGAATAACAGACAATTATCATGAACAAAGAAATATAATAATAACCATTTTATTATTGCCTCTAGGGCATATTTACAACATGAAACCCGCAAAAGCATGCTTCACGGCGGTTTGAATCTTGCCTGGTCGCGCGCGCCGAGCCGTCTCGATAATGCCGGTGCATGTGTCCGGCACAGGCCCCGACTCGTCGATCTTGCTGATGAAGACGTGGATTCCACCAAAGGGGACCCGATACCCGTATTCAATTGAATCGGCCTTGATGACCCACAAGTATAGGGGATCTATCGTAGTCCTTTCGATAAGTAAGAGTGTCGAACCCAACGAGGAGCAGAAGGAAATGATAAGCGGTTTTCAGCAAGGTATTTTCTGCAAGCGCTGAAATGATAGGTAACGGATAGTTTTGTGATAAGATAATTTGTAACGAGCAACAAGTAACAAAAGTAAATAAAGTGCAGCAAGGTGGCCCAATCCTTTTTGTAGCAAAGGACAAGCCTGGACAAACTCTTATATAGAGAAAAGCGCTCCCGAGGACACATGGGAATTATCGTCGAGCTAGTTTTCATCACATTCATATGATTCGCGTTTGGTACTTTGATAATTTGATATGTGGGTGCACTTACTTGGACAAGCATCCCACTTATGATTTACCCCTATTGCAAGCATCCGCAACTACAACAAAAGTATTAAGGTAAACCTAACCATAGCATGAAACATGTGGGTCCAAATCAGCCCCTTACGAAGCAACACATAAACTAGGGTTTAAGCTTCATCACTCTAGCAACCCATCATCTACTTATTACTTCCCAAAGTGCCTTCCTCTAGGCCCAAATAATGGTGAAGTGTCATGTAGTCGACATTCACATAACACCACTAGAGGAGAGACAACATACATCTCATCAAAATATCGAACGAATACCAAATTCACATGACTACTAATAGCAAGACTTCTCCCATCTCCTCAGGAACAAACGTAACTACTCACAAAGCATATTCATGTTCATAATCATAGGAGTATTAATATGCATAAAGGATCTGAACATATGATCTTCCACCAAATAAACCAACTAGCATCAACTACAAGGAGTAACCAACACTACTAGCAACCTACAAGTACCAATCCAAGACTTAGAGACAAGAATTGGATACAAGAGATGAACTAGGGTTTGAGAGGAGATGGTACTGGTGAAGATGTTGATGGAGATTGCCCTCTCCCGATGAGAGGAGCGTTGGTGATGACGATGGCGATGATTTCCCCCTCCGGGAAGTTTTCCAGCGAGCAGCTCATGAGCCCTAGATTGGTTCCGCCTCGTGGCGGCGGAGTCTCGTCCCAAAGCTTGCTTATGATTTTTCTTCTGATGAAAGACTTCATATAGCAGTAAGATGGCCACCGGAGGGGCAGGGGCCCACGAGGCGGGGTGCGCCCAAGGGGTAGGCGCGCCCCACCCTCGTGGACAGGTGGAGGCCCCGAGGTAGATTCTTCTTCCAAAGTATTTTTATTATTTCCAAAAATAACTTTCGTAGAGTTTCGTGACTTTTGGAGTTGTGCGTAATAGGTCTCTAATATTTGCACCTTTTCCAACTCAGAATTCCACTGCCGCATTCTCCTCCTTATGTAAACCTTGTAAAATAAGAGAGAATAGGCATAAGTATTGTGACATAATGTGTAATAACAGCCCATAATGCAATAAATATCGATATAAAAGCATGATGCAAAATGGACGTATCAGGCCTCGGGACCCCGGTCTCTGTCGTCGATGTAGATCTTGCCACGACGACTCTTGGTCATCCATCCCACGGCATATCCCTTGATCCCTGAGAAGCTGCCCTTCAAGAACTCGAAACCACCGTACGCTGGCCCCACGGTGGGTGCCAACTGTCGTGCACTTAACACGAAGATGCCCTAGTAAAAGGTCTTAGGTGTGGAGCCATCGCAACTAGGTTAGCTTGAAGGGGTTAGACGGGACAAAGGACACAACGAGTTTTCCCAGGTTCGGCCCCTCTCAATGAGGTAAAAGCCTACTCCTGCTTTAGGTTGTATTGCTTGGGTTTCGATTACCAGGGAGCGAATACGCTTGACCTAGTTCTTGATGAGTTGTTTCTTGAGTTAACTTTGCCGTCGGGTCACCCCTTTATATACAGGTTGATGCCCAGCGGCTTACAAAGTCCCGGTCGGCTCATACAAACGTGACCGGCTCGGTTTCTAACTAAGCTTGCCTTACAGTACACGTTAAACATATGGCGGCTCACACCCATGGGCCTCAAGTCGTCTCCGGGTCTTGGGCCTTCAGTTGGCTTGCTCTATGAACCACCATCTTCACATCTTCTTGGACCTTATCGGGCCTCTTCATCTTTAAGCCACCAGTGGCATGACCCTGCCCCTTGAAAGTGCGTTATATCGACTAGAGGGGGGGTGAATAGGCGATTTTTATGAATTATTCACTGAGGAATTTGTCGGTGAGGAAATTCCTTAGCGAAGAACTACTTGCAGCGGAATAAGTACTCAGAAGTAAGCATAAGAGAATGCGAGCATGGTCATCATGATGAAATGAAGACAAACAAAGAGTACAAAGAGCGTAAACACAGGATAGCACAAGATGAAGACAAAGCGGTGAAGAAATTGAACTGAGGAAATTGAGAAAGTCTTGATCAAAGTCTTCAAATACAGATATGAACAAACACTCAACACGATAATGAGGAAATGAGAGGGTTGAGGAAATAGAACCGATTAGGTTGGTGAAGACAATGATTTGGTAGACCAGTTCAAGCTATTTGTCTCGGTTATGCGTCTGGTTGGAGCGGTGAGTATTTAAACTCGAGGACACACAGTCCGGACACCCGATCCTTGAGCACGCAGCTCGGGACACCAAGTCCTCACCGTATTCTCCTTGAACTAAGGTCACACAGACCTCGTCCAATCACTCGTGGTAAGTCTTGAGCGACTTCCAAACCTTCACAAACTCGGTCACTCGGCGATCCACAATTCCTCTTGGATGCTCTAGACCATGACGCCTAACCGTCTAGAAGAAGCACAATCTTCAAAGGTAACAAGCGTCGGATCCACGCAGGATCAATCTCTTCAGTGATGCTCAATCACTTAGGTTTGTAGGGGTTTGGTTTTTGGGTTTTTCCTCATTCGATGATTTTTGCTCAAAGTCCTCGGAGGATGGGTTGCTCTCAAATGACAAGTGTCAAGTTTCTCTCGCAGCAGCCAACCAGCTAGTGGTTGTAGGGGGCGGCTATTTATAGCCTAGGGAGCAGCCCGACATGATAAGACATAAATGCCCTTCAATGATATGACCGTTAGGTGGATAAGATATTTTGGGACAGCTGGTAGCGTAAAGAACGGTCGGAAATTTGAATCACAAATTCCTCGGGGCTATCATGTTCCTCCTTTGTGTAGGCAATCCATAACTGGCGAATTCCTAACTCCTCGGTCGAACAAATTCCTCAACACCGTAAGAACTTCGTCTCTCATCCTTTGAAGAAACCGACTAAAGCGTATGAGATTTCCAAAGGCTTCACTCGAAGGGATTGGTAGGTGTAGGATTTTGAGTTGAGCATCACATGGAAATTTTTCCTTAGTATTTCCTCGACCCCCTTTAACGATGCGGTGTTTCCTATGACTCAAGAAATAGAAAACGAAACTACGAAAACAAAAGTCTTCACGCTTCATGTTCCTCAAATGAATACCAAGTCTTCAAGGTCACACCAATTTCTTCACTTTCAAAGTCTTCCGAAATTCTTCAGAATATCAAAGTCTTCAGTCGAAGAACTTCATTTTTAGGGGTCGACTTTCTCTGTAAATATCAAACTCCTCATAGACTTATAGACCCGTGTACACTCACAAACACATTAGTCCCTTAACCTATAAGTCTTCAATACACCAAAATCACTAAGGGGCACTAGATGCACTTACAATCTCCCCCTTTTTGGTGATTGATGACAATATAGGTTAAGTTTTCAACGGGGATAAACATATGAAGTGTAAATACTAATATTGAGGAATTTGATTGCAAGATATAGAAGAACTCCCCCTGAAGATGTGCATAGTGAGGAATTTGCTTTCGAGGCAATGCACATTTGAAGAGTTGAATCATGGAGATCTCCCCCTATATCTTGTAATTCATACACGCATTTGACATATAATATGAAGAATTTGAAATGCATGATGAAATATGGTGCTTGATGAAATTCAGCATGTGTGCAATAACATTAATGAGGAATCAGAGCACATAAAGTATCAGAGCACAGTGCATCAAAAGTATCAAAGCACCATCGGGTTTAAGATTACAACTCGATCCAATAAAAGTTTTAGAAGAACGAGAGTTGTAACTTAACAAAAAAAATTGCCCATTAGACCCGCTTGAAGGCTAACTCAAATTTCTCCCCCTTTGTCATCGAATGACCAAAAGGATCGAAATTGAGGACTAACGCCCCTGAAGAATTTCAAGTTGATGAAGGAGCGCCAGCGTTGTTGGGGTCGGTTGTTGTAGTGGGGCCTGCCGCAGTGTCGTCCGAGTCTTCATTTTCATCAGTGTCTCGTGATGAAGAATAGGAGCTGGCCACCAAGGAAGGAACTTTGACCTTCTTGTATTTCTTTGGAGGAGGTCCAGACCAGTCAAATTCTTCATTGAGACCCATTGTCGCCGTTCTTCCGTCTTTGTAGACATTTGAAGAACAGCCAGTGCGTTTGAAGGTTTCATGGAGGTAGTAGTGGTTTTTCTTCAACCTGCATTGTGTGTTGAGGTCATGTTGTGAAGAATTGAACCAAGCGACGCTTGACCCATTTATGATTGCGATCAACCTTGATGAAGACCGAGGAGTAACTCACGATCGATCATCACCACAGTCTTTGTGGCTTGAGGACTTTGCTTGGCTGAGGTATTTCTTGGCGAGTCATGTGTGGCGAGTCATCATTGGTGGAGTAGGATGCAGCTTTGCTAAACCTGTCCATCCAATGGACGAGTGCCTTCATCGATCACAGCAGCTTGCCTTGCCCTTGTCATCACCGAGGTAAATGTCATTTGAGGACTTCAATTGGGGGCAAGTAGTGAAGTGGTTGAGTATCGCCCTTGTAATTGAGTGAAGACCTTGTCCTGATGAATCTCATTATCCAAGGCGCATAAGGCTTCGGCTCAAATGATGACATAGCGATGTTTGCCAGAGTCCTCATGAAGAAATCATGGAAGTTAACGGGAACGCCATGAATGATGTTGAAAAGCATATTCCTCATGATGCCAACGACTTCTTCATCATTTGAGTCGTCGCCTTTGATAGGACTCATTGTCTTCGTTAGAATCCGATGAGCGATCCGAGGCACATACAATAATTCCTTGACGAGGAATTTGGTTCTTGGGGCCTGCCCTGGCTTCAAAGGCTTCATCATCACTTGCATATAGTGATTTGAAAGCTCAGGTTCGTTGTAGATACAACGACCACCATCAAGTGGAGGACTGAGTGATAGGGCACGAAGGAATTCAGTTGCTGGTGCCTTGTAGTGAGTATTTTCAGACATCCAGTCTAACACCCATGAGTTCACGTCTTCAGCGTCTTCGGTGATGTGCAGCGTTGCATAGAATTGAAGAATGAGTTCTTCATTCCAATCACAGATGTCGGTCTGAAATTGTAAGTCCTGCGTCAAGAAGAACACTGAGGACTGGCTCAAAGCCTGGCAGAGACTCCATGTCCACATGAGGAATATGTGCATGATCAAAGACTTTGTCTTTGTTGAAGAGCATTGAGGAATAGAAATTGGCTTGACTGGCAGTCCAGAAACGCCTCTTCCTTATGTGAGCAGATTCATATGGATTGTAATCAGTGAAGAATACATGCTCGCCGAAGAAATCTTCAGCCTTGAACTTTTTCTTTGTTGAGAAGGGATTCTTTGGCTTTGGCGATTGGAGTGTCGATGAGTTGCATCACGACCTCTGGAATTGCAATCTCGGGTTCTTGGTCGAGGAATTTCTTGTTCCTCTCTGGTGCGATCGAGGATCGGCAGCGGAGTTCATCAGCGCTAGTGGCTGGAATTTCTTCATGGACAGATGAAGTGGGATGAGTTTCTTCAGAGCCCATTTGAACTGTTGGAGCAGGGGACTGAGGAATCTGTTGAATTGGAGTGAAGAGTGGAGATTTGGATGCTGACTTTCCCAAAAGTCATCGTTCATCACTGGCGTTGTGTTTCCAATATCCACATCTTCGTCAATTTCCTCAACACCGGCCTCTTCAGCTGTGAACTGAGGCATAGGTGAGGAAATGATTGGGGTTGAAGGGATAGCTTCCACTTCAATTTCTTCATCAATCTGCTCTGACGAAGCAGCAAAATGATTTTCTTCATCAGATCCGCTTGGGATCTCATAATCTTCACCAAAAAGAACAAGGTCCTTTGATGGAATTGAGGAAATTGGAACAGCATCAATAGGATTTTCAAAGGAGCTGGTCACTGGCTTCATTTTCTTCGCGGTAGAAGAATTTGGCCTTGGTGATGCTTTCCGTTTCTTCACCGCAGCTCGTTCAGAAGCCTTGGTCTTCTTCACATCGAGGCGGATGGAAGAGTTGGAGTTGGTGTTGGCGCAGGAGGAGCCGAGGAATCTGGTTGATTTTCCTCGGGTGCAACCGATGCGATTACTGACTTGTTCGGTTTCTTGAGCGCACCACTAGTGGATGCCACGGCAATTTCTTCGGTAATTTGGAATGGGATCATCAGCCTCGAACTAGCATTGTCTTCAAAGACTGAACTTCATCAAGTGATCTTGGCATGTTCTTGATCTCCGGTGAGGCTCCACCGAGGAATTTCTTGTTGCGTTAGGGGCAGCAACATTGGTGAATTTCTTCGTTGGGTTGTGAATCGACTTTGGCTCCTTGCCAATCAGCATAATAGGAGTCAAATTTGTCGTGAGGGCTTTGATGTCACCGCATCTTGATAAGTTCTTGATTGTCATCTTGACAACGTTTTTCTTTAGCGATTTCTCTTTTACATCTTTGCGATTTCTTGATCTCTCTGGCGAGATCAAATTTCCATTTCTCCTCTTGGATGAAATGACTCGACATGTGACTTTGACCGGTGTCAGTTGAAGTCGTGCATAGGAGTGTTTGGGTCCTTGTGCGAGATCAATGTAGTCTAGGATCGCTCTTGGATCCAACAAGAAGTGGCATAGGTGTGCCTTTGGCTCTAGCGGCCCTTTCTTGGCGGTCTCGATGATTTCCATAAGTTCATCATCATCGACCTCATCATCTTCAGTGTCTCTTGGAAGGCGACTGTTTCTTCTTGGGACTTGGCCGAGGACCTCGTCCCAGTGGCCTTAGTCTTCAGAGTCGGGCCGGATGAAGACTTTGGTGCGGTGAGAACTTGCTGAAACACCGAGGCAATGGAGATGCATGCGATCCTTTGTACGTGGCGGATGCACAGTCTTTGAGGACTTTGTCGGAACTACGAGGATTTTGTAGGAGCAGGTGAGGACTTGGGAGGAGCAGGGCGGCATGAGGAATTGGCCGTGAGGGCACGGTGAGAACTTGGCCGTGAGGGAGCCTTTGTTGGTGAAGCACTTGGCTTGTGCGGGCTTCTTTGCCATAGATTTTCTTGGCTTGACAGAGGCCTCGATGGCGGCAGCAGATGTGAGTCCTCATTAAATTTCCTCACGCCTCGTTGGCTTGTCTTGCCAATTTGGCTTGGCGCTTGGCCCATTCTTCAGAAAGTCCTCACCACGCTTGATCTTTGGTGGGGTCACTTCTTGACCAGGTGCCAATGGAGCTCTTGGGCATGGAGGATTGAGAGCGAATTTCTTCATGTACTTTGGAGTTACATATCTGTACTTCCTCCATTCCCTTGCCCATCTCCGTTCAATCCTTTGAATGCGCACCTTGCGCTGATTTTTGTTTTCTTTGCCGAACTTCGGCTTCATCGCCAGTGTGCAATAATCAACATATATTTCCTCGAGGATTTCAAACGCAGTCATGACCTCGTGCCTCTTTCCTCCTTTTCGTGGCTTCTTTCCTTCGCCACATTCTTGGTGAGGAATTTGAACAAGCGAATTCTCTGAAGAAGTATGCAACTTTTCTTCGAGGAACGCTGCAAATGAGTTAAGTTGATGAGAACCTAGTGATTCAAAGAATGACATGAGTACCGTGAACAGAGTATAGTTGCGAGGAATTTGGAGAGGTCATATGCTCGTTCTCGTAAGGTTTTTCAAAAAGAACTAGTTTGAGGAATTTGACCGGATGAGCCTTGAAGAATTTCACTAAGCGATCTTTGTCTTAGGTTCCGAGTTGTATAGATCGAGGATCCACACAATTGAGGAATCTTGAAGAAAATCATTGCTTAGAGAAAGCGAATCAAGAGCATATTTTGTTTGAGGTGTTCATATGTGTGAAGATTTGAAGAATAAACACCTTTGAAGATTTTCGGGAAGGTTTGAGAATCAAAGCGAGTAATAAAAGTAACTTTTAATTGCAGAAGTGAAGAACACGACGAACTAAGAAGAGCAGATGGGAAGTTCGTCAATTCAGATCTTCCACGCCCTAACTTGGCGGAGGAAGACAGCTACGGCGTGGCGGAGTGAAGATTTCATGATCGGCGCGAGTACGTCGGCTGACGAGGTCAAAGCGATGAAGCTCTTCCTCACCGCGATGATGGAGAAGGCGGCGCTTAGGGTTTGAGAAGCTCGGCGAGAGAGAGAGAGCGGTCGAGCGGAGTAAAGGAAGTGAGGAAGGGAGTGGGGGTATATATAGCCACGGTGAAAAACTGTTCGCCCGAAGATTTGGGACGAACGTGCCACTGACCCTTCTCATTCGCTTGACATGTGTCACCCACGTACTGAAAAGTGGAGATCGTCTTAGATTGTGGGTGAATAGATAAATCCATCGTGGGATGCGGAACGGTTTGAGCGGAAAAACCGAAAGTTTGGATGAGATCAGTTTTAAAGTTCCGTTCGCAATTTCTTCAGCTGACAAGGACAAAGTGAAGATTTTGAACGAGTTTCTTATAGAACGCACATGAAGAATTTGTGAATAGATCGGGTTGAGTATAGCAGAGAGGGGGAAGGGTCCGATCACATTCACTTAGCAGAAAAAGCAACTTGAAGAATTAGCCATAAGTGAATGTTGTAGAGGACATAAACCCACATATATATATATATATATATAGCTAATGAAGAAAAACGACGGAAATAGTGAAGATTTTGAAAAGTTGAAGAATTTGAAAAACTGAAGAATTTCAAAAACTGAGAAAAACTCAAATTGAAGATTTTCAACTTTGGTGGTGGCGTGTCCCACCGTATAAGAATGATGATTTCAGACACCGCGTACAATTGTCGTAGGGTTACGAGAATCAAATTCTTCATTAATTTCTTCACACTTAGAGTGTTATTCTTCATGGATTGAAGAAAATATTTCTTCATGTGTTGCACATCTAAGTCATCAATTTTGCATAAGTGTCGGGATGTGTGTCCTTTTCAAAGAACATTCAAGATTCTAAGATATTTAGCTCACACCGCAACTTGCTAAATCTCTTCTCATCCAAGGGCTTAGTGAAGATATCGACTAGTTGTTCTTGGTCTTCACATGCTCGATGGAGATGTAAGCCCTTCAACACATGATCACGAAGAAAATGATGACGAATTTGAATGTGCTTTGTCTTGAGTGCTGAACTGGGTTGTGAGCAATCTTGATGGCACTCTCATTGTCACAGATGAGAGGCACATTCTTCACGTTGATGCCGTAGTCCTTGAGAGTTTGCTTCATCCACAGCAATTGAGCACAACAAGAGCCAAAGAGCAATGTATTCAGCTTCCATGATGAAGCGGTGATCTGTGATTCTGTTTCTTCGAGGACCAACAGACTAAAGATCGTCCGAGGAAATGACAAGTACCAGATGTTGACTTGCGGTCCACACGATCACCAGCATAGTCAGAGTCAAAATATCCAATGAGATCAAAAGTAGAGCCCTTGGGGTACCATAATCCTAGTGTTGGTGTGTGAGCTAGATATCGAAGAATATGCTTCACAGCCTTATCGTGTGATTCCTTCGGTGTAGCTTGAAATCGGGCACACATGCAAACACTAAGCACTATATCTGGCCTAGATGCACATAAGTACAATAGAGAACCAATCATGGAGCGGTATACCTTGTGATCGAAGTCAATACCATTTTCATCTTGCTTGTTGCGGTAGATCCACTATGTGCCAATGATATTATGCTTGTGAGGATCTGGACGTTTGACCAGTTCCCAGACATTGTTGAGCTCGAACTGATGTAATTCTTCTTGCATGGCCTGAATCCACTCGGGCTCGAAATGCTTCATCTACCTTAGTGGGCTCTGTGATAGAGACAAAAGCATAGTGCCCACAAAAGTTAGATAAATGTGAAGCTTTTGAGCGTGTGAGAGGACACTGGCGCTTCAATGTCATCGATGATCTTGTCAACTTGCACTTCTTTTGCAACACGAGGATGAGCTGGTTGTCGCCGAGGAATTTGATCATTTTCCTCGGCACCATTGTCTTGACATTATCTTGGTGCATCATTTCGACGTTCTTCACAGTCTTGGAATGAATTCTCCAACAGATTCTTGATGAAATGACATCCTCGATTGCCTTGAACTTGATAGATTCCTCGGTCTTTGGTTCATCTAACACGAAGGTAGGTGCTCTCTTTGCGAGCCATTAGTTTCATCGAACCGCACATCTACAGTATCAACAATCTTGTGAAGAGCGATGTTGAAGACTCTGTAGGTGTGTGAGTCCTTTCCATAACCAAGCATAAAACCTTCATGTGCTTTCGGTGCAAATTTGGAATTGTGATGAGGATCTCTAATCCAGCATTTAGCACCGAAGACTTTGAAATAACTTACATTGGGTTTCTTGTCAGTGAGGAGTTCATAGGCAGTCTTCTTGAAGAATTTGTGAAGATATACTATGTTGATGATGTGGCACGCAGTATCAATCGCATCAATCCAAAAACGACTAGGCGTTTTGTATTCATCAAGCATAGTGCGAGCCATCTCAACAAGAGTTACATTCTTGCGCTCCATGATGCCATTTCTTTGAGGAGTATAAGGAGCGGATAACTCATGAGTAATACCAAGTTCATCAAGATAGGCATCAAGACCGAATTCTTGAACTTCAGTTCCATTGTCACTCCTGATGTGTCTGATTTTCACACCAAAGTTAGTTGAAGCCCTCGAGGAAAATCGTTTGAAGACTTCCTGCACTTCATTTTTGCAAGTAACAATGTGTACCCATGTGTAACGAGAGTAATCATCAACAATAACAAAGCCATATAGAGATGCATCATTAGTGACTGCTGAGTAATGATTAGGACCAAAGAGGTCCATGTGAAGCAATTCGAAGGGACGAGTAGTGGTCATGATTGTCTTATTTGGATGCTTGGCCTTGGTCATTTTTCCGACTTCACAAGCTCCACACAAGTGATCCTTGAGGAATTTGACATTCTCAATGCCAATGACATGCTTCTTCTTTGCAAGCGTGTGCAAATTCCTCATGCCTGCGTGACCAAGTCGCCGATGCCATAGCCACCTTACGAAGCTTTTGCAAGTAGACACACGGCTGGTTGTGGTCCTGTAGAGAAATCAACAATATACAATTCTCCTCTCCTAAAGCCTTCGAAGACTTTGGAATTGTCAGCTTCCATAATCACAACACAACGATACTTGCCAAAGATAACAGCCATATCAAGATCACAAAGCATTGAGACTGACATGAGGTTGTATCCCAAGGACTCAACAAGCATGACTTTGTCCATGTGTATGTCCTTAGAGATCGCAACCTTACCAAGACCCAATACCTGACTTTTGCCTTTGTCAAGAAGATGATATGCTTGAGATGTGACGGTGATAAGGGAGCATCCATCAATAGATTCTTGTCACCGGTCATGTGATTTGTACATCCACTATCGAGAACCCACTCGGTGGCTTTGGGTTGATCATCCTGCTGCGGATGAATTAGTGCAACTTACGATCTCATATACTTCATCGGTGAAGAATATGATATCAAGTTCATCGAGATGAATTTAAATCGAGCGTTATAACGAGATAAGCAGTATGAGGACGTGTGAAATGAAAGTTCATTTCATCATGATTAGCATGCGTCCTTTCAGGCATTTTGTCAGGCCCCCAGCAAATTCTTCAGATGTTTAATGCACGTCTAGAGACCTGACCCTGCAGAAGAGGTTAGTTCTTTTTCTTCACCACACACATCTGAAGGGGTGGCAAAGAGTTCATCACTCTGCGAGCACCATATGAGAATGGTGGCATAGAGGCCAATCCATTTCGTTTCACATAAGAGGGGTTAGGGTAAGCATATGAATAAGCAGAGAAATTCTTGAGGACTTATGAACATATTGGTTTGAAGAATAATGCACATATTCATAGCCCTTAGCTCTACCTGCGAAGCAGAGTTGTTAGCACGATGATAATCATATGAGGACTTTGATCCACGTGAGGAATTTGGTCCGTATGAGGACTTGGATCCATATGAAGAATTTGGTCCATATGAAGAGTTTGATCTGGGGTTCCTATTCTTCACGGTGGTGTCATGAGGACATTCACGAAGACTTTCAAGGCACTTCTTGGGAACCTAGATTTTCTTCATAGGGGAACCGTTCCTGCGATTAGTGCCAACATATCTAGCAAATACTTCACCATTCTGATTTTTGAACAGTTTATAGTTGGAGTCAAATGACTCATCGGAAGAATGAGGAGATTCGCATGTAAAGCCAGATAAGTTAGATGGATCAATCGAGGTCCCTTTGCGACAACCCATGAGGTTTTGGGATACCGCTCGGGCTTCCAATATGTTCCATCGGCATTGAGTTTCCTCTCAAAGGCAATACCCTCTTTCCTAGGGTTCTGTTGAGGATCGCTTTTTAAGCACATCACAAAGAGTCGATGCCCTTTGAGGCTTTTGTACATGCTGTCATGTACAATTCCTTCAAACCTGCATCGTCGGTGATACTAGCAATGTCCTCGGATGAGGAATTAGTGATAGCGAGGCGGTGAAGAATTTGTAACAGTTGAAGCATTTGAACATTCGGGTGAAGAATTAGCGATTCACATTCAATGCACTTTAAGCATGGAGGAGCAAATTCTTCCCGAGAAGCGCTGATTTGTTGAGCAAGTAATGAATCGCGCTCCTTCAAGATCTTCATAACTCACTCTTAGCTTCTCAAGATCTTGCTTTCTTTGAAGAAATTCATAAGAAAGTTTCTCATGATCGAGACAAGAGAGTGTTATGATGACCTTGAAGGTCGTCAAACCTAGGTGAAGTCTCTGAAGATTTTCATCGAGGGCTTTAGTGCGATCCATTTCTTCACCTAACATATCATCACTCTTATCTAGCATGTTTTGAACCTTTTCAAAAGCCCTTTGTTGTTTTCTGACAACCTTAGCAAGTTTTGACTAGCTGGGCTTAAGATCTTCATCGATTCATTTTCACTAGATTCAGAGGAGGTATATTTGAGTACCTTGGCACCCTTTGCCATGAAGCAATAGGTGGGGCGTAGTCATCACTATCTTCATCGACTTTGTAGGTGAGGCCATTTTCTTGAGTTGAAGATGGACTTGTGGCCGAAAGCGATGGCGAAGCTAGACTCGCCACACCGGACTCAGATTCTTCCGATGCCTCCTCTTCCTCATGTTCCTCAGATTCAGCTTGAGTCCATTTCCTTGCCAATGAATGCCCGAGCCTTCTTGGAGCTGCTTTTCTTGTGAGAAGAGGGCTTTGAGCATTTTGATGATGAAGATTTGACGATTTCTTCTTCTTCTTAAGCGTCATCGTAGCTGTAATCCTTGTATTTCTTATTCTTTAATTCCTTTTCCCATCGAGGACAATCTTGAATGTAGTGACCAGGTTTCTTGCATTTGTGGCAAAGTCTTCTCTTATAGTCCTTTGGATGAGGAATCACGCTTCTTGAGGATTTTCCAAAGCGACCACGTCTTGAGAACTTCGAATTTCTTCACGAGCGATTGCTAGCTCTGGCTTAATTCTTGAGGATCTCCAAGGCTACTACGGAGTCTTCACACTCGTATTCGAACCTGACCTTGGCCTTGAGGGCACGTGTTTTTCCATAGCTAGAACCATAGAGATCTCTCTTTTGAAGTGGAACTCATGAGTATTTAGCCTCTCGAGGATATCAATTTGGATCAAGTGACTTGTAGTCAACGCGCTCTTGTATCATCGGCGCGGAGTATCAAATGAGGAATCAGCGATCTCAACAATTTCTTCACCACCTCATGGTCAGTGATGTCAGTGGCACCAAGCGCTTGAAGCTCATTTGAGATGTCAGTGAGGCGATCGAAGGTTTGTTGAACATTTTCATTGTCGAGTCTTTTGAAGCGGTTGAAGAGATTGCGAAGAAAATCAACTCGAGAGTCACGCTGAGTTGAGACTCCTTCATTTACTTTGGACAGCCTGTCCCAGATGAGCTTGGCAGTTTCCAAAGCACTCACTCTTCCATATTGTCCTTTGCTCAGATGGCCACATATGGTATTCTTCACTTGAGAATCGAGTTGCTTGAATCTCTTCACATCGGCTGACATTCGGAGAAGGTGTGGTGAGGGAACACCATTTTCCACAACATACCGGAGATCGTTGTCAATTGCCTCAAGATGCATTCGCATCTTGTTCTTCCGATAGGGGTAGTCCGTCCCATCAAAGGTAGGACACCTGCTGAGACCTTGATCATACTGCGGTCGACATAACTAAAACTCCGGTGGTTAAACCAAAATCACACGTAACAAGGGAGTACCTTGCTCGATACCAATTGAAAGTGCGTTATATCGACTAGAGGGGGGTGAATAGGCGATTTTTATGAATTCTTCACTAAGGAATTTGTCGGTGAGGAAATTTCTTAGCGAAGAACTACTTGCAGCGGAATAAGTACTCAGAAGTAAGCATAAGAGAATGCGAGCATGGTCATCATGATGAAATGAAGACAAACAAAGAGTACAGAAAGCGTAAACATAGGATAGCACAAGATGAAGACAAAGCGGTGAAGATATTGAGCGAGGAAATTGAGAAAGTCTTGATCAAAGTCTTCAAATCTGAGATATGAACAAACACTCAACACGATAATGAGGAAATGAGAGGGTTGAGGAAATAGAACCGATTAGGTTGGTGAAGAAAAGGATTTGGTAGACCCGGTTCCAAGCTGCTGTCTCGGTTATGCGTCTGGTTGGAGCGGTGAGTATTTAAACTCGAGGACACACAGTCCCGGACACCCGATGGGCCGAGCACGCAGCTCAGGACACCAAGTCCTCACCGTATTCTCCTTGAACTAAGGTCACACCGACCTCGTCCAATCACTCGTGGTAAGTCTTTAGGCGACTTCCAAACCTTCACAGACTTGGTCACTCGGCGATCCACAATTCCTCTTGGATGCTCTAGACCATGACGCCTAACCATTTGGAAGAAGCACAGTCTTCAACGGTAACAAGCGTCGGATCCACGCAGGATCAATCTCTTCAGTGATGCTCAATCACTTAGGTTTGTAGGGGTTTGGTTTTTGGGTTTTTCCTCACTCGATGATTTTCGCTCAAAGTCCTCGGAGGATGGGTTGCTCTCAAATGACAAGTGTCAAGTTTCTCTCGGAGCAGCCAACCAGCTAGTGGTTGTCGGGGGCGGCTATTTATAGCCTAGGGAGCAGCCCAACATGATAAGACATAAATGCCCTTCAATAATATGACCGTTAGGTGGATAAGATATTTTGGGACGGTGGCGCGTATGCAACAGCGATCGGAAATTTGAATCACAAATTCCTCGGGGCTATCATGTTCCTCACTTGTGTAGGCAATCCGCCTTTGGCGAATTCCTAACTCCTCGGTCGAACAAATTCCTCGTGACCGGAAGAACTTCGTCTACATCCTTGAAGAAACTGACTAAAGCGTATGAGATTTCCAAAGGCTTCACTCGAAGGGATTGGTAGGTGTAGGATTTTGAGTTGAGCATCACATGGAAATTTTTCCTTAGTATTTCCTCGACCCCCTTTAACGATGCGGTGTTTCCTATGACTCAAGAAAGAGAAAAGCGAAACTACGAAAACAAAAGTCTTCACGCTTCATGTTCCTCAAATGAATACCAAGTCTTCAAGGTCACACCAATTTCTTCACTTTCAAAGTCTTGAGAAAGTCTTGAATATCAAAGTCTTGATCGAAGAACTTCATTTTTAGAAATTCGACTTTCTCTGTAAATATCAAACTCCTCATAGACTTATAGACCTGTGTACACTCACAAACACATTAGTCCCTTAACCTATAAGTCTTCAATACACCAAAATCACTAAGGGGCACTAGATGCACTTACACCCCTCCTGGGCGGGTCATACCCAGTAATTACATCGCCAACAGCTTCCCTCTGCAAAGGGCCTATCTTTTACTTTTATGTATTTACTTTTATGCAAGAGTCAAAGTATTCTTTCCTATTCCTTTTTATTTTTCTCTTTTTGCAAACATCATGTGATGAGGAAAGATCTAGGCACATATATCCAGTTGGATATGAGTGAGCATGAATTGTTATTATTGACATCACCCTTGAGGTGAATACGTTGGGAGGCGAAACTATAAGACCCTATCTTTCTATGTGTCTGGTTGAAACATTTTGCTCATGTGTATGAGGTGAGTGTTAGCAATCATAGAAGACTATATGATGGTTGAGTATGTGGACTTGCCAAAAGGCTCCGACACGAGACCCTTTCCTGAAAAGATGATGAATTGTAGTTGCAAAGTTGACTGAGAACATAGTTTGTTGGTTTTCAATAGAGTTTATGCTTTTACTTCGATGTTGTGCTGAATTGTTACTTCTTCATGAGAAGTTATATGATAAAGTTATGTGATAAAGTTCTATGATAAAGTTTGTTGCTGTTATAATAATAAGCATTATGCTTCTATGTCCGTATTTTGTTTTTATCGACACCTCTCTCTAAGCATGTGGGCATATTTTTCGATATCGGTTTTTCGCTTGAGGAAAAGCGAGGTCTAACTTGGGGAGTTGATACGTTCATTTTGCATCATGTTTTTCTACTGCTATTTATAATGTTTTATGCATAATAATGCTTTGCGGAGTGATTCTAATGCCTTTTCTCTCATAATATACAAGGTTTACACAAAGAAGGAGAATGCCGGCAACTGGAATTCTGGACCTAAAAAAGCTATGTCAGAGTTACCTATTCTGCACATCTCCAAATGAGCTGAAAATTTACGGAGAATTGTTTTGGGATATATGAAAATCTGGAGCAAATAACTCTTTGGAGGGCCACTGGTGAGCACAAGACACGGGGCACGCCCGAGCCCAGCGCGCCACAGTGGGTTGTGCTCAGCCCAGCCCACCTCCGGTGCCCATCTTCTGGTATATAGGTCATTTCAGCCTAGAAAAAATAAGGAGAGGACTTTCGGGATGGAGCACCGCCGTCTCGAGGCGGAACTTGGGCAGGAGCACTTTTGCCCTCCAGTGGAGCAATTCCGACGCAGGAACTTCCCTCCCAGAGGGGGAAATCGAAGCCATCGTCATCACCAACAACCCTCTCATCTTTGGGAGGCCAATCTCCATCAACATCTTCAACAACACCATCTCCTCTCAAAACCTAGTTCATCTCTTGTGTCCAATCTTTGTACCGGAACCTCAGATTGGTACCTGTGGGTGACTAGTAGTGTTGATTACCATACGGTTTATTTGGTGGAAGATTATATGTTCAGATCCATTATGCTATTTAATACCCCTATGATCTTGAGCATTATTATCATTTGTGAGTAGTTACTTTTGTTCTTGAGGTCACAAGAGAAATCTTGTTGCAAGTAATCATGTGAACTTGATATGTGTTCGATATTTTGATGATATGCATGTTGTGATTCCCTTAGTGGTGTTATGTGAATGTCGACTACATGACACTTCACCATATTTGGGCCTAAGGGAATACATTGTGGAGTAGTTATTAGATGATGAGTTGCTAGAGTGACAGAAGCTTAAACCCTAGTTTATGCCCTACTTCATAAGAGACCGATTTGGATCCAAATGTTTAATGCTATGGTTAGATTTTATCTTAATACTTTTCTTGTAGTTGTGGATGCTTGCGAGGGGGTTAATCATAAGTAGGAGGTTTGTTCAAGTAACAACAACACCCAAGCACCGGCCATCCACATATCAAATTATCGAAATAGCGAACACGAATCAAACCAACATGATGAAAGTGACTAGATGAAATTCCCTTGTACCCTCAAGAACGATTTGCTTATCATAAGAGACCGTTTTGGCATGTCCTTTGCCACGAAAGGATTGGTCTACCTTGCTGCACTTTACTTACTGTTACTGTTACTTGTCCGTTACAAATTAACTTGCTATCAAACTACTTGTTACTGATAATTTCAATGCTTGCAGAAAATACCTTGCTGAAAATCACTTGTCATTTCCTTCGCTCCTCGTTGGGTTCGACACTCTTACTTATCAAAATGACTACGATTGATCCCCTATACTTGTGGGTCATCATCACCTCGCATTCGATCGAATGAAAACCTAAAAATACAAGGTAAATGATGGCTTTTTTCACCTCATTGTCGTTGTTGATCCGGTGTGTGATTGGGAATCCACCCTTGTTTTGCCAGCTGCAGGGAGGAAGCAAGGAGGGGCAAAGGCACCATCGTTCCCCTTCCCTTTCTTCTTCTCATGCCCCTTCGCTGAGAGCATTGTGGCCCTGACGGAGGGAGGCTGCTGCCTCCAAGTGGCCACATAGGCACCTCCGGTCCGAACTATTCGTTGACAGGATCGAGGTCGATCGTCGAAAATGCAGGAGGCGTAGGAGACACGTCCGTTGATGTCTCCGGTCCGACTTCGAAACGATGGGATCTGACGCTCAGGTCGAGGAGGCGCCCATGGTGTCGTTGGCGGTGACCGAGGACGGCATGAAGCATTCAACGACGAGGCTACAACGAAGAAGAAGAAGCGGCAATGCGGGCTGGAAAATCAACACGAAGGGGAAATGTCTTTCGCGCCAATCCCTTTTTCAGATGGAGTGAGCTCCGAATACACCCCCACAACCGTTAAATATTGAGTTTCAAGGATGAAATGGCAACTCTACCATGACCTTTTCAATCAATTTTATCGTATTATCTGTTATTACAACCATCGAGTCGATATGACACTCTATTTTTTCTGTTTTAAAAAACATATGACAAAACTGCTAAAGTCGCTCTTATGCAGTTTAAGTGGATAACGAAAGATATGGCCACGGTCTTGTGTAGACCGGGACCCACGCTGTTTTCGCTTCTCCACCCTTCTCCTTCCCGCCCAATCCCACCGCCTCAAACCCCTCCACGCATCCCACCCCTTAACGGCCTACCGCTCACGCGCCCGTCACGTGACCTGACCGCCTCTGTTTTCTTCCTCCTCTCTCTCTCCCTCTTCATCCTTCCTCTTCCCTCCCAAAGCACAGAAGCCTCCGGTCCATTTCAAAACCCTAAACCCTCGCCACCGAAGCGAGCGAATCCCCGCAGCTTCGCGGGCCTCTGCGGGCGATTCCTGCCCGCTCCGGTCGCCCGGATTCTCCGATTCGCGCCCGCATTGCTCGGTCCGGCCGCGATCCCGCGGGGAATCGTCGCGGATTTGGGCGAGGAGTTCGATTGAGCGGCGTCGCGCCCGGATCCCCTGAAGCTTCTAGAACATCCTATGCCGTTTGTCTACGGTGCGGCAGGATCCTCTAGCTCCGGCTTCGCTGGAACCTGCGCGGATGCGGGGCGCGCGTTGCGTCGGAGTGGCCGCGGCGCGTCATCTCCTCGGCGCGGTGGTGCTGTGGGCCGCGTTTTCCTCCGCCGCGTCGTTCACTGATCCCTCCGATGGTACGATTTCTCACCCATCACCCGTGGCGATCGACCTCTTACCCCGCGACGCCTCTACTCTGCGCGCGCGAGCGCGCCTGTGATTGCGGTCGCGCCTGTGATTGCGGTCGCTGGGTCTCTGTGCCGTGCGCACACGTGTGGTCTGGTTTGTATAGCAGCGCGGGAGCCTTGCGCGCTGGTGGATTGATGCGCGTGCGTGCGTGCAAACTCTGGCTTGCGCGCGCTTCTGCTCGTGCCTGTGCGCGCTCGCATAAACATTCAGATCTGGGGTCATTGGATATGGTTGCGTGATGGGCACATGTGTGTGTTAGTGCTTGGAAATAGCTTGTCTTACCGCATCGATGATGTACTTATGTAGTGCAAATAAAGAGTGGGCATGTTTTTGTGCTTGTAAGTAGTTCCCTTTGTGCAATGGCTGTGTGTGATGCTATCCTGCTGTCTGTCTGTATGTCGCTGCTTTCTAAAGGTTTACTGCTTTGTTACTGCTCTTTGTTTACCGTGCAGCGATTGGGATCTGGGCACTATATCGCGCACTGGACTCACCATGGCAGCTTTCTGGGTGGACATCCATGGGTGGTGACCCCTGCGGCGGGGATGGGGAACATGGATCGTGGCATGGGGTCTTTTGCAAGGACTCGTGTGTCGTGGCTATGTAATCCCTGTTCAATTCTCAACTTATCAATCAGTTTTGCCTGTAAATTTATAGGAATGTTTGTTTTATTCTTGCTTTTTCTGATGTTACTTCCATGCAGAAATATTAGTGGGCTTGGGGTTGGTGGCTGGCTTGGCCCAGAGCTGCTCAAACTCCACTCTTTAAAAGAGCTGTAAGCTTCCTTATACAAAATTTGTGCTATCTGTTAACCGATCATGATTCTGCAATTTTTGACACAAATTTTTTGGTTCCTGGTGCTTTGATGCCTCATGATGGTAGGGATGTGAGCTTCAACAACATCGCTGGTGAAATCCCACCCGCTTTGCCTCCAAATGTGGAATACTTGTATATTCTTCTTGTCCTTTTTGCCTATCCTCTTTAAGCTGGGTCAAATACATTTAAATATGAAATGTATATGATCTGACTATGGTATGGTGTTCCATTGCAGAAATTTGGCAGCTAACAAGTTTGAGGGAAATATACCACCATCACTACCATATTTGCACTCCCTGAAATATCTGTGAGTTGATTGTTTGGCAATTGGAGCACTTCCTTCTCAAAATTTGGTTGCAGAATCAACTGATTGATCTGTAATATCGATTGCAGGAATCTCAGCTATAATAAGCTCTCTGGAATAGTTGGTGATGTTTTTGTTAACATGGAAAGCTTAGTTACAATGTATGGTTCCCATATCTTGATTAATGATTACTTCAACACTTCTGAAACATACATCTCTTGTTCAATAAATGAGTTATTTTGTTGCACTTTGACCTGCAACATGCTGGTTGCAGCCTATTGTGCATAGATTTGTAACCTGGAACATCTCCATTCAGTATACCACTAAATGAATCATCAGATATAGTATGCAACTGTCAAGTGAAATGCTTAAATGCGCAGCAAGTTGTTCTAAACTTCTTGCAGTTCTTTTTGTCCAAAGATCTGTTCTAGAACAATCTTTCAGCTCATTTTTTATGCTAATAAAACCACATAGTTTTAATCGCAATGGAACAAACACATGCACACACACATTTTGAAGCTAAAGTACTTTTTTTTGCATCTTTCTTGCTCTGATCCACTATTTCTCAAAATTATTTTAGTCACAGATCTTTTAGTATTTTGACCTTTCTGTCACTTAGACTCATATTTATTCCCTCGGCGTTTTCAGGGACTTGTCATTCAACTCTTTTCGATGGTGACCTGCCACGATCATTTAGTTCATTGAACAACCTTCACTATCTGTAATAATGATGTCTCTTCTGTGCTATTTCATGCACACACAGCTGTAGGAATTGTCTAATCAAAAGTTTCCTTGCATGCTTTTGCAGTTATTTACAGCATAATGAGTTTACCGGATCTGTGATTTTGTTAGCAGACCTTCCATTGGTAGCACTGTAAGAAATTTGACTGGGCTGCACTTATACTTTATTTGCCATCTTATCAATTAATGCTGATGATCATCAACTTCTTGCAGCAACATTGAGAATAATCACTTCAGCGGTTATTTGCCTGGAACTTTTGAGTTCATTTCTGAGTTGAGGTGCTGAACTCTGTTATATATTGCCCTCCTTGTCACCCTTGAGGATCTTGTGCATATCTGTATGTCTGACTTCATATCTAGTACAATATGTGATTAACCTTCTGGTTAATATTCCAGGATTGATGGGAACCATTTTCAACCAGGTTTCAAACCTTCATCGTCCTCATTTTCTAGGACCATTCATTCACCTCCACCTCCACCCACACATCATCCTCGACCTCCATCTCCATCTCCACCTCCACCTCCACCTCCACCTCCACCTTCACCAGCAGTCAAGCAGAACTCAAAGCGCGGGCCAAAACCTCTGCAACCTTTTGTGAGCTATGCTTCTCTGCACAGTCCTAGCCACCATAGGAAGTCACACTCTCGAGTGACAGCTGCTGCAATAGCTAGCGTTGTTTGCACAATGTTTGCACTCTTCATTGTTGGATTGGTTCTGAAAAGCCGGAAAGGTGGTACATGTGGCCCAAAGAGCACCGCTGACAATATCAAGTCTTTACCAGCCAATTTGGAAGGAGGTAGCACTGGCACTTTATTAGTTTCTTCAAACCAATTTATGCAGTGGTAGTTGATTGTCAATTGATCATACAAATATTTCTGTTTGTTTCGGTTATTCTTATCATTAATCTACTGTAAAATATGACAGTAATCGTTGATCCTAAACCCTTGTACTTTTGAATGCTTATTCATGAAATGGCATATCAAATTCATCCACATACATATCGTTTTCAACCGCATACTGCATTGTAATGTTTTATTAGGCCAGACTTGCATTCTTGATTTAATTAAAATTCATTTGTCAATTGCAGTCCCTAAAGCAAATGAGGTCCTGAACTCTTGGAGTTCTCTTATGAATAGCCATGATACTTCCTCTAGCAATAATGATAGCATTATACCTGGAAGAGTTCCCAAAAGGAAAAGTTGTGCTAAGACATCTAAAAATCTTGCACCTGCAAAACAGTTTCTGGCAGTTGACATTATGGCGGCTACCCGGAACTTCAATGAAGAATGCCTTATCGGTGAAGGTTTCACTGGCCGAGTTTACAGAGGTGATTTTCCTGATGGCCAGGTATCGTCTCTTATCATAAGAAGCGTATCATTATCAGCATATTATTACTGTGTTATTCTAGAATAAGCTCTCAAGTCTAATTTCTGTAGCTTGTATTTTAGATTCCCAATAGTTGACTTCTTTATCTGGTTTTATTGACTAAACTGAATTGAACCCTTTCCTTTCCTCATCGACAAGACATCTCATCATGCAGTATTGAGGACCGTAGCTATGCTTATGCTTGTTGTCTTGATAAGGTCAATGTACAAGGAGCACACCATTCTTAGTCTCACATGTCACTTTTAAAACTGTGATTTTCTTTCAGCGGTTTATTAGATACTCATTTTCCTAAGCAGCGAAGGTATCAAATTTGTACAAGTCATTTTGTTATGTATATTTTACGTCATGCATTTCTCATTGTATGCACAGCTGCTGGCTATCAAGAAGATCAACATGATAGATTTATCATTGTCAGAACAAGATGAGCTCATGGACATTCTTGGGAATATGTCCAGATTAAAGCACCCTAATGTATCTTCGCTTGTGGGCTACTGTGTGGAGTTTGGGCATTGTGTACTTTTATATGAGTATGCAGAAAATGGTTCTCTTGAAGATCTTCTGTTTTCAGCAGCCACAAGGTCGAGGGCTTTGTCATGGAAAGCTCGGATGAAGATTGCTCTAGGAGTTACCTATGCTCTAGAGTAAGTACATTCTGTCTCATTGCGTTCCCACCAAATCGTCTAATCAGTTTTATTTTATGCTGTAGAGTAATTAATTACACCTACCTTGTATTATTTTTCGTAGTTTAGTTGCACACATGCAAAATTATTAGACTTTTATACTGGAATTGGAATTTCTAGATTTTTATATCTATGTTAGCTCTCTGCAGATACATACATTTGATGTGCTCCCCTCCATTTGCCCATGGAAATATTAAAGCTACAAATATTTTACTTGACGCTCAGCTCATGCCCTACCTCAGTCACTGTGGGTTAGCGAAGTTCAGCCATTTTGTCAGCGCCACAAGAATGGTCAGTGCTCGGTAACCACGGATAGTATTGCTACTTTATGATCTTTTGAAGAAATCATGCTGATGCCATTAATTTACCTGATCATTTTGAGGACACTTGAATGATCTGGGATTCATGAGGCAGGGATGGATCCATTAGAACCTAAAACATAGAACTGCTCTACCTCTCTTTCTCTCCGATTAGAATTTTTCTCATTCAGTGTCAAGCTAGATTACCGAACACTCGTATATGTAACATGTGGTAATTCTGAAGTTTTGGGGTGATATTTGCATAGGAGAGATTCCCCTCTAACCAATTGAAACCCCTTTAATCTACCCATGTCCTGCCCATCCAAATATACACAATAGGCCGCAGCATCTGATTTATCCAGTTTGAATGATATACTGCACTATATAAATCGTATATGTAACATGTGGTAATTCTGAAGTTTTGGGGTGATATTTGCATAGGAGAGATTCCCCTCTAACCAATTGAAACCCCTTTAATCTACCCATGTCCTGCCCATCCAAATATACACAATAGGCCGCAGCATCTGATTTATCCAGTTTGAATGATATACTGCACTATATAAAATAAAATTGATTTGTTGGCCATTTAACATTTCCTCATTCGGGAAGCAGGATTCGGAAGCCCTCAGTGGTGCTAAAGGCTATGCTGCTCCTGAGGCTAATGGTTCAGGAACAGATATAATCAAAGCTGATATTTACAGTTTTGGCGTGATATTGCTTGTGCTTTTGACTGGGCAAAAGGCTTTTGACAGGTATGTTATCACTTGCACTTGTGCTACTAGCAGTCTGGTTTACTGAAGGTTTATTGTCTTCTTCAGTTCAAGAGGGCCGAATGATCAGTTTCTAGTTGATTGGGCATCTCCTCATCTCCATGACCTTAATTCTCTGGGAAGAATAACTGATCCAAGAATACGTGGCTCTATGCCACCTAAAGCTATTTCTGCATTAGGCAACATCATCTTGCTTTGCATCAAGGTAGTTTTCCATCCTCCTTTCTGGTACACTTTGTTCTGTAGTTTCTTATCCTTGCTGGCAGCTATCAAGGTGAAAACTCAAATACTGCCCATGCTGCTATGGTAAATGCTTAGAACATGTTAATAGAAATGAAAGGCATTATAGCTGAAATGCCTAGAGCCACTACAATGTCTAATGCTCACTGCATTCACCAACTGTATTTCAGGACAATTTTCTACGAGCAGTAGTCCCTCCTTTAGTTAAAGGAAGAGCTTTATTGTCTCCTGGACTCTTCATAAAAAATTGATGCACAGAGCCTTAAATATTTACAAAGTTACCAAGCATGTGCCAAACAGCACCCCAAAAGAAAAAAAGAAATAGAAACAAAAGATATTACATAGTGCATCGGACAACTGACAGCTCGAGTATTACATAATCTATTAAGTGACCGCACCCATGCATCCATGTTTCGAGCGATACTTATGTTATTTCTTCCTTCAATGCAGCAGTCACCGGATTCCCGCCCGCCGATGAAAGTCATAACAGACAAATTAGTAAAGCTTGTCGAGAGCAACACGATACATAAGTTGGAGGCTGATGCTCAGGACCCCTCTTTCATAACAACCCGACCATATTTTGAGCCATCCTCCACCGGTAACTCACTTGACAGTGCAGCTTCTTTCTTATACTCTTCACATCTTGGTCTTAATTTGATTGCTCTGATCAGTCAGCCAGGGTGCAACTGAGAGCTGCATCTCCCGGTGACGAAGACATGCTCTTCTCAAATTTTGCCAGATGTTGTTATACTTTGTGTTGTCGAGGTAGCTCCGAGTATATGAAGCGTCACAGCTCTTTACAATTTTCTGTCGATGCCAATTGACGACAGCCAAAGCTGCTGCACTGAGACGCGCTGGCTGCAGAAGACACTATGTGATGCTCGACTACGGGGAAGTAAACAGAGTAAACTCTGCTCCCCTGCTTCACTCTGGTTGAGAAGTCATGCAAGCATGGCAATCAGTATTATTAGCGTTTTGTCTCATGTATTGCTTGGTTGGACTCAGTTTGGCTCACATGGGATGCTGCTAGGAGTGCTCTTGTAAGTAGTGATTCCAAGGGGCAGATCCACGTATACCCATTCTCCACTTATGTAGTTCTGTCTATATGCCCCTTCAGTCTTGTAAATGTGTGGACAAGAAGCTCGTTAGCCAGTCGACACTGGCCCCAAACACAGGATCTGATGTGGGCTGGTCCTGATCTTACAATGCTGCTCGGTTCACATGTCTTGATGTGATTGTTTTGTTTTGTATCGCATGCTCCAAATGATACGGTACAGTATGATCTGTCCTGGAATGCATGTAGATGCCCACTCTTTCTTACCTAATTAGGATTCGATGAGGTCACAATTCAAATAACCTTATTAGTACTGCTATAATTCACGGCATACAATAGCGGGAACACACTAGTAGATGCCTCTCCCGGCCCCTGTCATGCACGGGACGGGAGCAATCGCTGCTGGGTGCGTACATGGTGCACATCTTATTCCTAATCCTACATGCAATGATATCTTATCCTGGGGCCACAGTCAGATGGAAATGCTGTTGGGGATGCCTCCCAGTGACCCCTGGTTCTGAGAACGGTTTGAGCAGCTCGTACGGCACGATGCCGGCGCCACACCTGTTCTTGTTCTCCGGGTTGTTGTTTCGCTGGTCGATGGTGCCCTCCACCTCCTTGAGCCTGCCACTGAACTTCTCGAATGCCGCCTTCACCATGGGCTCTGCCAGCCACGCCGGCTCGGCGTACTCTCCCATGTACTCCTCGTCGGGGGAGTGCGAGGAGAGGATGTCCAGCGTCGCCATCACCTTGATGGCCTGCATCTGCGAGGGCAGGCTCTGCAGCAGCACCTCCTCTGGCCTTGCCATGAACTTCTTCATCTCATCGTCCCGGTTTTCTTCCACCGGGATGTTCTTCCACACCACCGTCGGACGGTTGGGGAAGTACCCGGCGTAATGGTACTGCCCGAAGTTGACGGCGGCGTGGTGGCCGGACGTGACCCACATGATGATGGTGAGGATCTGGACGAGGTTCTCCTTGGAGTCGCACACGGGCCACCACGGCTCGTCCTTCTTGTCCGCGTGTCCCTTGGTGCGCACCTCCTCCCACCACGCCCGCAGCTCCTCGTCGCCGGCGACGTCGCCGTCCGACTTGTAGTAGAAGTCCACGTAGTCGGACGCCCACTGCTTGATGGAGCCCCAGATGAGGAGCCCGTCGTCGGCGTACGGGTAGTCCTTGATGGCGAGCTCGAGCTCGCCGTCGTCCCTGCGCACGGCGAGCCCCCGGCTGACCAGGTCCTCCGGCAGCGCCTCCGTGTCGAACTGCCAGGCGGCGCCGTAGGCGACGGAGCTGAGCTCGATGGAGTACCTCCCCGGCCAGAAGGCCTCCTCGATGATGCCGTCGGCGTTGATGAGCGCCTCCCTGGCCAGGGCGTTGATCTCCATGGTGTAGCGGAAGTGCGGGTGCAGCAGGCGGTGCACCGGATGCATCCGGCTGAGCTGCCGATTGGTGGCGATGATGTAGGGCTCGACGCAGGCGTGCGTGCGCAGCCAGTGGCTGACCAGCTGGTGGTAGCCGGTGTCGTGGGTCAGCACGTGCGCCTTGGCCAGCTTCCACAGCCACGACTCGGTGGCGTCGGAGCCGTGCGTGAAGGCCCGTTTCCACTGCGGCTTGGTCGGCGACTGCGGCCGCGTCAGCTCGATGGCCAGCGGCATCAGCGTGCCCTCGTCGCTCATGAAGAAGACGGTGCGGGACCCGTACAGCGTCGTGTCCGGCAGCTCCCGCACCCTGTGCACGTACGGCAGGAACACGTCGTGGTAGTCCAGCAGGAACAGCCGCTTCTGCTCCACCGCCTCCTCCACCGTCATGCGCCCGTTCATCATCTTCTCCAGGACCTCCTTGGTCAGCGCCGACTCCGCCGGCCCGTACACCGCCGGGTCCAGCTTGCTCACGATGGGAATTCCTGCACCATGCATACATGCATGCACTCTCGTTAATTAACTAAGTGAGCTTATTAAAAGCAACTTGATCAAAGGCTGTGAAGAAACGGTTGATGAATTACCGTGAGGCGGCGGATGCAGATAGGGTTGAGCCCGGCGAGCGTCTGCCTCGCGAACTCCTCGTCTCTGAACCACGAAAATCGGTCCCCTGCAGAAGCGCAAAGTCATGTCACGTATGTGGTCTCAGTAATTAGTTGCTCGATCGTGCTTCTACTACGTGCTCTGGCGGATCAGGCATGGACGGCGGTGCTCACTCTCAAGCATCTCGGGGACCTCGAAGCGGAGGACGTGCTCGGTGGTGTCCTCGATCATCTGGACGACACGGGGAATGACGTCGTTGATGACGTTGAAGGAGGCGCCGCCGTGCCCGTCGACGGGGAGCGGGATGCCGTCGCTGTAGAGGGCGTCGATGGCCGGGAAGTGCGAGAAGCACTGCGAGTTGTTGAGCAGCGGCGCCAGCGCCGGCAGGATGGCGTGCAGCCCCGACCGCAGCGTCGTCGCGCTGAACGTCCGCCCCTTGACGTCCGAGAACTGCTCGTCGCGCGGCACGTACACCGGCGAGCTCCTCTTCTCCGTCTCCGGGTCTATAGTACAAGCACAACCACCGGCAATCCATTAAATTTTAAAATTACGTAGATTGCTAGCAACGTAGCCAGGCCGATGTGCGTACGTACCGTAGAGGGTCTTGGGCCGGCCGGTGCGGCACCGGCGAGGGTAGGGGTGCTCCTTGGTGCCCAGCACCGGGCGTTTGTGGTCGATGTTCTTGTCCGGGTCGCCGAGGTCGTTGTACGTGTCGTAGTCGTAGACGCGCTCGTGGAACTTGCGCTCGCTGTGCCCGTCGCCACGCAGCTTCTCCAGCTCCTTCTTCCGCAGCGCCTCGATTCCCGGCGGCGTCTGCGACGGCAGGTATGACTGCAACAACATACGCACGCCATTGTTAGTTCCACAGTACGACCAAGCAAGCACGGAGAGAGCGTGGCTTCATGGCTAGCTGCATGCTGTTGGCTAATTGCCTACCTTGACGGTGAAGAAGGCGCGGGGTTCGGGGTCGTCGAACTTGGAGTGCACCCAGGAGGCGACGTCGAAGGTGATGGCGGTGCTCTCGTCGCCGCCGGTGATGAGCTTGATGTCCTTGATGAACATCTCCCTGTGGTGCTCGTTCTCCACCAGCACCGCGCCCACCGGCCCGAACGACGCCGGCACCGACATCTTGGCCTCGTACGTCCCTTCCTTGAGCGTCATGTGCGCGAACCCCTTCACTCTCTCCCTCTCCCTCCCCGTCTCTACGCAGCAGAACAACTTTCCTCAGCCATGTGAAAAATCAAATCAACTGCTGTAGCATGCATGCAGCGCACAGTGCTCTCTCCCGTCCTGCATGCCATCGTTGTAGCGAGAAAAGATGGAGATGCTCACTGGGGTCGAGCTCGGAGCTGACGAGCTCGAGCAGCAGCGTCTTGCCGAAGAGGTCCTGGATGTCGTCGAGGCCGCGGGCGACGTACACGGAGGTCGGCGCCTGCGCGGTCACGACGGCCGTCACCGTCAGCGACCTCTCCTTGGTCGTCACGGACGTCGAGACGCCGACGGCCTCCTCGGTCGACGCGCAGCTTATCCTGCGCGCCGTGAGCCGGCGCCCAGAGCGGCTCCTCCCGGCGCCGGACGCCCGCCTCTGCTGGCCGCTCGCGGCCGCCGCCGTGGCGAAGAGCGGCGGTGAGGCAACATTGCTGCTCTGCGCGGAGAGCACCAGCGGCTGCTTCAGATGGATCATGGCTGGCGCGGGCAGGGCTAGCTAGCTGCTGCCGATGGATCGAGCTGGTTCGACCTCTACCTTCTTTTCTTCTTCTGATTAGTCAGCTACCTAGCTAGGAGGGCCGGCCTCTCTCTCGCCTCTCCCAAGTGCTCCGCGTCTGTGGTAGTATGTGTGTCAGTTTATATTGTTGGCTGCGGTGCTTCACGGTGAGGCAGAAATCACATATCTGGCGCAGTAATCGAATCATGGCCCGACTGCTCGCGAAAAATTTCACTTTCCTGACCCTTTGGTGTGGCGACGGCAGTAGCCGCACCTCTGATCTGGCCCTTCCCTTGGCGTCGCACATCCTGACGTGGCAGCCACTGGTCGATTATGCGGCCCCAGAAGACTGCGGCGCTTAAGACTTAGGCGCCACACATAATGTCTGCGCCTATCTCTTGGGCGCACATCATTCCACTTGGGCTGGCCCCACCCTCTCTCCCCTCCCACCCGCACTCCACACACCCCTACCTCACTTCATCTCCCATGCTCGCACTTGTTAAATGCATCCCGGGTTAGGAATGTGGACGTCAATCACCCTCTTACCGTGAGGGAGTCCGAGTTCTCAATCATGACGGTAAAGAATACATGGACTCCACGGTTCCAACCATACTTGGACCAATCACAATGGCGGAGTATCATGGAGTTCAACTATGGCGGACCGGAATTGAAGATCGTTAGGCAGGGAAGGCGTAAGACAAAGCGTCTTAGAGGTGACATGGACGGATGGGGCCGTGGTGGCGGTGGAGAATCTGGCACCGGCCAATTCCAAGAGCCTCGTGAGCAATCCCGTTGTGGGGGCTGCGGTAATGGGGACACAACACAAGAACTTGTCCCAAACCAAGAAAGAGATCAAAGAAAATGGTGCAAGCACAAGCCAAACAAATGATAGCCAACCAAGTGAATCAAGGGGTAGCCAACCAAGTCAAACAAGTGGTGGAGTGCCAAACCACTCAAATCAAACAAGCCAACGAGGAACTAGGCAACAAAGAGGAGTCATCTTGGTCTTAGAAGAGGCCGTGGTGGTGGTCTTGGCGTGGTGATGGTCTTGGCTGTGGTGGTGGTAGAGGCCGTGGTGATGGTCTTGGCCGTGGTGAAGGTCTTGGCCGTGGTGGTGGTAGAGGTCGTGGTGGTGGTCTTGGTCGTGCTGCTGGTAGAGGCCGTGGTGGTGGTGGTGGTATAGGCCGTGGTGGTGGCGGTAGAGGCCACGGTGGTGGTGTAGGCTGTGGTGATGGTGGAGGCGGTGTTGATCTTGGCCTTGGCGGCGGCCGTAGTGGAGGAATGTTCACTTGGCTCAATGGACCATTGCCGTATGTGACTTACTATGATCTTGTTATTTTGGCTCAATGCTTATGTTGTCATTTTGTATTGTGTGACTAACTATTATATTGCCATTTTCATAGGTATGGAAACAATGAAGGGGTGGAGGACACGGAGGGAAGGTGAGATCCCTTGGTGGTGGGAGGAGGAGAAGTATATGTGCTATTTGTGTATGACTATGTGAGGGGACTAATATTTACGTGTATGACTATGTGAGATCCCTATGTGTGTATGACTATGTGATTTAGACTACTATTTACATGTATGACTATGTGAGATCCCTATGTGTGTATGACTATGTGATTTGGACAAGTATATGTGCTATGTGTGTATAACTATGTGATTATGTGGCATCATTATGAATCACAAAACAAAAAAACCAGTAGTTATTTGAAAACAGCAGTTAGTGCAGCGCCCAAGGGCAAGGCGCCACACTACAGTCTGCGCCTTGGCCTTAGGCGCTGCACACTGGACATGGCAGTTCGAGAGCAACAGGATCGTTCGAGAGAGCACCGGGAGGCGTTCGGTAGCTTTTCCACCCGAAATTGCTAAGTCGGTGTGCAGCGCCCAAGGCGGCGCCACCTTTGTGCAGTCAGCGCCCATGGGACAGCGCTGCACTCTGATGTGGCGCCTTGACTTTGGGCGCACTGTGACAACAATTTCTAAGTGCAAACCAACTGGAATGCTCTGGTCGCTCTGGAATGATTCTGTTGCTCTGGCTACCATGTCAGTGTGCAGCGCCTAGGGGCAAGGCGCCACACTACACAGTGCAGCGCCTTGGCCTTGGGCGCTGCACACCTGGACATGGCATTCCAGAGAGCAACAGAATCATTCCAGAGAGCAACAGAATCATTCCAGCAAAACTGCAGAAACAGATGCCATTTTGGCCTCCTGCAGCAGCACTCACATAATAAAAGTACTGTAAACTGCACATGCTAAGCAAAGAGAACTAATAACTTGAACATCATATCATTTAAGACAATTCAACATGACTTGGTCCGCAAACACAAATACCACACTAGTAAGAGTTCACCAACATATAACATAACCTCACAAGTTCATCAACCTAATTAAGCGGCTACAATTAACATGAACAAGCACTAATTCCTTCCCGCGTGTTCACGGTGGCACGCCTGAGCAAGCTTCTTCTTCTTAGGAGCACGAGGCTCCTCTTCGTGCACTTCCTCCTCCTCCGCCTCCGCCTCCTCCTCCGCCTCATCATCCAAGCTAGCCATCCATGAGGTCCCTACGACCACCTTTGGGTTGCCTCTGTTGTCATAGTCGTTGGGCGTGTCTGCAGCGTCTGGGCTGCCTAGGCTTCAACACATATGCGGACCGAGCTTGAGCGTCCGCCAAAGTCATGTCATCATCAAGCTCATCGCCCTATCACACAACGAAACAATATGGTGAAGGCCGGTGTCGTAATCAAGTGAGAATCACATCTAAAGGATTAGTCATACCTCTTGGGTTATCCCACCCTCATCATCCATATAAGCATATGAGGAACTCACATCGTCCCCCTCATGGTGAGATCACGGGTGCGATGGTGTACCAGACCTAGAGGCGGATGGTTCATCATATTCGGGATCACGGCAACCGAGAAGGTTCGATAACCGCCTTAACTTCTTGGCTTTGTGCTGTAACATGAACAAGTGTGTAAGATATGAAACTTCGCAACATAGACTGCCTCTCATAGTGATTGCGATATGTACCTTAAGGAATGCTCGTAGTGAACCATCATCATTGCAGTTCCAACGGTGTCTTCTCCGAATAGGCTGGCTCTCATCATTTGCTTTCTTGATCTCGGTCATGCGGATGAGAAAGAATGAATCGTTAGCCATTCAAACATGTGTAATGATCAGCAGGAAAGTAAAGAGGTGAACACTTTACCACATAGTTAATCACCGGAACACCAGGGACTCCTTGCCCTTGCCTGACATCTCTGTTGTACTTCCCCTTTGCTAGATCCTCAAAGTTTACGGGTTCTTCAAGAATATCCTCATTATATGCCGGCGGGCATATCTCAACTCGAGTATTTCCAATTGAAAGGACATGCGGTGCCCCCATGTGTGGTTTTGGTAATTGATGACATTCTCTATGGACTAATGGTTGCCTTGAGTTTATTTGAAGGTTTTGTCCATAGGCTTTTCTTGGAGTACAGGTGTTGGTTTCAAGGAGAGTTTTGTGTCGACCAAGGTTCTATTCAAGGAATTATCCAAAGATTGGTCATGTGAGTGTTGAGCTTATTGCAAGCATGTCTTGAAGAATAAGATTGTGTGATCATTCATGTCCACCTTCAAGACATCATCCAAATGAAGAGAGTTGGAAAGATTCAAGGTTGATCAAGACTAAGTCAAGAGTGAATCAAGTTGATCAACTCACAAAGCGTAGAAGATGTACCAAGAGGGATCAAGTGATCCCATGGTATGGTAAGCATTGTTCATTACGCTTTGTGTGCTAACCCATGTCTTCGTGAGAGTTCTTTGTGGGGTTAGGTTGCGGTGTGCAAGTTCAAGTGATGCATCACGAAGAGATCAAGTGCTTGAAGCTTGCCGTCCATTGTGGTGACAATGGACTTGTGAAGATAATGGAAGAGGCTCACCCACGGTAGAGTATGGGGAGCAATCAACTAGTCTTCATCCCGCCAATGCAATCAAGAAAGGTGGTCCAACTTGAGGAGTCAAGATCGTCATCATCTAGCTCAAGTGGACCATGTGCAAGGCAAAGGTTTGCCCTTGATAGGTTTTCTATTTTACGGTCTCATGTGGAAGACGGGCTATAGGATCGTTCTTGCCGTACTATCAAGGGGGCTCTCGATGAGTTGCTTGATCGTATCGTTAAGTAGAGAGCTCAAACCATTGCATCCTTGCATCATCTTTATTGGTTCTTGTTTGGTTCTTCTCCTTGTGAGATTTGGAGCTTATGGTCATTTTTATGACAAGCTCGAGTTCATCAGCGGAGTTCTCATGCATCTTCTATGATGTTTTCGATGTTGGAGGGTATGCTTGGTTCTTCTCGGTTGGAGGTTTCACTCCTTTGTTTGCTAAGCATACCTCCCTGCCTCTTCTTACTATAACCCGATTCGCTGTTTTGATGCTACTCGTTGTCTTGTTTCAAACAAGCTTGAGTTTGCTCAATTCGGAGCTCATATGAAGAAGTTATGGCGATTCTGGTTTTCTTGGAGTATTCTTTGCTTTCGTGGTTGTGGCTTAAGGCTGGTGCCAGTGATAGTACCGTGACCCTCGTGATGTAGTACCGCGAAAGCTCCGCAGCGGTAGTACCGCTCTCGGGAATGAGTACCGCTCAAGCGGTAGTACCGCTCTCGAGCAGTAATGCCGCTCTCCGAACAGTAGTACCGCTTGGGAGTTTCGGCCGTGAAATCATTGCTGTCGTCTGGGCTACTTCCGCCTCGATTCTCGAGCGAAGTTTTTAAATGTCGGGTTTTCTTGGCACTAGTAGCGGCGATGAAGCGGCGATCTGCTCTTCCTAAGCGGTAGTACCGCTCTGGGGCGAACCTTGACCTTCTCTTGGTAGCGGTAGTACCGCTGGATAGGGAAGCGGTAGTACCGCCCTCAGTGATAATACCGCCCTTCCTAAGCGGTAGTACCGCTACTGTCTTGAGGATTTTCGATTGGGGTAGCGGTTGGATTTTCCCCTCCTATAAAAGGGGGTCTTCTTCCCCATTGAAACTTATCCTTTGAGCTCGTGTTCTTCCACCATTGTAGACCTTCTCCGAGCTTGCTATCACTCAATCCCTCCATGGTTTCTGGCTAGTTTTTGTGGGAAAAGAGAGGAGATCTAGATCCACATTTCCACCAATCACTTTCTCCTCTATGTGAGGGGAACCCCTTGGATCTAGTTCTTGGAGTTCTTGGTGTTCTCCTTCTTGTTCTTCCTCTCATTTTCCTCCCTAGCATTAGTTGCTTTGGTGGGATTTGAGAGAGAAGGACTTGGGCACTCCGTGTGCCCTTGCCATTGCATTTGGTGCATCGGTTTGAGTTCTCCACCGTGATACGTGGAAGTTACAAGTTGAGAAGCTTATTACTCTTGGGTGCTTGGTGCCCTTGAGCTTGTTCCTCTTGGGTGCTTGGGCGCCCTAGGCAGTTAGTAGTGTTAGGAGCTCAATCATTGTGGTGTAAAGCTCAAGGCGGCGTCGAGTCTCCAATTAGGTTGTGGAGATCGCCCGAGCAATTTAATGAGTTCGGTGACCGCCCCAAGGGTTGCCAAAGTGTCTGGGTTCGGTGACCGCCCCAAGGGTTGCCATTTATGCAGGTTCGGTGACCGCCCTCAAGGGTCCCTTAGTGGAATCACGGCATCTTGCATTGTCTTGGCGTGAGGAGATTCTGATGGCCCTAGTGGCTTCTTGGGGAGCATTGTGCCTCCACACCGCTCCAAGCGGAGATTAGCATCCAAGGGTGTGAACTTCGGGATACATCGTCGTCTCCGCATGCCTCGGTTATCTCTTACCCGAGCCCTTTACTTATGCACTTTACTTTGTGATAGCCATATTGTTCTTTGTCATATATCTTGCTATCACATAGTTGCTTATCTTGCTTAGCATAAGTTGTTGGTGCACATAGGTGAGCCTAGTTGTTGTAGGTTTTGTGCTTGACAAATTAACCGCTAGGTTTATTCCGCATTTGTTCAAGCCTAAACCGTAATTATTTTAAAGCGCCTATTCACCCCCCCCCCCTCTAGGCGACATCCTCGATCTTTCACCAATAAACCATCGTACGTAGTTATCAAAAGCAATTGGGTTGTGCTCACGAAGCGGGGCGCGTGCGATTACTCTGAGCTTGCTCCACACAAAGGCTGGAAGCGGGTAACATCTGTGAGAATGATGCTTGTCCCGATCCTTTATCTTCCGTTGCCTTCTCTGTCCAACTGCGTGGTATAAAACCAAACATTAGCACAATCAAAAGGAGTCCCGATGATTAGACAATACGCAGACATGCTCTCTTACCTATGAAGTGCTTTATCCGTGTCCACCCATTCCGCGGGTGAGGCTGGAAAAGACCAAATCGACGATACACGCGATGCGGCAAATAAAACTCAACCGCCCAGTTGCATATCAATGGGCACCGCATAAGCCAGAGATCCTTATCCTGCAAGCACATCGGGTTGAGGCGGAACTCCGCGGTGTACCCCAAGCTCTCACCCGCGCCATATGGCTGCCATTCAACCTATGAAACAGGGCAACAATGCAAATTTGATGACTATTTTTCAAGCAAGCATGAGAAAGGACTAAAGTAATGACCTCCTTACACCTTTCGAGGCGTAATCGTGTCCAACTTCGGCAATGTACTTTTGGTACACGAGATTGACATCGTTCGTCATCTCGGAAGCGATATCCCACTTGTAAGCCCGTGGGCGCGCCGTAATTAAATCATGTTCATCTGCATACCAAGGATCAAACTGGCGGCTCTTGAGGCGTCCAACGGTGACGCTCTGGCTCCATACGAGAAAGTAGAAGCAGATTACCACCAATGCACGCTCTAGGTGTGATCTGCAACACGCATCGTCCGACTACATATGAAAGAAAAACAATGTTAACTTGACAGCAAGCTTGCATTGCTAATGAAATGAGTTGATCACAAAAGCAGACCAACTACACAGCCGGTACAAGTAGGCAAGAGTCGGCGAACCCCAGCTCCATTTGCTATCGAAGGCGGTCAACGCCTTGACCACATCCATGGAAGCGTTCTTGCCGGTGGAGTCAGAAACAAAGTCCTCGACACAATGTACCACATATACACACGAGCATGTGTGCGGATCACATCATCGCCGGTGGCATCCGGAGAACGCGTCGCAAAGTTATTTTGAATCACGTGAAAGCAGCTCGGCTGCTTTCCTTTCCCTCTTCTTCTTCTCTTCTCCCTCCTCTACATCATCCTCGGCCTCGGTAGGAGCCATACCTATAAGAGCAATCATCTGCTCGCGCCACCCATCAATCGGTGCTCATACAGAGAGGCCTCCCGTCGATAGCAAGCCCGGTGATCAACGAGACATCCTCGGCGTCCACGGTCATCTCCCCGGTCCGAAGATGGAAGCTGTGGGTCTCTGGCCTCCACCGATCAACAAGAGCGGACACCGGTGGAAGCGTTGATTCGGCGTGGACCGGTGACCAGCAGAATCCACGGAGTAGTCACCTGCACGCTTGATGTACGGTGTGTACCGCTCATCGTAAGGCATGGCAGGACCAGAGACCCGTGATACCGAATCTTGAGAGGTTCAAGCTTACGCAAAAACAAGTAATGACAAATCTTAGGGCATGTAAATTTCAACTAAAGGCAAATTTGCAAAATATTTAGATTACTCATTATTACCTTATCCTTCTCGCGCATCATGTAGGCCCGGTGTTGCACGTCGTGAACATCGTCCGAAGCCAAACCATCCTTACAATTTCAAACAATAAACATATAAGAGTTCATCTTCATCTCAAATATCGGTATACATTAAACATATAACATGTGTTCAACTACAAGAATCTCAACATCTCCTTCTCACACAATGAATATGTCATATGTGTTCAAATAAACTAAACATCTAATGTTTCAAATAAACTCAACATCTAATATTTGAAATAAACTCAACATCTAATATATATCTAAACAAACTTCTCATATATGTCTACAAAATCAACATCTCATAGTTATCTATAGAAATAGGCATCTCATACATATCTAAAAAACTAAACAATATAGGCTTTCACCAACAAGAATCATATATTGTGAACTAATAAATAACACTACGGTACTACCAATATGAATACACATCCTAAATCGAGCAAACCAAACAAATCAAGGGTTCCATCAAATCTTGGACAAATCTCTAGAATGGCAACAATTTTACGGAGCAAAAGAAAGATAAGGAAGAGTTTACCTAGTAGGATGAATTGGGGATCGAATCCACGGATCAAATCTTACGATCTGAGAGGGATGGGGGATTAGATGGGGCGCCCTTACGCCGCTGCTCTGTCGAGAGGAGAGATGAGAACTGCACGAGTGGTCGGGCTGGGTCGGCCAGCTTAGAATCACCGTCTGGCGCCCAAAGGGCTAAGCGCCACGTCAAGATGGCGCCTAGCCCTTAAGCGCCGCAGTGCGTGTGGGGCGGAAGCTGGACCAGGGCTGCCATATTGGCGAGGATGTCTGACGCCGAAGGGAAAGGCGCTACCTTTGTGAGGTCTGGCGCCCGGTGTCGGCGCCACACCAAAGGGTCAGCAAAGTGAAAATTTTTCGTGACCAGGTCAGTTTGTGATTTGATTTCTGCTTTAGATCAGATAAGTGATTTCTGCCTCACGATGATGTGTTTCACGTGCGCATGTGTGTCAGTCGTGATGGGCCGTGCAACACGATGATTGGCTGCGCTATCTAACCAAATCATTTTTCTTGAAAATAAAAGGTCCATTTGAAGAGTGTATGTACATGACGCCCTATGGTATATGGCGTGCACCGGACCTCGGTGCACTTGTCTAGAAGTATACAAAAAAGTGCTGGAAAGAATTGAATCACCCTCCGTTTTTAAATATAAGTCTTTGTAGAGGTTTCACTATGAACCACATACGGATATATATAGATGCATTTTAAATGTAGATTTATTTATTTTGCTTCGTATGTAGTCCATCTAGTGGAATCTCTACAAAGACTTATATTTTGGAACAGAGGAAGTACAAATATAGCTTGTGAAAAAAAGAGACAAATCGCGTGTTGAATAGTAAGCTAATCTAGATTTGGTTGTAAATTCCATCAATATCATTTTTGTTTCACAATTGTGCTTTCAGTTTAGATTTGAATACTTTCCAGTGTCGCTACTCATTGTTTGCATGCGCTTTGTTTCTTTTCAGATTTTACTGAATTCCTGAATATGACAATTGAGATCCGCTGCACCAGATATTTTTCTCCTACGGAAAGTTTGAGCATACGCCACATTTGATCTTTGTGTAGGCAGCTCTAGCAGCCTAAAGAATATATACTCCCTCCATCTCAAAATAAGCGTTGCTGATACCAGTTGCTGCATGCACAGTAGAAAGTTTTTCTTACCGGGTACTCTCTCCGTTCGAAATTACTTGTCACAAAAATAGATGTATCTATAACTAAAATATATCTAGATACATTTATTTTTTGGACGAGTAATTTTGGACGGAGGAAGTAGAAAGTTGGCTAGTCGACCGACTGGGACTCGAGAAAACTCGCATAAAATTTGTTGAACGAGCAGGAGGGCATCATTGGAAGCTTGAAGCACGTTCCACCACACCCGGCAGCGGGGTCGGACACGATGTATACATCAGTAGGGTGTAGGGTAGTGGGGTCACGCACGAAGTATACATCAGTAGGCTTGTCACTTCCCGGTGCATGTGACCGCCCATTTGGCATGTTCCCCCACCCGGACGTGTACGTGGTCGATCTGGGCAAGAAGTTTGCACAAACA
The DNA here is from genome assembly GCA_021605145.1 of Aegilops bicornis. Taxonomy (NCBI): domain Eukaryota; kingdom Viridiplantae; phylum Streptophyta; class Magnoliopsida; order Poales; family Poaceae; genus Aegilops; species Aegilops bicornis. Next base: position 239,595,398 of record CM038674.1, on the reverse strand, counting down.
CACATCCCCTCAAGCCTCGCGGTCTTTTTTGGTCTCATGCTTCGCGGTTAATCTTTCTTCTTTTACATGAGCCACACATCTCAGATAGATACGCCAGGTCCAGCACGCACGCAATCGCACACTGATTCCCCTTCTTTGAGGCAGCGAACGCAGTCGCACAATATTGTTGATGGGATGTGCCAATGCACGTGATAGTGACATGAGACCATGGGACGCCGGCTCAATGTCACCTCTTTTTTTTCAGAAATGGGCCCAACGTCGCCGGCCACCAGCCTAGGCCCGGCCCATTACAGAACTTATATGCAGGTGTTTATATGAGCGTTTTTTAGTAACTAGGGTACCCAATCTCCTCTGGCGGCGGCCAGAGTCCACGTAAAAACTCTTGCCGGCGGCCAATTCCCTTCGGTCGGCTGGGAGATCTACTGCTACTGGTAACGTGACGAAGTCTGCATGGCGGATCCATCCACGAAGCACGGTGGGGGAAGGCAGGAGCGGGAGAAGGAAGTTAGGGTTTCAGGAGGCGATCCACGGGCACGCGAACCAGGCCAGGATGAGGGGCAGGATCAAAGTGGGAAGAAAGCAGTTCTGATGGAGCCGGAGAGTGAGAAGGGCGGAGGAGATCCGTCAGCTATGGGACGGGAGGAGGAACACTATGAAGACTACATGGGGCGGCCTTGATCTAGAAAAACGATTTGGGCATGACCCTCCATGGCGAAGAGGAGGAAGATCTTGATTTCTCCGGCGAGGTGGACGATCTTATCAAGGATGTACGATGGCTGGGCCTATTCCGGGTGCACACCACTCGGCCGTTTAGTCACTCAACGCTTCTAAATCAGATGCGCAATGCATGGTCATCGGCCCGGGGAGTTACTTTTAGCATCAAGGGACCAAATCTGTTCCTGGTACAATGCCACCGCTTGGGTGATTGGAGAAGGATCATGGACGGAGGACCGTGGCTATTAGAAGGCGGCGATGGTAATCTGAGGAGTATGATGGATTCTCGGATGTTTGAGTTTAAACTCAATAAGATACCGGTGTGGGCAAGGATCAAGGGGCTCCCTAATGGACTCACCAGCAAGAGGGAGCTTGCTGAGAAGGTAGCTGGAAAGGTAGGGGAGCCACCGTTCACGGTAATAGTCAATGAAGGGAGGATTAACCCAACTAGTACCCTTCGTGCTAGGTTTTTTTGGATGTCAACAAGCCGCTGGTGCGCTTTCTGCCCATAACTTTGAAAGGCAGTAAGAGATACAAGGTGTTCTATGAGAAGCTTCCTGATTTTTGCTTTGTATGTGGGCTCATGGGACACACAGATGAAGAATGTGGCGACAGCGTGCATGACCCTTGAATTTTGAGTGGGGAGAGTGGTCATTATGGGAGCTGAACCACGAGCGATCACCCTTTCACTGGAAGAGGAAGAGGTGATGTGGGGGGTAGAGGGAGGATGGGAGGAAGAGGAGAGAGAGGAGGCAGACCGGGAGGAGATGGAGGTGCGGGTAGGGGTGCAGTTTACGGTGAATCAGGCATTGGCGGGAACTCGGGACCGTCCACTGTAAATGCTTTGTCCCAAGTCAATATTGACCAAGGAGAAAAGAACGCCAGGAAGAGATTGGTGGCAGCAGACAGAACCCTCAATATCCGGGGTCAATCTTTGCACTTGTTGGTGAGGGAAAGTGGCGGGGATGGTTCTGTTGATTGAGGGTGCTTCTTCAAGTGAAGGCAAGGATGTGACCACAACACCAGAGAAAGTGCAAACTGTCAAAAGGAGGAAACAAGGAGGAGGAGAAGAGGTGGACATGGAACATGAGGAGGAGGCCTCCCTCGAGGAGGGCCGCTGGGCGTGATGAAGACCATGTGCTGGAACTGCCGCGGAATTGGCGATCCCGCGACAGTCAGAGAGCTCCGCGATCTCGTGGAGGCGTGTGCGCCGTCGATCCTTTGCATTGTTGAAACTCAACTCGCGAAGGCCCGAGTGGAGGGTTTGGCGGGTTCTTTAGGCTTTTCTAATAGTTTTGCAGTTCCTAGTAGCGGTCGTAGTGGTGGTTTATGTATTTTTTGGAAAGATCATGTTAATTTGGCAATAAAGATTTTTCGCAGTATCACATAGACTCATGGATCACTCAGCCAGGTGAGGATGCTTGGCGTTTATCTTGTTTCTATGGACAAGCAAACAGAAGCTTGAGACAGAATACCTGGGAGATGATGAAGAGGTTACGAGGAGAGAGCACCCTCCCATGGGTATGTATCGGAGATTTCAACGAGGTGTTGCGTTCGGAGGAGCATACGAGGCCTAATACACGAGATAGCAGCCAGATCGCTGGTTTCAGAGAGGCTGTGGATGTCTGTGAGCTTCTTGACACAGGTTACAAAGGTTTGGGTGGGCGTGGGAAAAAAAGAGTAAGAGGCGAGTTCTGCAGGTGCGCTGGATCGTGCTCTGGCCGATCCCGGTTGGTCGGCACTTTTCCCTTTGCATCAGTTGAGCATCTCACAACTGCCAAACCAGATCATTTCCTATTCTACTTAATACAGAGATGGAGTCAGCAAATTTAAGACATGCATTAAGAAAAACCTTCCAATACGAATGCATGTGGGAGACAAAGGAAAACTTCCATCAAGTTGTGGAGGATGTTTGGAAGCGTAACAAACCTGCTTTCTCGATTCTGGAATTAGCTACCAAGCTTAGTGTAGTTTTGTCATCCCTTGCTCGATGGGGGCGTCGGTCCTTTGGATCGGTGAGGCAGAGCTTGGCTCCTTGCGACAAGAAATGGCTGCGCTGCGTGCGATACCGGTCGGGTAGGACCGAGCCAAGAGGAGAAACGAGTCCAGGATCGGATGATCGAAGTTTCCTTGGCGGAAGAGATTATGATGAGGCAGAGATCGCAGATACAATGGCTCGCTGAGGGAGACAAAAACATAAAAAAAATTCAGAGAAAAGCTAGTGCTCGCAGGGCAAAAAATAAGATAACACAACTTCAGAAAAATGACGGCACTATCAGCACCGACCCGGAGGTTCTGGCACAAATGGCTACAGAATTTTACTCTAATTTGTACACTTCGGAAGGTACAATTGGCATGGAAGAAGTGCTCTCCCATATACCATCTAGGGTGGATGCTGCGATGAATGCCCGCCTCAATATGCCTTATAGTAATGTGGAGGTCAAAGAAGCGTTATTGCAAATGTTCCCTACAAAAGCCCCAGGACCGGATGGATTTCCGGCACATTTTTTCCAGAGGCATTGGGACCTTTGTGGTGAAGAAATTACAGGTATGATCATTCGAGTGCTTGGTGGAGTGGACTCGCCGGAGGCGATCAACCGAACGTTCATTGTTATGATTCCAAAAATTGCAAGTCCAAAAATTTTAGGACAGTTTCGGCCTATAAGCCTTTGTAATGTAATCTATAAGATTTCCTCAAAGGTCTTAGCCAACAGGCTGAAAATAATTCTCCCAGAGGTGATTTCCGAAGAGCAGTCGGCGTTTGTTCCTGGACGTCTCATCACGGATAATTTTATTACTGCCTACGAGAGTTTGCATTACATGAAAACTAGGCTAATAAAGAGGAATCGGTTTTGTGCGCTTAAATTGGATATGATGAAGGCGTACGACCGACTGGAATGGCCATATTTGAAGGCAGCCATGCTGAAGTTGGGCATGTAAGTGCATCTAGTGCCCCTTAGTGATTTTGGTGTATTGAAGACTTATAGGTTAAGTAACTAATGCGTTTGTGAGTGTACACAGATCTATAAGTCTATGAGGAGTTTGATATTCTGAGAGAAAGTCGACCCTAAAATGAAGTTCTTCATCCAAGACTTTGATATTCGAAGACTTTACGAAGACTTTGAAAGTGAAGAAATTGGTGTGACCTTGAAGACTTGGTATTCATTTGAGGAACATGAAGCGTGAAGACTTTTGTTTTCGTAGTTTCATTTTCTCTTTCTTGAGTCATAGGAAACACCGTCTTTGTTAAAGGGGTCGAGGAAATACTAAGGAAAAATTTCCATTTGATGCTCAACTCAAAATCCTACACCTACCAATCCCTTGAGTGAAGCTTTTGGAAATCTCATACGATTCAGTCAATTTCTTGATGTGATGAGAGGCAAGCTCTTACGGTCATTTGAGAATTTGTTCTGGCGAGGAGTTAGGAATTCGCCCGGTGTGAATTGCCTACAGTGAGGAACATGATAGCCCTCGAGAATTTGAGAGTCAAATTTCTCACCGTTCTTGTCTTCTTGCCAGCTGTCCCAAAATATCTTATCCACCTAACGGTCATATCATTGAAGGGCATTTATGTCTTATCATGTCGGGCTACTCCCTAGGCTATAAATAGCCGCCCCCTACAACCACTAGCTGGTCGGCTGCTACGAGAGAACTTGACACTTGTCATTTGAGAGCAACCCATCCTCTGAGGACTTTGAGAGAAAATCATCAAGTGAGGAAAAACCCAAAAGTGAGGAAAAACCCAAAAAACCAAACCCCAACAAACCCAAAGTGATTGAGCATCATCAAGAAATTGATCCTGCGTGGATCCGATGCTTGTTACCTTTGAAGACTGTGCTTCTTCCAGACGGTTAGGCGTCATGGTCTAGAGCATCCAAAAGGAATTGTGGATCGCCGAGTGACCAAGTCTATGAAGGTCTGGAAGTCGCCTGAAGACTTATCACGAGTGATTGGACGAGGTCTGTGTGACCTTAGTTCAAGGAGAATACGGTGAGGACTTGGTGTCCTGAGTTGCGTGCTTTCGATGGATGGGTGTCCGGACTGTGTCCTCGAGTTTAAATACTCGGCCGCTCCAACTAGGCGTACAAGCGAGACAAGCGGTTGGAACTGGTCTACCAAATCATTGTCTTCACCAACCTAATCGGTTCTATTTCCTCAACCCTTTCATTTCCTCATTCTTGTGTTGAGTATTTGTTCATATCTGTGTTTGAAGACTTTGGTCAAGACTTTCTCAATTTCCTCGGCTCAATTTCTTGATCTGTTTGTCTTCATCTGTGTTATCCTGTGATTACGCTTTACGTACTCTGTGATTGTCTTCATTTCATCATGATGACTATGCTTGTAATCTGTTATGCTTACTTACGAGTACTTATTCCATTGCAAGTAGTTCTTCGCTAAGGAATTTCCTCACCGCAAATTCCTCGATGAAGAATTCATAAAAATCGCCTATTCACCCCCCTCTAGTCGATATAACGCACTTTCAATTGGTATCGAGCAAGGTACTCCCTTGTTACGTGTGATTTTAGTTTAACCACCGGAGTTTTAGTTATGTCGACCGCAGTATGATCAAGGTCTCGGCGGGGTGTCCTACCTTCGATGGGACGGACTACCCCTCTTTGGAAGAACAAAATGCGAATACATCTTGAAGCAATTGACAACAATCTACGGTATGTTGTGACAAAAGGTGTTTCCTCACCACACCTTCTCCGAATGATCTTGATGTGAAGAGATTCAAGCAACTCGATTCTCAAGCGAAGAATATCATATGTGGCCATCGAGCAAAGGTCAATATGGAAGAATGAGTGCTTTGGAATCTGCCAAACTCATACAGGACGAAATTTGTCCAAAGTAAATGAAGGTGTTTCAACTCAGCGTGACTCTCGAGTTGATGTTCTTGAATCTCTTCAACCGCTTCAAAAGACTCGACAACGAAAATGTTCAACAAACCTTCGATCGCCTCACCGACATCTCAAATGAGCTTCAAGCACTTTGGGTGCCATGACATCACCGACCATGAGGTGGTGAAGAAATTGCTAAGATCGCTTGATTCCTCATTTGATACTCGCACCGATGATACAAGAACGAGCTGACTACAAGTCTCTTGATCCTCTGATATCCTCGAAGGCTAAATACTCACGAGTTCCAGCTTTTGAAAAGAGAGATCTCTATGGTTACGGCTATGGAAAAACACGTGCCACGAAGGCCAAGGTCAGGTCCGAATCTGAGAGTGAAGACTCGTAGTAGCCTAGGAGATCCTGAAGAATTTGGCGAGGAGCTAGCACTTTTCGTGAAGAAATTCCAGAAATTCTCAAGGCGTGGTCGCTTTGGAAAATCCTCAAGAAGCGGTGATTCCTCATCTAGTGACTATAAGAGAAGACTTTGTCACAAATGCAAGAAACCTGGTCACTATATCCAAGATTGTCCTCGATTGGGAAAAGGAATTAAGAAAGAAGAAACACAAGGATTACAGTTCTGATGACGTGAAGAAGAAAAAGAAATCATCAAAATCCTCAAAACCTTCTTCTCACAAGAAGAGCATCTCCAAAAAGGCTCGGGCATTCATTGGCAAGGAAATGGACTCTGAAGCTGAATCGAGGAAAATGAGGAAGAGGAGGAGTCTCAAGAATCCGAATCTGGTGTGGCTAGTCTGGCTCTTGCTCTTGCTTTTGTTAGCAAGTCCATCTTCAACATCAAGAAAGCTGACTCGGACAAGCCCGATGAGGATGATGATGACTACGCTCCCACCTATTGCTTCATGGCAAAAGGTGCTAAGGTACTAAATTTCACCTCCTCTGAATCTAGTGAAAATGAATCGATGAGGATCTCAAGCCCAGCTACTCTAAACTTGCTAAGATTGCTATAAAACAACAAAGGGCTTTTGAGAAGGTTCAAAACATGCTAGATAAGAGTGATGATATGTTAGGTGAAGAAATGGATCGCACTCAAGCCACGACGGAAAATCTTGAGACTTGATCTAGGCTTGACAACCTTCAAGGTCATCATAACACTCTCTTATCGATCATGAGAAACTTTCTTATGAATTTCTTCAAAGAAAGCAAGATCTTGAGAAGCTAAGAGTGAGTTATGAAGATCTTCGTAGGAGCGCGATTCATTACTTGCTCAACAAATCAGCGCTTCTCAAGAAGAATTTGTTCCTCCATGCTTAAAGTGCATTGAGCGTGAAACTGCTAATTCTTCACTGAATGTTCAAATGCTTCAATCGTTACAAATTCTTCACCTGCCTCTGCTATCACTAATTCCTCATCTCGAGGACATTGCGATATCCTTGACGATGCAGATCGAAGGAATTGTACATGACAGCATGTACAAAAGCCTCAAAGGGCATCGGACTCTTTGTGATGTGCTTAAGCGAGATCCTCAATAGGAACCCTAGGAAAGAGGGCATTGCCTTTGAGAGGAAACTCAATGCCGATGGAGCGTATTGGAAGCCGAGCGGTATCCCAAAACCTCATGGGTTGCTGCAAAGGGACCTCCGATTGATCCATCTACCTTATCTGGTTTTACGTGCGAATTTCCTCATTCTGGCGATGAGTCATTTGACTCAACTATAAACTGTTCAAAAATCAGAATGGTGAAGTATTTGCTAGATATGTTGGCACTAAGCTGCGAGGAACGGTTCCCCTATGAAGAAAATCTGGGTTCCCAAGAAGTGCCTTGAAAGTCTTCGTGTGAATGTCCTCATGACACCACCCGGTGAAGAATAGGAACCCCAGATCAAATTCTTCATATGGACCAAATTCTTCATATGGATCCAAGTCCTCATACGGACCAAATTCCTCACGTGGATCAAATTCCTCTAAAGGATCAAAGTCCTCATATGATTATCATCGTGCTAACAACTCTGTTTCGCAGGGTAGAGCTAAGGGCTATGAATATGTGCATTATTCTTCAAACCAATATGTTCATAAGTCCTCGAAGAATTTCTCTCGCTTATTCATATGCTTACCCTAACCCCTCTTATGTGAAACGAAATGGTTTGGCCTCTATGCCACCATTCTCGTATGGTGCTTTCATGCAGAATGATGAACTCTTTGCCACCCCTTGAGATGTGGGTGGTGAAGAAAAGAACTAATCTCTTCTGCGAGGTCAGGTCTCGGGCGTGCCTAAGCGTGTGAAGAATTTCTTTGGGGGCACGACAAAATGCACGAAAGGGCCTTGAGCTAATCATGATGAAATGAACTTTCATTTCACACGTCCTCCTCTTGCTTATCTGAATCTTGGTAGATGAAATTCATCGATGAACTTGATATCATATTCTTCAGCGATGAAGTATATGAGATCGTAAGTTGTACTAATTCATCTGCAGGATGATCAACCCAAAGCCACCGAGTGGGTTCTCGATAGTGGATGTACAAATCACATGGTGGTGACAAGAATCTATTGATGGATGCTACCTTATCACCGTCACATCTGAAGCATATCATGTTTTCTTGTGAGAGGCAAAAGTCGTATTGGGACTTGGTAAGGTTGCTATCTCTAAGGACATGCACATGGACAAAGTCATGCTTGTTGAGTCTTTAGGATATAACCTCATGTCGGTCTCAATGCTTTGTGATCTTGATATGGTTGTTATCTTTGGCAAGTATCGTTGTGTTGTGATTATGGAAGGCGGACAAATCCAAAGTCTTGAAGGCTTTAGGAGAGGAGACTTGTATATTGTTGACTTCTCTCTGGGACCACAACCAGCCGTGTGCCTACTTGCAAAAGCTTGAGAAAGGCTGGCTATGGCATCGACGACTTGGTCACGCAGGCATGAGGAATTTGCACACGCCATGCGAAGAAGAAGCATGTCATTGGCATTGAGAATGTCAAATTCCTCAAGGATCACCTATCACGAACTGTGAAGCTGGAAAAATGACCAAGGCCAAGCATCCAAATAAGACTATCATGACCACTACTCGTCCCTTGAATTGCTTCACATGGACCTCTTTGGTCCCAATCATTATTCAGGTATCGTTAATGAAGCATCACTATATGGCTTTGTTATTGTTGATGATTACTCTCGTTACACATGGGTACACATTGTTACTTACAAAAATCAAGTGCGTGAAGTCTTCAAACGATTTTCCTCGAGGGCTTCAACTAACTTTGGTGTGAAGATCAAGCACATCAGGAGTGACAATGGAACTGAGTTCAAGAATTCCGGTCTTGATGACTATCTTGATGAACTTGGTATCACTCATGAGTTATCTGCTCCTTATACTCCTCATCAAAATGGCATCGTGGAGCGCAAGAACAGAACTCTTGTTGAGATGGCTCGCACTATGCTTGATGAATACAAAACACCTAGTCGTTTCTGGATTGAAGCAATTGACACTGTGTGCCACATCATCAACAGAGTATATCTTCACAAATTCTTCAAGAACACTGCCTATGAACTCCTCACTAACAAGAAACCTAATGTAAGTTATTTCAAAGTCTTGATTGCTAAATGCTGGATTAGAGATCCTCACCACAACTCTAAATTTGCACAAAGCACATGAAGGTTTTATGCTTGGTTACGGAAAGGACTCGCACACCTACAGTAGTCTTCAACATCGCTCTTCACAAGATTGTTGACACTTTGTATATGTGCGGTTCGATGAAACTAATGGCTCGCAAAGAGATCACCTACCTTCATGTTAGACGAACCAGCACTGAGGATTCTATCGGGTTCAAGGCAACCGAGGATGTCATTCCCATCAAGAAAAACCTGAAGAATTCATTCACTGTCGTGAAGAACGTCGAGCTGATGCACTGAAGATAATCTTTGAAGAAAATGGTGCCGAGGAAAATGATCAAATTCCTCGGCGACAACCAGCTCATCCTCGCGTTGCAAAAGAAGTGCAAGTTGACAAGATCATCGATGACATTGAAGCGCCAGTCCTCTCACACGCTCAAAAGCTTCACATTTATCTAACTTTTGTGGGCACTATGCTTTTGTCTCTATCACAGAGCCCTCTAAGGTAGATGAAGCATTTACGGGCCGGTGGATTCAGGCCATGCAAGAAGAATTACATCGATTCGAGCTCAACAATGTCAGGAACTGGTCAAACGTCCGAGATCCTCGCAAGCATAATATCATTGGCACAAAGTGGATCTATCGCAACAAGCAAGATGAAAATGGTCTTGTGGTGAGGAATAAGGCACGACTAGTAGCTCAAGGCTACACGCAGGTTGAAGGAATTGACTTGATGAAACTTTTGCACACTGTCGCTAGACTTGAGTCTATTCGCATATTACTCGCCTATGCTAACCATCACAATATCACTTTATATCAAATGGATGTGAAAAGTGCATTCCTCAATGGTAAGCTTGAGGAAGAAGTATATGTTGCTCAACCCCTGTGTTTTGAAGATCCAAAGAATCCTCGACAAAGTCTTGAGACTCAATAAGGCCCTCTATGGCCTCAAGCAAGCCCCTCGGGCGTGGTATGATACATTGAAGGAATTCTTCGTGAAGAATGGCTTCACACAGTTCACTCGATCCTACTCTCTTTACTAAATCTTATGATGGTGAACTTTTTGTGTGCCAAATATATGTTGATGATATTATCTTTGGTTGTACTGACCAACGCTATAGTGATGAATTTGCCTACATGATGAGTGAAGAATATCAAATGTCTATGATGGGAGAGTTAAAATTCTTCTTAGGTCTTCAAATTCGTCAACAACACAATGGCATATTCATATCTCGTGAGAAATACCTCAAAGATGTCCTGAAGAAATTCGGCATGCAAGGCGCAAAGGTGTCAAAATTCCTATGCCCACAAATGGCCATCTATGCAATGATGAAAATGGTATTGACTTGATCACAAGGTATACCGCTCCATGATTGGTTCCTTATTGTACTTATGTGCATCTAGGCCAGATATAATGCTTAGTGTTTGCATGTGTGCCCGATTTCAAGCTACACCGAAGGAATCACACCATAAGGCTGTGAAGCATATTCTTCGATATCTAGCTCACACACCAACACTAGGATTATGGTACCCCAAGGGCTCTACTTTTGATCTCATTGGATATTCTCGACTCGACTATCTTTGGTGATCGTGTGGACCGCAAGTCAACATCGGTACTTGTCATTTCCTCGGACGATCTTTGGTGCATTGGTCCTCGAAGAAAGCGAACTGCGTATCACCGTCCACTTGGAAGCTGAATACATTGCTTCGGCTCGTGTTGTGCTCAATTGCTATGGATAAAGCAAACCCTCAAGGACTACGGCATCAACGTGAAGAATGTGCCTCTCTATTGTGACAATGAGAGTGCCATCAAGATTGCTCACAACCCAGTTCGGCACTTTCGAAGACAAAGCACATTCAAATTCGTCATCATTTTCTTCGTGATCATGTGTTGAAGGGCGACATCTCCATCGAAAGCACGTGAAGATCAAGAACAGCTAGCTGATATCTTCACTAAGCCCTTGGATGAGAAGAAATTTAGCAAGTTGCGGTGTGAGCTAAATATCTTAGAATCTTGAATGTTCTTTGAAAAGGACACACATCCTAACACTTATGCAAAATTGATGACTTAGATGTGCAACACATGAAGAAAGCGTTTTCTTCAATCAATGAAGAATAACACTCTAAGTGTGAAGAAATTAATGAAGAAATTGATTCTCGAGAACCCTCGACAATTGTATGCAGCGTGTCTGAAATCATCATTCTTATCTGATTGGGTCACGCCACCACCAAAGTTGAAATCTTCAATTTGAGTTTTTCCTCGGTTTGAAATTCTTGAGTTTTCAAATTCTTCAACTTTGCAAAATCTTCACTATTTCCGTCGTCTTTCTTCATTGGCTATATATATATATGGGTTTATGTACTCTCTGACATTCACTTATGGCTATTTCCTCAAGTCGCTTTTTATGCTAAGTGAATGTGATCGGACCCTTCCCCCTCTATGCTATACTCAACCCAATCCATTCACAAATTCTTCATGCACGTTCTACTTTGAAACTCGTTCAAAATCTTCACCGTGTCCTTGATAATTTGAAGAAATTGCGAACGGAACTTTAAAACGAATCTTATCCAAACCTTCGTTTTGCCGCTCAAACCGTTCCGCATCCCACGATGCATTACTTTATTCACCCACGATCGTACACGATCTCCACTACACAATGCGTGGGTGACACATGTCGTGAGAAGAAGGAAATGGTCAGGCATGTTCGTCCCTAAATCTTGAGCGACCCGTTTTTCACCGCGTCTATAAATATCCCTCTCCCTTCCTCACTCTTTTACTCTGCTCGACCTCTCTCTCCGCTCGAGCTCCTCAAACCCTAAGCGCCGCCGCTTCTCCATCGTCGCCCGGTGAGGAAAAGCTTCACCGCCTTGACCTCGTCGTGACGTACTCGCGCCGATCAGAAATCTTCACTCCATGCCGTCAGAGCTGTCTTCCTCCGCCAAGTTAGGGCGTGGAAGATCTGAGCAGACGAACTTCCCAACTGTTCTTCTCAGTTCGTCGTGTTCTTCACTTGGGTAATTAAAAGTTACTTTTATTACTCGCTTTGATTCTCAAATTTTCTTCAAATTCTTCAAAGGTGTTTATTCCTCAAATCTTCACACATATGAACACCTCAAATCTCTTGACTCGTTTCTCTAAGCTATGATTTTCTTCAAGATTCCTCAATTGTGTGGATCCTCGATCTATACAACTCTGGAACCTAAGACAAAGAACGCTTAGTAAAATTCTTCAAGGCTCATCTGGTCAAATCCTCAAAACTTGTTCTTTTGAAAAACCTTACGAGAACGCATATGACCTCTCCAAATTCCTCGCACCTATACTCTGTTCACAGTACAAATGTCATTCTTTGAATCCCTAGGTTCTCATCAACTTAACTCATTTGCAGCGTTCCTCGAAGAAAAACTGCACACTTCTTGAGAGAACTCAATTGTTCAATTTCCTCAATCAAGAAAATGGCGGATGGTAAGAAGCCACGAAGGGAGGAAAGAAACCCGAGGTTATGACTGTGTTTGAAATCCCCGAGGAAATATATGCCGACTAATCGCACACCGGATGAAGAAAGCAAAAACCAACGCATAAGGTGCGTATTCGTAAGATTGAGCGGAGATGGGCACGGGAATGGAGGGAATATAGATATGTAACTCCTAAGTACATGAAGAAATTCGCTCTTAATCCTCCATGCCCAAGAGCTCCTTTGGCACTGGCCAAATAGCTGATCCCACAAGCATCAAACGAGGTGAGGACTTTCACGATGAATGGGCTAAACGCCAAGCAAAATTGGCAAAGCAAGCAAAGGAGGCAATGAAGAAATTCAATGAGGATTACGCTGCTATTGCCACAGAGGTCTCGGTCAAACCGAGGAAATCAATGCAAAAGAAGCACGCTCATAAGCCAAGTGCTTCATCATCTGCGCCCTCACGGCCAAGTTCCTCAAAGACACCTTCCAAGCAAATTCCTCAAACTGCCGCTGCTCCACCAAAGTCCTCAACAGCTCCGTCAAAACCTTGGTTCCTCGTGCACCTAGCTACATGTCAAAGGACTGCTGGCTTTTCAATTGCCTCGGCGTCTCTGCAAGTTCTCGCCAGCTCCCATTTCTTCAACTGGTCCGACTCATTTGAAGACCAAAGCAACAATTTGGGACGAGGTCCTCGGCCTAGCCAAAGAAGAAAATGGTTGCATTCCATGTGCCATCTGATGATGAGGCATCTGATGAAGAACTCGCGGGAATCATCAGAGACCGTCAAGTAAGGGCCGCTAGAGCCAAAGGTACATTTGTGCCACTGCTATTGGACCCGAAGAAAGTCCTCGACTTTATTGATCTCTGGCACAATGATCCCAATACCCCTTCGCCTGACCTTCATTTGACACCTGGACAAAGTCATATGTTGACTCACTTCATAGCTGAAGAAAAATGGAAGTATGAAAAGGCGAGGGAAATCAAAAAGGCTCAATACAGGAAGGAGAAGTTCCTGAAGAAAAACGTTGTCAAGATGACACCGAGGAGCTTCTCGGTCGGTGAAATTCAAAACCTCAAAGAAAACTTCGATTCATACTATGCTTTGATTGGCAAGGAGCCAAGGTCGATTCGTCAACTCGACGAAGAAACTCACAAATGTTGCCGTCCCAATGCAACATGAAATTCCTCAGTGGAGCCTCGGCTCGATCTCTTGAAGAAAATGCCAAGATCACTGATGACGTTCAACTCATTGATGAAAACGTTGATTCGAGTGATGATCCCATTCCACCCCGAAGAAATTGCCGGGGCACCCACTAGTGGTGCGCTGAAGAAATTGCTCAAGGCAGAGGCGCATCGATTGCTCTGAAGAAATCGAACCAAATTCCTCGGCTCCTCCTGCGCCAACTCCAACTCCAATTCTTCCATCCGCCCGATGTGAAGAAAACCAAGGCTGCAGAGCGAGCTGCTGTGAAGAAAAGGAAAGCATCAATTGCGTCAGATTCTTGGTACCGTGAAGAAAATGAAGCCAATGACCAGCTCATTCGAAAATCCAATTGATGCTGTTCCAATTTCCTCCATACCATCAAAGGAAGTTGTTCCTTTTGGAGAAGACTATGAGATCCCAATCGGATCCGATGAAGAACATCGATCTGCTTTGCCCGTCGAGCGGCTTGATGAAGAAATTGAAGTGGATGCCATCCCTTCAACCCCGATTATTCCTCATCGGACTATGAAATTCCTCAGTGGTCGAGGAAATTGAAGATGAAGATGTGGATATTGGATGCACCACACCGGTGATCAATGATGACTTTTGGGAAAGTCAAGATCCCAATACTCCTCTCTTCACCCCGCTCCAACAGATTCCTCGGTCCCTGCACAAACAGTCCGAATCGACTCAAGAAAATCAACCCTTTGGTTCTATGCATGAAGAAATTCCAGCCACTAGTCTTTGATGAAGCTGCTTCTTTGCTAATCCTCGGAGGCACTTTTGTTGAGGAACAAGAAATTCCTCACCAAGAACCTGAACTTACGATTCACGAGGTGGTGATGCAACTCATCGACACCCCTCTGCCCAAGCAAAAGAATCCGTTCTCGACCAAGCAAAAGTTCAAGGTCAAGATTTCTTTGCCGAGCACGTATTCTTCATCGAATATAATCCTTATGATTACGCTCGCATTAGGAAGAGGCGCTTACGGACTGCCACCAAGCCAACTTCTATTCCTCGGTGCTCTTCAACAAGGATAAAATCTTCGATCATGCTCATATTCCTCATGTGGATATGGAGTCACCGCCGAGCTTTGAGCCAGTCCTCAGTGTTCTTCACGATGCAGGACTTCTAAATTTCTGCACTGATATCTGTGACTGGAATGAAGAGCTAATTCTTCAGTTTTATGCAACTCTGCACATCACCGGAGACGCTGAAGACGTGAAAAGGGCAAGGCCACTGCTGTGATCGATGAAGGCATTCGTCCATTGGATGGACAGTTTCGCAAAGCAGCATCCTACTCCACCAATGATGACTCTGCCACACATGACTCAGCCGCAAATACCTCGGTCAAGCAAAATCCTCAAGCTATCGCACCTGTGGTGATGATCGATCGTGAGTTACTCCTCAGTCTTCATCAGAAGGTTGATCGTAATCATAAGTGGGTCAAGCGTCAATTTGGTACTCTTCTTTACAACATGACCTCAACACACAATGCAGTGAAGAAAAACCACTACTACCTTCATGAAACCTTCAAGCGCACCTGGCTGTTCTTTCACATGTCTACAAAGTGAAGAAGAACTGACTTCAATGGGTCTCAAGGAAGAATTTGGTAGTCTGCACCTCCTCGAAGAAATTCAAGAAGGTCAAAGTTCCTTCCTTGGTGGCCAGCTCCTATTCTTCATCTCGCGACATCGATGAAAATGAAGACTTGGAAGACACCGCTGGTCCTACTTCAACAAACAACCCCGACAATCTTTGGCGCTCCGTCTTCAACTTGAAATTCTTCAAGAGCGTTAGTCCTCGATTTCGATCCTTTTGGTCATTCGATGACAAAGGGGAGAAATTTGAGTTAGTCTTCAAGCGGGTCTAGTTTTTGTCTATATACCGTATTTTATTAAGTTACAACTCTCGTTCTTCCGAAACCTTTTATTGGATCGAGTTGTAATCTTAAACCCGATGGTGCTTTGATACTTTTGATGCATTATGCTCTTGCTCTATGTTACGATTCTCGTGAGCTCCTTGAAAATCTTCATAGCAAATCGATTTGAGCTCGATATTCTTGCTGCGTTACTTTGCATAACATCAAGCACCATATTTCATCATGCATTTCAAATTCTTCATATTATATGTTAAATGCGTGTATGAATTACAAGATATAGGGGGAGATCTCCATGATTCAATTCTTCAAATGTGCATTGCCTCAAAAGCAAATTCCTCACTATGCACATCTTCGTGGGGAGTTCTTCTATATCTTGCAATCAAATTCCTCATTATCAGTATTTACAATTCATATGTTTATCCTCGTTGAAAACTTAACCCATATTGTCATCAATCACCAAAAGGGGAGATTGTAAGTGCATCTAGTGCCCCTTAGTGATTTTGGTGTATTGAAGACTTATAGGTTAAGTAACTAATGCGTTGTGAGTGTACACAGTCTATAAGTCTATGAGGAGTTTGATATTTCTGAGAGAAAGCCGACCCTAAAAATGAAGTTCTTCATCTCAAGACTTTGATATTCTGAAGACTTTCTGAAGACTTTGAAAGTGAAGAAATTGGTGTGACCTTGAAAACTTGGTATTCATTTGAGGAACATGAAGCGTGAAGACTTTTGTTTTCGTAGTTTCATTTTCTCTTTCTTGAGTCATAGGAAACACGTCTTTGTTAAAGGGGGTCGAGGAAATACTAAGGAAGAATTTCCATTTGATGCTCAACTCAAAATCCTACACCTACCAATCCCTTCGAGTGAAGCTTTTGGAAATCTCATACAGTTCAGTCAATTTCTTCAGTGACAGAGACGAAGCTCTTCTGGTCGCTGAGGAATTTGTTCTGACTGAGGAGTTAGGAATTCGCCAGTGTGAATTGCCTACACAGTGAGGAACATGATAGCCCTGAGGAATTTGAGAGTCAAATTTCTCACCGTTCTTGTCTTCTTGTAATTTGTCCCAAAATATCTTATCCACCTAACGGTCATATCATTGAAGGGCATTTATGTCTTATCATGTCGGGCTGCTCCCTAGGCTATAAATAGCCGCCCCTACAACCACTAGCTGGTCGGGTACACTACGAGAGAACTTGACACTTGTCATTTGAGAGC
The DNA here is from genome assembly GCA_021605145.1 of Aegilops bicornis. Lineage (NCBI taxonomy): Eukaryota > Viridiplantae > Streptophyta > Magnoliopsida > Poales > Poaceae > Aegilops > Aegilops bicornis. The sequence continues at coordinate 239,578,464 of CM038674.1, read as the reverse complement.
AACCCATCCTCTCGAGGACTTTGAGAGAAAATCATCAAGTGAGGAAAAACCCAAAAGTGAGGAAAAACCCAAAAACCAAACCCCAACAAACCCAAAGTGATTGAGCATCATCAAGAAATTGATCCTGCGTGGATCCGACGCTTGTTACCTTTGAAGATCGTGCTTCTTCCAGACGGTTAGGCGTCATGGTCTAGAGCATCCAAGAGGAATTGTGGATCGCCGAGTGACCAAGTCTGTGAAGGTTTGGAAGTCGCTGAAGACTTACCACGAGTGATTGGACGAGGTGCATGTGACCTTAGTTCAAGGAGAATACGGTGAGGACTTGGTGTCCTGAGCTGCGTGCTCGATGGTGGGTGTCCGGGACTGTGTGTCCTCGAGTTTAAATACTCACCGCTCCAACTAGACGCATAACCGAGACAAAGCAGTTGGAACCGGTCTACCAAATCATTGTCTTCACCAACCTAATCGGTTCTATTTCCTCAACCCTTTCATTTCCTCATTCTTTGTGTTGAGTATTTGTTCATATCTCGTTTGAAGACTTTGGTGAAGACTTTCTCAATTTCCTCGGCTCAATTTCTTCAGTCTGTTTGTCTTCATCCTGTGTTATCCTGTGATTACGCTTTCTGTACTCTGTGATTGTCTTCATTTCATCATGATGACTATGCTTGTAATCTGTTATGCTTACTTCGAGTACTTATTCCGCTGCAAGTAGTTCTTCGCTAAGGAATTTCCTCACCGGCAAATTCCTCAGTGAAGAATTCATAAAAATCGCCTATTCACCCCCCCTCTAGTCGATATAACACACTTTCAGGGCATCATTCCGAGATTCACTGAAACTATAATGAGGTGCGTGTCATCGGTGTCTTTTGCGGTGCTTTTTAATGGAGGTGTGTTGGATGATTTCAGGCCTTCTCGAGGAGTTCGGCAAGGGGATCCAATTTCCCGGTACTTATTCCTTATTGCAGTGGAGGGTTTATTCTTTTTATTGAAGAATGGCATTCGAGGCATTCAAGTGGCTTCGACGGCTCCGGAGGTCAATCACTTGTTGTTCGCCGATGACAGTCTATTGTTTTTTGAGGCCTCAAATGACGAAGCTGGGAGAATTCGTGACTTGCTGCAGGTTTACTGCAACGCCTCCGGTCAATGAATAAATGCGGATAAAAGTTCTATTTATTTCAACAAGGGAGTTCCGGATAGTGTAAGAGGGGAAATTAAAGAAACTCTGGCAGTTCAAACCGAGTCACTATCGGAGAAATACTTGGGTCTTCCAACCGATGTTGGCAAATCCAAGGAGGGTTGCTTCCGATATTTGAAGGACAGAATATGGAAGCATGTTCAAGGGTGGATGGAGAAGTGCCTATCAGCGGGAGGGAAAGAGGTGTTAATTAAATTAGTTGCTCAATCAATACCCACATACTCTATGTCGTGCTTCAAGCTTCCCCGAGGTCTATGTAACCATATTAATGGGCTCTTGAGGAAATTCTGGTGGGGAAGTAAGAGGGGGGAGAGGAAGACAGCCTGGGTCTCTTGGGAGACTATGACAAAGCCAAAGTTCATGGGAGGAATGGGGTTTCGGGATATCGAGCTGTTTAATTTAGCCTTGCTAGCTAGACAAGCCTGGAGGATCCTGCAAGAGCCGAACTCTCTGAGTGCCCGTGTACTGAAATCAAGGTACTTCCCGAATGGAGATTTTTTGGAGGCGCCACTTGGCTCAAACCCATCTCAGGTCTGGCGCTCAATAGTTGAAGGGAGAGAAGTCTTATCTATGGGTCTGATCAAACGTATTGGTACAGGGGAGGACACACAAATTTGACACCACAACTGGCTACCGCGGGACTACAAGCTCCGATTGATCCGCCCGCGATCAACACATCCGCCCGTGTTGGTGTCCGAACTGATCGACCATACAACCAGAACTTGGAACAGGCAAGTGTTGGAGGAACACTTTATTGCACCAGACATTGATGTTATTCTGAATATCCCTCTTAGTACACGACTACATGGTGATTTCTGGGCGTGGCACTATGACCGAAGGGCATGTTCTCTGCTCGCTACTTATAGAATGATCTCGGGGATTAAATAGCAGCAAGAAGACTGGCTGGAGAATCGAACAAGTATCTCAAATTAGTCAGCAGCAAAAAAAGATTGGCCCAGGCTTTGGAAAACCGAAGTGCCATCAAAGGTCCGGGTCTTTGTGTGGCGCTTGGCTCACACGTCCCTGCCGACCGGAACGACCAAATATGAGAGGAAGATGGCTACCTCTCCGGTTTGCGCAATATGCTCGGCCCCGGACGATACTTGGCGTCATTCTCTTTTCAACTGCCGTATGGCTCGGTGTGTGTCTTGGCGTTGGGAGATGAAGGTATATTGGAGCATGTGATATCAAATCAATCTGAAGATGCAAGACAATGGCTGTTCTGATTGTTCGATACTCTTCCGCAACATGACCTAGCCCGTGTGCTCATCACGACGTGGTCTATACGATGGGCTAGGAGGAAAGCCATCCATGACAATGAGTTCCAGAGCCCCTTATCGACGATGTGCTTTATCAATCGGTACTTGTAGGACTTGGAGATCACAGCTGCATCATTACCAAAAGCTACTACAGGTTCTCCACCGCGTCAGAGGCAACGGGGTTGTCTTCCCCCGGCCGATACTGAGGTCAAAATAAACGTGGATGGGGGCTTATCCCGCCACGGAAACATTGGTGCAGCAGCAGCTATTTGTAGAGATAGCAATGGATGCTTCCTGGGTGCGTCAACTGTTGTTTTTGACGGTCTATCCGACCTGGCCAGCTTGGAAGCGTGGGCATGCAATGAGGCACTTGCTCTGGGACATGATCTCCATGTTCGGCGGCTTTTAATCGCATCCGACTGCGCTGAAGTAATTACTAACATCAACAGATATACAGCTGCAGTTTACGCTCCAATTCTGCATGAAATATCAAGTCGTAGGAATGATTTTGAACATGTTATCTTCCGACATGAACCAAGGGAATGTAATAGTGAGGCTCATAGTTTAGCTAAGGCCGCGTCAACTCTTGACATCGGCCGCCATGTGTGGCTAGGGAATGTCCCGGACATCATTTGTATTTCAAACTGTTTGGATGTTGAATAAAGCCCTAGTTACACTTCAAAAAAAAATAGTAACTGAACTATTATACTAAAAAATACGTAGTAAAAAACAATTTTATTTTTTTGTGGAAAAAAAAACTATTTTAAAGAGAGCACGCATGACGACAGCCACACGTACAGGGCATGCCAATTTTTTTTGGAAAGCATGACATGCTATTTAGGGACTTGTATCCAGGCACGGCACATCTGGTCGGTAAATACGGAAATTTTCTGTGCTAGAGCAATGCCCGTCTGCTTCTGCTGACTTTTCTCGCCTGGTGGTGAACTGGTGATCGCGAAATGTGTGGCTACTGGCCAGGCGTGATCCCTAACCTGTGCACCTGCCAGGCCCCCGAAAAATCACGTACGTACGTGCTACCCTCGTGTGGCACACGGTAGGACCTGTACCGCGCATGCCGATCCCTCGCTATTGTGCAACAGCAGAGTTTTTGGTCGTACATGTCACTGATAAAAGTTGTTTGTTTCGTTGCGAGCAATGATCGGTCGCTTGCTTATTTTTGTTTTCATCCAGTGTGTACAGTGTGACGGGCAGGTGCAGCAGTGGTTTGAGATCTCTCGCTCGAGGTACCCACCGCGGTGCAGAAGCCCCCGGATCGTGGTCGAGCGCCGCATACCACAGCTGCTCCTGCTCCTGTCTTGCGCCGTCGGATCTCTCCTGTTCCAGCGATATCGAAAGATCTCTCCTATGCGAGGCGAAAGATCACTTGGTGGTCATTTTTTTTATTTCTGCTATGTTTTTTCTTTGGATGTGTTTGTGCTGATGGCTGAGTAGGCTATTTAATTGTACTTTACTTGAATTTATCTATACTATCTATACTACTATTAAAAAAGCATACATGAATTATTCTAAAGCCACATAACAAATTGTACACAGGATATTCAGGACCTTTCAATCAAATCAACTTAAACATATCCTACTATTCATATTGTATCAATAGTCTGATGTCAAAATCAACGCCTCAAATTGAATGTTCTACCGAGCAGACGTCCTGCCGCTCCGCTTCCTTCTACGCGGCCCCGCCCGCAACTCCCTGATTTCTCGGATCGATTGCAACTGAATCGTGATTCATTCCCCGACTCTTCTTTCTCCATGCCCCTAATTCCCTCAAGAAAAAAAAAAGAACGGATACACCATCGCTCCTCCCTTCCCCTACCTCCCAATCTGCCCCGAGTTACCCTGCCTCCGGTGGCCACCCGCGCTCCTGCAAGCCGCCTACGACCACCTCTGCAGGTCAGCCGCGCCCAGCGCGCTCCTCCTCCATTCCCTCTCCATCTGCTCACTAATCTCTCTTCTTCTCTCTGTTCCCGTGCTGCAGGACGCCATGGCCACGGATTAAAGCTCCGTTGGACTTTCCCTCGCGATTGCCGGCCTTCTTCATGACCAGATGTACGACGGGGACGACCGGATCTGCCTCGCCACCTTTCATTTCTGCCTTGCCTAGCAGCACCACGCATCTGCCCCACCTCCCCAGCCAGCGCAGCCGCCCCTACGTGTCGAGTCCCTGTGCTGGCCACGCCCGCCGCCTGCCCAGCACCGCTCTCCCGTTGCCTTAAAACAATCCAGCTCCACCACTAATCCATGCCCCTGCCCCGCGACTAAAGAGGATCAGGTGACAAATGTAACAATTTATTTGAACCAAATGTGATTTTTCAATGGTAAATGTAGGATAGTGCCAATGTTTATTTTACATGTGTATCATCTTCTGTTTACTTTGACACGTCTATTGCACAATATCCCATTTCTGAATGTTATGTCTCGATTTCACATGCAGTTCATATATTGCATTGTAATGACACTTTATTTCTAACTTATAAATCGGAATATAACAGGTTCATTGTAAATCTGTGACATTCATTCTATATTAAATATGATATATCAGCTTCAGACAAAGAAGTTCAACCTACCACCTTATTTTCTTGTTAATGTATTTTAATCAAGCTATCTTAAGTGACTTGTTCCGGCGGGGGTCAAGAACTATCCTGGACAATGTCAAATATATATAGCAATGCATATTTGCCCTATTCACATGGAGTAAAATTTTGCATAGCATTACAGTTATGTTGGATCCTTCTGAATTTCATAGAAGCACAAACTGCTAGCATAGTGGTGTGCAGGGGAGGCCTTGAGCAGACAGTTTACCGCGTCGCTGGGGCGGATATGAGGCACATCTGCAGGCAGCAGACTATAGGCAAGAGGCACATGGCAGTGTGGCGAGTTGGCGGTGGCTTGCTGCTGTTGCAGTGGGCTACCTAGAAGATGGACAGGAAGAATATGGTACCAGCAATGGCAAATGGGAAGGCAGGGAGTGGTAAAGTGAAAGGTATATTTCCTTTTGAATTTCTGTATTTGTGTAGGTTGGCAGGGGAAAACGATAGTGTGCAACTCTGATTTTTATTCCTGTCAGACTTTCAGACAGTGTACACTAGAGTGATATTAGTGGTCTTTTCATGCTGTAAATTGCAGATTGTACTAGACACATCGGCTTAATTTTTTATTATGATCTTAGTAGTATTTTCATGCTGTAAATTTCAGATTTGACAAGATACTTTGGCTTAGTATACGAGATATAGATGCTCCACAACATGTGTATGGTTGCGTAACTCTTGGCTCTCCTAAATCAGCCTTCGATCACATGAAGGTATACCTTGGTGCAGGGTATGTACATAAACTAAGTGCAAACGTGTAATCTATATGTATTCTTTTCAATGGTAATTTGATATTTGGCTTTCCAAACTAACCTTGCAATTTAGTTAGAAACAATAAAGTTCTTCAGAAATCCCTTGAAACATTCTCAAGCAAAAGCAAACGAAGGGCATACCAGTTCCTTTTTAATACGAGCCTCAAACTTATTGTATTCTGAAATCTGAATATGTTCCCGTTGTTGCATCATTTAGCTATTCTTTATTACCGCATCCAGTAATGTTTCTTTCGTGGTTTCGCTGAATTAACAAAGTAGTTTTTATAGCTTATTTGTGCAGGTATATGCTAAGATTGTGTGGGCAATATGTCTCTTTCATACTGCTTATTAAAATTTGATGGATTATGGTTGGAATGTGATGCTTATCTGCACATTTTATTTTTTACAGTTTGTGGTAAGATCGGATCTGAGGTGTATTTATAACGATCACATAAATGAAAGGCTACAGGAAGATTTTGGAAATGGCAATGGTGTCAACAAAGACATGAGACAAGAGGTAAACACTCTTCTAATGTTACCCTCTACTATTAGATTGTATTGTTGAAATTGATTTTGCGACCCAAATATGGTGAGTAGAATTTTACTTTATATTTTTTTGATTACATGTGTTGCACACTGGTTTATATGTATTGCCTCCCCTATCCATCTGGGCAAAGAGTTCTGACTTTTGAGAGCGGACATTGTGCAAAAGTTTGTTCTTTCATGCTTGCCATTCATCCCCAAACAGCTGTGACAGGGATTGCAATATTGTAGATAAGTACATACGCGAGGGCTGTATGACAACTTCATTATGAATTGGTCACCTCGAAATTTGACAAGCATATGAGATGTGTATTAATTTGTGTATGCATTACAGCTTGGACTGGCGGCATGGACTGAAAAATTGTCCCAACCATCTTGGAGACACCCAGGCAGGTGTTGCGAGCTGTGATGCCCGAGGCACCCGCCGAGAAAATGGGGTTCGACATGATGATCAAGGATGCGCAGGATGCTCTTCTAATTAGTTTCATGATTTCCACATGTAGTAATGCTACTCTGAATGTTTTTGCATAACAATCTGAAGATTTTGTATTGAAATCTTCGTGGTGGTTCTTCCAGTTAAGTTGAGCTTAAGACGTAGTGATTCTGGTGTGAAGTTTCCCAGATGCATTTTCTAATAGAAAATTTCTTTTTCCAGACATAGACTCTTTTTGCTAATAAATAGGCCAATCTGGATTCAAAGTTAAATAAAATTTGTGGCCTTCTGTTGATAGATGGAATTACACACTGATGGTCTGTGGGTTTCTATTTTTATTATAGAAACAGAGAAACCGAATATTATTTTTGCAAGACGGTTATCATATATTCTAATTCAGACACAAGTGATGATACAACAACGCTCTTCGCCAAATTCCAATTCAGTCGAGCGTATCTATGGGGAGACTCTTCAGTATATCAAAACAATCTTTCTCTATGGGGAGCCTGCAGTTTGTGATGTTGTAATTTTTCTTTGGCAAATACACTACAGAAAAAACATTCTATGCTGAGCACCCTGAAAAGGCAGATATGTACTCGAGATAGTGTTTGCTGAGTATAAAACTCTATGAAGTGCACTGGGCATACACCTAGCATGGTGTTTACAGCATGTATTTGTCGGTTTTTGAATGGAATGTTAAGATTCTTATGTTCAACTATAATTTATCTCCGAAAGCCCATTATAGAATATTTATATAGATTCCTATTTATTAAAAAAAATATTATGACATGGATTTTAAATTTCGGGTACTTTGACCATATTCACATTTAAATTTAATGAGGGACACGTGCGTTGCACGTGCATGGTTACTAGTTGTATGGAAGATAAGACCTCCTCGAGTGGGGGAAGATTTTATAGCTTGAGCGCCCAAGAAGAATGGTAAGGTTCACTGTTCGGAGATAATGAAGAAAATTCTGCATTGTCCTCTACCAGTTCTAGGCCTGATGGGAGCCGGGATGGATGGAGTGATATATGGCGTTGGTCAGTTCCTCCAAAAGTACAATCCTTTGGGCGTCTGCATAAGAGAAAAAACCCTGCCCTACTCTTCAAGCTGGATATAAAAAAGGCCTTTGACTCGGTCAAGTGGGGATACATTCTCGAGCTTATGCAACATTTGGGGTTCCCCCTGAATTTAGGGCTTGGATTGCCGCGCTCCTATCGTCAACTTCGTCAAGAATCCTGTTAAATGGCGTGCCCGACCCTTCGATCATGCACGGGAGTCGATTCAGGCAGGGGGACCCCCTCTCCCTCCTCTTTGTCCTGGCGATTGACCCCTTGCATAAGATTCTAGACCTAGCCACGCGGAAAGGGCTCCTTCATAAGCTTCACGGTCGGGGTGTCATCATGAGAACTTCCCTATATGCGGACGATGCGGCGGTCATCGTGGCGCCAATCAAGAGGGACATTGACAATCTTGCTGCTATCTTGCGGGGCTTCGGTGACGTGACGAGCCTATGCACCAACTTCCAGAAAAGCTCGACCGTGCCAATTCGTTGCAATCACCTTGATCTTGAGCACGTCCTCACAAGTATGCCGGCGACCCAAGCCTCCTTTCCGGTGATGATGAGGACACAACGACCATCGAAAAGTCTCCAACAATTCTACGTCCAATCACAAGAAGTCGCGCCAAACAAATAAGTGACCAGGTGAACGCTAACTTAAGTTTACCTTGTAACCTTGATGACACAACTATTCTTTCATTCCATTGTTGTTGGTTGAACTTAGGTATCACATGAAAGAAATTCAATAACCTATGAGCTCTTGAAGCAACCGGTCTCGAGGAACAAGTTTGAAGAAAACAAGTTTTAAGTGAAGCTGATGCTGTCAATTTTTATCTCTGGTGTTTCATTGTGCTACACCCATGTGGTGGAGATACGGGGCCATAGGGGTACATCAATAGAAGCTACATCAAATTATCTTTCCAATGCAAAAAACCTCACATCATTTGGAGTTGTGAGTCAAAGTTTCTATTCATTCTCGTGGAAGGTGTCCAGGCTGTCAAGGCTTCGCGAATTTCCGAGGAGCTCTGCTACAACTCCCAAAGTTGACTGCTTATTCACCCAAGGAAGCCATGCAAACCTGCTTACTTTTGAAACCTTTTTCACACCTAGTTAAGGGGGGTTGTCCCTGCTATAAAACCCCATCTCCCCCATCCTCTTAGCAACCTTTTGTAAAACCATTCAGCTACAAGTTTATGCAGCAAGACTGCTAGAGAGATCCGAGAGATCTTGCTACCTTATCTCTTGTGAGTTCATTCCGATTCACGAGAAGGAGCCTCTGGTTCCCCCTAGTTCGTGCTCTATGGTTCCAGCCGTTTTGTGTGAATTAGTCCCGGTTTGTGGTTCTGCGATTGTTCGGACAGCGGGTCGGAGTTCTTGTAGCTTCAGTGAGCCATCCCCAACGTACGGGTTGCATCCAACCTTGGCAGGTATAAAGCTAGTTATCCCGTCTGCTTGCAGCTAGTTATCCCTTCCGATTCGATCCTACGACGTGAAGATTGGGCCACCCTCAGGCGTGAACTGATACGTCTCCAACGTATCCATAATTTTTTATTGTTCCATGCTATTATATTATCTGTTTTGGATGTTCTATATGCATTAATATGCTATTTTATATGATTTTTGGGACTAACCTAATGACCTAGAGCCCGGTGCGGTTTACATTTTTCCTTGTTTTAGAGTTTCGCATAAAAGGAATACCAAACGGAGTCCAAACGGAATAAAACTTTCGCGATGATTTTTCTTGGACCAGAAGACACCCAGGAGTCTTGGAGTGCAAGTCAGAAGAGCCATGAGGCGGCCACAAGGGTGGAGGGCGCGCCCCAACCTTGTGGGCCCCTCGGTGACGCCCTGACCTAGATCTTCCTCCTATATATACTCTTATACCCCAAAAACTTCCAAGGGAGCCACGAAACCACTTTCCACCGCCGCAACCTTCTGTACCCGTGAGATCCCATCTTGGGGCCTTTTCCGGCATCTTGCCGGAGGGGGATTTGATCATGGAGGGCTTCTACATCAACACCATTGCCTCTCCGATGATGCGTGAGTATTTTACCACAGACCTACGGGTCCATAGCTAGTAGCTAGATGGCTTCTTCTCTCTCTTTGATTCTCAATACAAAGTTCTCCTCCATGTTCTTGGAGATCTATTCAATGTAGTACTCTTTTGCGGTGTGTTTGCCGAGACCCGATCAATTGTGGATTTATGATCAGCTTATCTATGCATATTATTTGAATCTTCTCTGAATTCTTATATGCATGATTTGATATCTTTGCAAGTCTCTTCGAACTATCGATTTGGTTTGGCCAACTAGATTGGCTTTTCTTGCAATGGGAGAAGTGCTTAGCTTTGGGTTCAATCTTGCGGTGTCCTTTCCCAGTGACAGTAGGGGCAGCAAGGCACGTATTGTATTGTTGCCATCGAGGATAAAAAGATGGGGTTTTCATCATATTGCTTGAGTTAATTCCTCTACATCATGTCATCTTGCTTAAAGCGTTACTCCGTTCTTTATGAACTTAATACTCTAGATGCATGCTGGATAGCGGTCGATGTGTGGAGTAATAGTAGTAGATGCAGAATTGTTTCGGTCTACTTGACACAGACGTGATGCCTATATTCATGACTTTGCGCTTTTCTATCAATTGCTCGGTAGTAATTTGTTCACCCACCGTAATAGTTCATATCTTGAGAGAAGCCTCTATTGAAACCTATGGCCCCCGGGTCTATTTTACATCATATTAGTTTCCCGTCAACTTGCCAATTTCTGTCGCCGTTCCATTACTTTGCAATCTTTTACTTTCCGTTCCATAAACCAAAAATACCAAAAATATTACTTTACCATTTATCCATCTCTATCAGATCTCACGTTGCAAATAACCGTGAAGGGATTGACAACCCTTTATTGCGTTGGTGCAAGGTTGGTGTGCAGGTATTCGGTGGCTTGCGTGTTATCTCTTACTGGATTGAGACCTTGGTTCTCAAAACTGAGGGAAATACTTACGCTGCTTTGTTGCATCACCCTTTCCTCTTCAAGGGAAAAACCAACGCAAGCTCAAGAGGTAACATGAACTTGTTCATCGGGTTCCCACCTATCAGGTGAAATACTTAGGCCTTCCGCTATCGGTGTGGAAATTGAAGGCGGTGGACTTCCAATGCCTTGTCGACAAGGCGGCCGGAAAACTCGTCACTTTGGAAGGTCAAAACATCACTCCTATTGGGTGAACAACCCTTGTCAAGTCGGTCATTTCCTCCCAAGCGGTGTTCTGGATCACACCTCTCATCGTGCCCCCTAGAACTCTGGATAACCTCAACAAGATTGAGAGGGATTTCCTTTGGTCAGGTGCGGAAATGACCACGAGAGCCAAATGTATGGTCAACTGGAATGCAGTTTGCAGACCAAAGGAGTACGATGGCCTTGGGGTGCTCAATACTGAAAAGTTCGCAAGGGCCTTGCGGTTGCGATGGATATGGTTTGAATGGAAGGAGCCCCAAAAACTTTGGGTTGGTCTTGGCAACCCATGCACTGTAGAGGACCGCGAGTTCTTCTATGCATCTAGGACTATCACCGTCGGGGATGGCGCCAAAACGCCTTTTTGGGACTCCCCTTGGCTTCTTGGTCGCAAGCCCAAGGACATTGCACCGCTAATTTTTGAGGCCTTGACAAGAAATAATTAGAGGGTGCATGAGGCTCTCAAGGGGAATTCTTGGATCCTCAAAATAAAGCAAGACACCACTATCTCTATCAACCACATCTCGAAATTCTTCAACCTTTGGATGCTCTTGCATGACTTCTGCCTTGATATGCAAGCGGAAGATGATATCATTTGGAAGCATGCGAACGACGGGATATACACGCCGAGCTCCGCCTATAAGGCTCAGTTTCTAGGCTTGACCCTCTTCCCCATGGACCTTATGGTTTGGAAGGCTTGGGCACCTCCGAAGGTTAAATTCTTTGCTTGGTTTGCCTTGTAAAATAGGATTTGGACCGTCAATCGTCTGGAGAAGCGTGGTTGGCCAAACTGTGGCCTTTGCCTGCTTTGCAAGAGGGAACAGGAAATGGGGACACATCTCTTCTTCAAGTGTCGCTACAGCTTAGGCTTTGGAGATTGATCATAGAGAAGCTTGGACGTGCACACATGGACACCTCCGAGTGGCACTTGGATGATTCCGTCAATGTGCCGTGGCAAAAAAGAACCGACAATAATATTCCTAACAAAAATGCAATGGCCTCCCTCACCATGCTCGTTTCTTGGGCCATTTGGAATGAGAGAAACGCCCGCGTTTTCCACCACAAAAGCGTGCCGTTGCCGATCCTTCTTACCAACATTTTAGAGGATGCAAAGCTTTGGGTGACCACCGGTGCAAACAAACTAGGGAATATCATAGTGTCTGAGTAATTACCGTGCCGCATTTGTGAATGCATTGTAAAAAACTCTAAACGATTCTCTCCCTTATTTAATTGCTTGCCAGGACGAGGAAGCATTACCTGTGAACATTGTATCTTATAACCTCCCATTGGGATAGTACCTTGTTTAAGGCTGGTCATAGTGGGGAGTAACTTAGACTAGTAACATATATATGTTACTAGTCCATGTTACTATCTTCATATTGGGAAGTGTCATAGGTGTAGTAACATACATGTCTTCATTTATTACTTTGTAGACTCATTTTGTATTGGGAACCGCTATGTGATGGTAACATATTATGTTACTCTATTTGTCTCTCTCCTCTTTAATTACATGACACATCATCTTTTTTGCTTATGTGGCATCTATGTTACTACTTATGTTACTCCCACTATGACTAGCCTAAGTACTTGGGCACACAAGCTTTATGGTTTTGAAATTAATCTCGATGCTGGCCAGGCTAACAGTGCTTGATTAAACAACCAAAAATCACGAAAACCTGCTGCTCCTTTGTTTTTCGGTTGCATAAGATCGTACCAACTCCTCCAATGAACTTACAGTTTTCCTTCCGCAGCCCCCCAATAAAATTTCCTTACCATTCTAGTAAGATCATCACAAATTGAAAATAGCAACTTAAAAACTCCCATGATATATGTTGGTAGCGACTTAATTAACACTTCCTTTCCTGTCTGTGCTAATAGTCCATTGCTACCTCTTGAGCATGCGTTGGTTTTCCCTTGAAGATGAAAGGGTGATGCAGCAAAGTAGCGTAAGTATTTCCCTCAGTTTTTGAGAAAAAAGGTATCAATCCAGTAGGAGACAACACGCAAGTCACCTAGTACCTGCACAAACAATCAAGAACCTTGCAACCAACGCGATAAAGGGGTTGTCAATCCCTTCACGGCCACTCACAAAAGTGAGATCTAACAAAGATAGTAAATTAAATATTTTTGGTATTTTTGTTATATAGATTGGAAAGTAAAGATGCAAAATAGTAAACGAGATGCGATGTAAATAAAGGAGATGCAATATAATAAGAAAGAGACCCGGGGGCAATAGGTTTCACTAGTGGCTTCTCTCAAGGTAGCATGTATTACGGTGGGTGAACAAATTACTGCCGAGCAATTGATAGAAAAGTGCATAATTATGAAGACATCTAAGGCAATGATCATGAATATAGGCATCACGTCCATGTCAAGTAGACTGAAACGATTCTACATCTACTACTATTACTCCACACATCGACCGCTATCCAGCATGCATCTAGAGTATTAAGTTCATAAGAACAGAGTAATGCATTAGGCAAGATGACATGATGTAGAGGGATAAACTCAAACAATATGATATATACCCCATCTTTTTATCAATGGAAACAATACAATACGTGCCTTGCTGCCCCTACTGTCACTGGGAAAGGACACCGCAAGATTGAACCCAAAGCTAAGCACTTCTCCCATTGCAAGAAAGATCAATCTAGTAGGCCAAACTAAACCGATAATTCGAAGAGACTTGCAAAGATATCAAATCATGCATATAAGAATTCAAAGAAGAACCAAATAATATTCATAGATAATCAAGTTCATAAATCCACAATTCATCGGATCTTGGCAAACACACCGCAAAAGAGTATTACATCGAATAGATCTCCAAGAACATCGAGGAGAACTTTGTATTAAGGATCAAAGAGAGAGAAGAACCCGTCTAGCTAATAACTATGGACCCGAAGGTCTGTGGTAAACTACTCACGCTTCATCGGAGAGGCTGTGGTGTTGATGTAGAAGCCCTCCGTGATTGATTCCCCCTCCGGCAGATCGCCGGAAAAGGCCCCAAGATGGGATCTCACCATGTATAAGGTTGCGGCGGTGGAAAAGTGGTTTCGTGGCTCCCCCTGATGTTTTTAGGGTATAAGAGTATATATAGGTGAAGGAAGTACGTCGGTGGTGCTACGAGGGGCCCACGAGGGTGGGGGGCATGCCTACCCCCCTGGGCGCGCCCTCTTGCCTCGTGGCCGCTGATGACCCACAAGTATAGGGGATCTATCGTAGTCCTTTCGATAAGTAAGAGTGTCGAACCCAACGAGGAGCAGAAGGAAATGATAAGTGGTTTTCGGCAAGGTATTCTCTGCAAGTACTGAAACAAGTGGTAACAGATAGTTTTGTGATAAGATAATTTGTAACGAGCAACAATTAATAAAAGTAAATAAAGTGCAGCAAGCTGGCCCAATCCTTTTTGTAGCAAAGGACAAACCTGGACAAACTCTTATAATAGGAAAAGCGCTCCCGAGGACACATGGGAATATCGTCAAGCTAGTTTTCATCACGTTCATATGATTCGCGTTCGGTACTTTGATAATTTGGTATGTGGGTGGACCGGTGCTCGGGTGCTATTCTTACTTGAACAAACATCCCACTTATGATTAACCTCTATTGCAAGCATCCACAACTACAACAAAAGTATTAAGGTAAACCTAACCATAGCATGAAACATATGGATCCAAATCAGCCCCTTACGAAGCAACGCATAAACTAGGGTTTAAGCTTCATCACTCTAGCAACCCATCATCTACTTATTACTTCCCAATGCCTTCCTCTAGGCCCAAATAATGGTGAAGTGTTATGTAGTCGACGTTCACATAACACCACTAGAGGCTAGACAACATACATCTCATCAAAATATCGAATCTAATACCAAATTCACATGACTACTAATAGCAAGACTTCTCCCATGTCCTCAGGAACAAACGTAACTACTCACAAAGCATATTCATGTTCATAATCAGAGGGGTATTACTATGCATATAGGATCTGAACATATGATCTTCCACCAAATAAACCAACTAGCATCAACTACAAGGAGTAATCAACACTACTAGCAACCTACTAGTACCAATCCCGGACTTGGAGACAAGAATTGGATACAAGAGATGAACTAGGGTTTTGAGAGGAGATAGTGCTAGTGAAGATGTTGATGGAGATTGCCCTCTCCCGATGAGAGGAGCGTTGGTGATGACGTTGGTGATGATTTCCCCCTCCCGGAGGGAAGTGTCCCCGGCAGAACAGCTCTGCCGGAGCTCTAGATTGGTTCCGCCAAGGTTCCGCCTCGTGGCGGCGGAGGTTCGTCCCGAAAGGTTGCCTCTGATTTTTTTCTCAACGAAAGACCTCATATAGCAGAAGATGGGCATCGGAGAGCCACCAGGGGGGCCCACGAGGTAGGGGGCGCGCCCTAGGAGGGGGGCGCGCCCACCCTCGTGGGACAGGTGTGGGCCCCTGGCCTTCATCTTTGGCGAGGATTTTTATTATTTATTGTAAGATATTCCGTGGAGTTTCAGGACTTTTGGAGTTGTGCGTAATAGGTCTCTAATATTTGCTCCTTTTCCAAATTTCGTAATTCCAAACCAAAGATTCTCCTCCTTATGTAAGCCTTGTAAAATAAGAGAGAATAGTCATAAGTATTGTGACATAACGTGTAATAACAACCCATAATGCAATAAATATCGATATAAAAGCATGATGCAAAATGGACGTATCAACTCCCCCAAGTTTAGACCTCGCTTGTCCTCAAGCGAAAGCCGATAACGATAAATATGTCCCCATGTTTAGAGGTAGAGGCGTCGATAAAAAATAAAATACGAACATGAAGGCATCATGATTAATCTCACAACAGCAACATATATAGGTATTGTCATATGATTTCTTATGTTCAAGTAACAATCCATTCACAATGCAGAGTACAAATCATAAACTTTATTGAGAACCAACAAACTATAGTCTCAGTCATTGAAGCAATTGCAATTTATCATAACATCGGAAAGAGTCTATGTCAGAGTTTAATAGCAAGTCCACATACTCAACTATCATTTAGTCCTTCATAATTGCTAACACTCACGCGATTTTTGTGGTTACGGAGTTTTAATCGGACATAGAGGAAGATAGGGGCTTACAGTTTCGCCTCCCAACCTTTTACCTCAAGGGTAATGTCAACAATAATAACTCATGCCCCCTACATCTAATTAGATATATCAATCAGGATCTTTCCAACACACCGTGCTTGCCAAAGGATAAAATGTAAAAAGAAAAGGTGAAGATCACCATGACTCTTGCATAAGGTAGAGGATAATAAAAGATAGGCCCTTCGCAAAGGGAAGCAGAGGTTGCCATGCGCTTTTATGGTTGGATGCACAAAATCTTAATGCGAAAGAACGTCACTTTATATTGCCCCTTGTGATATGAACCTTTATTATGCAGTCTGTCGCTTTTATTTCTTCCACATCACAAGATCGTATAAAGCTTATTTCTCCCACACCAATCAATAATACATGTTTAGAGAGCAATTTTTATTGCTTTGCACCGATGACAACTTACTTGAAGGATCTTACTCAATCCATAGGTAGATATGGTGGACTCTCATGGCAAACTGGTTTAAGGAGTTTTGGAAGCACAAGTAGTATCTCTACTTGGTGCTGAGAATTTGGCTAGCATGAGGGGAAAGGCAAGCTCAACATGTTGGAAGATCCATGACAATATACTTTATCTCAGATATAAGAAAACATTACCCATTACGTTGTCTTCCTTGTCCAACATCAACTCTTTAGCATGTCATATTTTAATGAGTGCTCACAATCATAAAAGGTGTCAATAATAGTATATCTATATGTAAAACCTCTCTTTCCTTATTACTTCCTATTAATTGCAACGATGACCAAAGCTATGGTTGCCAACTCCCAACAACTTTCAATCATCATACCCTTTCTATGTGAAGTCATTACTCTCAATAAGATCAATGTGAACTCTTTGTTTCTTTTTATTCTTTTTCTTTCTTTTCTTTTATTCACTCAAGATCATGGCAAAACAATCAAGCCCTTGAGTCAACACTAATCTTTATTATATAGCTCACAGACTCGATTACATAGAGAGATCATAAAGCAAAACTCAAAACTAGATCATGCCATAAACTTTATTCTACTAGATCAAGATACTACTAATAGGACCGAACTAAGAAAAACGGTAAAGATAGCAGATGTGATTGTGATACGATCTGGGCACCTCCCCAAGCTTGGCGGTTGCCAAGGGGAGTGCCCATACCGCAGTGATTATATCTCCTTCTTCGGGTTGGTGAAACATTCTTGGCGATGATGCCCTTTAGGATACGATTCTCCTCCTCAAGCTTATTGACTTGCTGCTTGAGGTCCATTATTTCCTTGCAAAGCTTCCCTGTAACTGCTAAGGCTCCTTGCACCCAAGGATGTTGCATAGCTGCGGGAGAACAAGTGACACTCCTCTTCATATTTTCATAAGAAAGAAATCTAACATTGGAAGGTATAACCGAGTTTGGAATAGCTGAGCTCTGCGGTTCCCCATCGCGAACTCCAGCTCGGGCGAGAAGTGACTTCTTGATCCTCCATGGCATCTACTCTCATCAAGTCAGCCTCCATCTCCTCCTCCGTTGCTGGCCCAAAGGGGTCAGCTTCGCTGTTTGCCCTTGGTTCCGGTGCCGGATTAGATACCCGGCTCTCCCCGACTGACTCTTGAGAAGACATCTTGCTCTAATCTGCAGCGGCAATAGCTCGAAACAAAAACAGAGGATATTTGCGTGATACGGGAGTCAAAACCTTCGGGAGAATATATAATGATTTTTTACCGACCAAAATATGTATCGTGCAAGAAAACGGAGTCCGGAAGACACACGAGGTGCCCACGAGGTAGGGGGCGCCTGTGGGGTAGGGCGCGCCTCCACTCGTGGGGCCCTCGTGTCCTTCCTGCATCGCTACTTATTTTTCTATTTTTCTAAATATTCCAAAACGGAGAAATATTGCATTAAAAACTGTTTTGGAGTCGGTTTACTTACTGTACCACATACCTATTCCTTTTCGGAGTCTCAAACGTTAGGAAAGTGTCCTTATGTATTCCTCCGGTTACGGTTTCAATAACATTGGTTTCAACATTTATAGGATTACCTGAGATATAGTGTTTGATTCTTTGACCGCTTACCACCTTCGGATTTGTGCCTTGAAGTTGTTGATTTTTATGGCACCGGAACGATAGACCTCCTCGATAACGTAGGGTCCTTCCCATTTAGAGAGAAGCTTTCCTGCAAAAAATCTTAAACGAGATTTGTATAGCAATACATAATCACCTACATTAAACTCACTCTTTTGTATCTTTTTGTCATGCCATCTTTTGACTTTTTCTTTAAATAACTTGGCATTTTCATAGGCTTGGGTTCTCCATTCATCAAGTGAGCTAATATCAAATAACCTCTTCTCACCGGCAAGTTTGAAATCATAGTTGAGCTCTTTAATAGCCCAATAAGCCTTATGTTTTAGTTCGAGAGGTAAGTGACATGCTTTTCCATAAACCATGTTATACGGAGACATACCCATAGGATTTTTATATGCAGTTCTATAGGCCCATAATGCATCATCAAGTTTCTTGGACCAATTCTTTCTAGACCTAGTGATAGTCTTTTGCAAAATTAATTTGAGCTCTCTATTACTCAATTCTACTTGACCACTAGACTGTGGGTGATATGGAGATGCAATTCTATGATTAACGTCATACTTAGCAAGCATCTTACGGAAAACACCATGAATAAAATGTGAACCACCATCACCATTAAATATCTAGGGACTCCAAACCTCGGAAAAATAACCTCTTTAAGCATTTTAATAGAGGTGTTATAATCAACACTACTAGTTGGAATAGCTTCTACCCACTTAGTAACGTAATCAACAAAGAACTAAAATATGTGCATATCCATTAGAGGCAGGAAAAGGTCCCATATAATCAAAGCCCCAAACATCAAATGGTTCAATAACAAGTGAATAATTCATAGGCATTTCTTGACGTCTACTAATATTACCAATTCTTTGACATTCATCATAAGACAAGACAAACTTACGGGCATCCTTGAAGAGAGTAGGCCAATAAAAACCGGATTGCAATACCTTATGTGCAGTTCTATCTCCAGCGTGGTGTCCTCCTTCGGAGTGACACTTGCATAGGATCTGCTCATGTTCATGCTCAGGTACACAACGTCTAATAACACCATCTACTCCTTCTTTATAAAGATGTGGGTCATCCCAAAAGTAATGTCTCGAATCATATAAAAACTTTTTCTTTTGCTGGTAAGTGGAACTAGGTGGTATAAATTTAGCAACAATGTAATTAGCATAATCTGCTTACCGTGGAGTACTACGAGAAGTATTTATGACATTTAATTGCTCATCAGGAAAGCTATCATCAATAGGTAGTGGGTCATCAAGAACATTTTCTAACCTAGACAAGTTGTGCGCAGCGGGGTTCTCAGCTCCTTTCTATCAACAATATGCAAATCAAATTCTTGTAGCAAGAGAACCCATCTAATAAGTCTAGGTTTAGCATCTTTCTTTTCCATCAGATATTTAATAGCAGCATGATCAGTGTGAATAGTTACTTTAGAATCAACAATATAGGGTCTGAACTTATCACAAGCAAATACAACTGCTAAGAATTCCTTTTCAGTAGTAGCACAGTTTCTTTGAGCATTGTCTAAAGTTTTACTAGCATAATGGATAACATTTAATTTCTTATCGACTCTTTGTCCTAGAACAGCTCCTACAGCATAATCACTAGCATCACACATAATTTCAAAGGGTAGATTCCAATCAGGTGGCTGAACAATAGGTGCAGAGATCAATGCTTTCTTAAGTATTTCAAATGCTTCTACACAATCATCATCAAAGACAAATGGTATATCTTTTTGTAATAAATTAGTCAGAGGCCGAGAAATTTTGGAGAAGTCCTTAATGAACCTCCTATAAAATCCGGCATGACCAAGGAAACTTCTTATACCTTTGATGTCCTTGGGACATGGCATCTTTCAATAGCATCAACTTTGGCTTTATCAACTTCAATACCTCTTTCAGAAACTTTATGCCCCAAGACAATACCTTCATTAACCATAAAGTGGCACTTTTCCCAATTCAAGACAAGATTAGTTTCTTCACATCTCTGCAAAATTCGATCAAGATTGCTCAAGCAATCATCAAAGGAGGATCCATAGACGGAAAAGTCGTCCATGAAAACCTCACAAATCTTTTCACGTAAGTCGAGAATATAGCCATCATGCATCTTTGAAAGGTAGCAGGTGCATTACATAAACCAAAAGGCATACGTCTATAAGCAAAAGTACCAAAAGGGCATGTAAAAGTAGCCTTTGATTGATCTTTAGCCGACACAGGTATTTGAGAGAAACCAGAATAACCATCTAGAAAGCAATAATGTGTTTGTTTGCATAATCTTTCTAGCATTTAATCAATAAAAGGTAATGGATAATGATCTTTCTTAGTAGCTTTATTTAATTTGCGGAAATCAATTACCATCCTATAACCTGTAATAATTCTTTGTGGGATCAATTCATCTTTATCATTAGGAACTACAGTAACACCTCCCTTCTTAGGAACACAATGAACAGGACTTACCCATTGACTGTCATTATACCTGCCTCCAGAATCTTTAGTATTTCTTTTCTTACCACTTCTTTCATCTTAGGATTAAGCCTTTGAACGTGCAACTATCCCTAGGTGGTTTTGGTAATTCATAACAACATATAGCTCATTGAGCTAATGCTATTCCAATACAAATATTTCAAGAAAGCTCAATGAATGGCATGGCATGGATGGTGAAAGTGGATCCCTCAAAATATTAAGGACAAAGGATTGGCTCAAGCTCAGAAGCTCAAGACTCTACGTTTCACATTTTAGTGATCCAAGATCACATTGAGTCTATAGGAGGGATGAGGTGTTGCTTAATGAGCCTCTTGCTTCATGTGCTTAGTGATATGCTCCAAAACCCTCAACTACTTTGTCACATCCACATCTGACCTAAACCTTAAGTCAAACTCGGCCCCACCGATTCTTTCTATCCGGCGCCACCGAGTTCAAATGTCATAGCCACTGCCACAAACCCTAGGCAAATCGGTTTCACCGATAGGGATCTCGGTCTCACCGAGATGGGATTGTAATATCTCTGTTTCCCTTCATAACGTTTCGGTCTAACCGAAGTGAGCGATCGATCCCACCGAGATTGCAATGTAAACTCTCTGTTTCCCTTTCGTAACATTTCGGTCTCACCGGAAGAGCGAATCAGTCCCACCGAGTTTACCTGACCAACTCTCTGGTTAGCTAATTACCAAAATCGGTCTCACCGAGTTTGTGTAATCGGTCTCACCGAGATTACGTTATGCCCTAACCCTAACCATATCGGTCCTACCGAGTTGCATGTCAGTCCACCGAAAACCCTAACGGTCACTAGGTTTCTTGAATCGGTCCGACCGAGTTTGTTGATTCGGTCCCACCGAGTTTGGTAAATTGTGTGTAACGGTTAGATTTTGTGTGGAGGCTATATATACCCCTCCACCTCCTCTTCATTTGTGGAGAGAGCCATCGAACAAACCTACACTTCCAACTTACCAGCCTGAGAGAGAACCACCTACTCATGTGTTGAGGCCAAGATATTCCATTCCAACCACATGAATCTTGATCTCTAGCCTTCCCAAGTTGCTTTCCACTCAAATCTTCTTTCCACCAAATCCAAATCCCGTGAGAGAGAGAGTTGAGTGTTGGGGAGACTATCATTTGAAGCACAAGAGCAAGGAGTTCATCATCAACACACCATTTGTTACTTCTTGGAGAGTGGTGTCTCCTAGATTGGCTAGGTGTCACTTGGGAGCCTCCGACAAGAT
This sequence comes from Aegilops bicornis, assembly GCA_021605145.1. Taxonomy (NCBI): domain Eukaryota; kingdom Viridiplantae; phylum Streptophyta; class Magnoliopsida; order Poales; family Poaceae; genus Aegilops; species Aegilops bicornis. Next base: position 239,556,491 of record CM038674.1, on the reverse strand, counting down.
TGTGGAGTTGAACCAAGGAGTTTGTAAGGGCAAGGAGATCGCCTACTTCGTGAAGATCTACCGCTAGTGAGGCAAGTCCTTCATGGGCGACGACCATGGTGGGATAGGCAAGGTTGCTTCTTCGTGGAACCTTTGTGGGTGGAGCCCTCCGTGGACTCAGCATAACTGCTACCCTTTCGTGGGTTGAAGTCTCCATCAACGTGGATGTATGATAGCACCACCTATCGGAACCACGACAAAAACATCCGTGTCTCCAATTGCGTTTGAATCCTCCAAACCCTTCCCTTTACATTCTTGCAAGTTGCATGCTTTAATCTCCGCTGCCTAGATACTCTTTGCATGCTTGCTTGAATTGTGTGAAGATTGCTTGACTTGTGCAAAGATAGCTAAAATCTTCCAAAGTTTAAAATTGGGAAAAGGTTAAGTTTTTAATTGGTCAAGTAGTCTAATCACCCCCTCTAGACATACTTCAAGGTCCTACAAGTGGTATCGTAGCTTTGGTCTCCATTTGCTTTGATTTCCATAGCTTTTGGTGGTCATAGCCTTGGTTTCACAACCTAGGAGAGTATGGCTTCTAGCGAGGGAAATTATCACCGTAGAGGTCCTTACTTTGATGGCACTAATTTTGCTAGTTGGAAGCATAAGATGAAAATGCATATTCTCGGACATAACCCCGCCGTTTGGGCTATTGTGTGTATTGGCTTGCAAGGTGAATTCTTTGATGGGAGAGAATCGAACCGTGAAGCTAGCGCGGAAGAGTTGAAGATGCTGCAATATAACGCTCAAGCTTGTGATATCCTCTTCAATGGCTTGTGCCCCGAGGAATTCAACAAAATGAGCCGTCTTGAGAATGCAAAGGAAATTTGGGATACTTTGATTGATATGCATGAAGGTACCGACTCCATCAAGGAATCCAAGTTGGATGTGCTCCAAAGTCAGCTTGACAAGTTCAAAATGAAGGATGGTGAAGGTGTCGCTGAAATGTACTCTAGGCTTGCTCTTATCAAAAATGAGATTGCCGGCTTAGGAAGTGAAGAGATGACCGACAGATTCATCATCAAGAAGATCCTAAGATCATTGGATGGAAAATATGATACCGTGTGCACATTGATCCAAATGATGCCAAATTACAAAGATCTCAAGCCAACGGAAGTCATTGGAAGAATTGTTTCTCATGAGATGTCACTCAAGGATAAGGAGGAACTTCACAACAAGTCAAGTGGTGCTTACAAAGCCTCATGTGAAGCCCCCACATCATCAAGTGAGAAACAAACCTTCAATGAAGAATTGAGCTTAATGGTGAAGAACTTCAACAAATTGTACAAGAGTAGAAGCAAAGAAAGAAGCTCTAAGTCAAGGTCCTACAATGACAAAAGATCTTCTAGTCGAGAGCACAATTGCTACAAATGTGGGAGACCGGACACTATTCCAATGAGTGTACGGCACCCTACAAAAGAAGAGAAGATTCTCCCAAGAGAAGAAGTAGAAGAGAAGAATCACCACCAAGAGAGAGAAGGAGTAGAGATGATCGTTATGAACGAAGACCCTCACGGAGAAGCAAGGATTCAGAAAGGAAGGACAAGTCATCAAAGAGCTACACAAAACGAAGACATCAAGCTCACGTTGGTGAATGGGTATCCGGCTTCGACTCCGACAATCACTCCGAGAGAAGCTATCACCCCGACTCCGAATACACTCAAGATGAAGGTGTTGCCGGTCTAGCACTTGTGTCAACCAACTCCTACGACATATTTGATTCACCAAATGAAGGAATTGGAAGATGCTTCATGGCCAAAGGTCCTAAGGTAACACACCCTGAGTATGTTGATTTTAATAGTGATGAATATGACTTGCTAGGTGATGATGATTTACTTGTTGACAACTCTAGTGATGAATACTATGATGAAACGTCAATTAATCATGCTAATCAAGATGAAACGAATGACAATGATAAGGAGAAGATTGAGCTTCTAACTAAAGAACTAAACACTCTTAAGTTAGCTCATGAAACTATCTTCGAAGATCATCGAGAACTTTTAAGGGATCATGAGAAGTTACGCTTTGAAAAACTCAATCTTGAGCAAGAGCATGAGTTCCTAAAAGCAATCAATGATGATCTCAAGTCAAGTCTAGTAACAAGAACAAGAAAGATTCTTTCTCTAGTAGTAACTATAACAATGCTAAATCCAATATTGTTGCTTCTAGTAGTTCTCTTGATTCCACTAATGATTCTCTTAGCCAAGTTACTCTTGAGCAAGAAAACAGCTTATTGAAGGGAATTATAGAGAAAGGTGTATACAAGAGCCTTGCCGAGTAAGCAATTTGAGGAAATTGTACGCAAGCAAGGAAGGCACCGAAGAATCAAGGTGTTGGTTTTGAACAAAATTCAATGCCAATGGAGTAGAGTGGGAAGAAGATCAATACCCCAAGACGAAGTTTGTTCCTCAACAAGAGAAGTATGATCCTACTTCCTTCAAGGGAACACAAGCACAAGATGATCTTCCACCACAAGACCACAAGAACAAAGGCAAGGACAAGCTTCAAGAGGAGATTGATGCATTTGAAGAAGCACCTAAGGCCTTGGTCAAGTGGGTTCCCAAGACTACGTCAAGTTCTACTTCATCAAGTACAACTACTACACCAAGGATTCCCATCAAGATGATGTGGATCCCAAAGAAGAAGAACTAGAGAGTTCTTGAGGGTGACTCCGCCAACATTCCTCACTCATATCATTATGGCGAGGACAAGTGCAATCATCTTCCATATCTTACACTAGTTTAAGGAGTCACAAACCCTCATGTTGGTAAGGCAAGGGACAAGGTAACCTAATGTTTTCATGGACATCATTTTGTGAATGCATCACTCTATGTCTATGGATATTCTTGTTTGTTCCTTGTGGGACTAACCCATGTAGGTATTGAAAGTGCAACTCACTCCAAAGGTTTGCTCCAAAAGATCTACATCAACATTGATCATCCACATCTTCAACACCTACATGAAGTCATCATCGACAAAACCAAAGGTTAGTTCATCCCTCTAAGTGGGGATCTCACATCCAGGGAGCTTAACTCTAAGAATTGAGTCAAAGCAACTCTAATGATGTGAACACATAAATGCTTTATGTAAAAGTGGTAACCCCACTTGAGCTTAAACGATGAGTATGACCTATGATCAAATGTTCTCATTTGACTCCTAAGTCAATATACTCATATATAGATGACCTAGTCATCGCCAATTGTTTGATAGGTGCTAGAATTGGCCGTGCATGCTTTGTCACATATTTCGTTTGTCATTTTATTGTGTGAGCATGTTGGTTGCATATTTTACTCATTCGAGGACATCCACTTGTTGTTTTGATTGATTGGTTTATTCTTCCTTGGCCAAGTGGATGGACAAGAATGCCTAAGAACCTTCTCTAGCTATCTATGCTTTTCTCGTCTCAAACTCTATTCATGCTACATCACAAAATTTGATCAAGTCGATTCGAACCACTCAGGTGAGGAGCACTTCGAGTCCCCGATTCGTCATAGACTTAAAACTTCCAAAACTTCTTTGTGATTTTCGGTCCGACCGATTCATCCATTTCGGTCATACCGAGATCACTAAGTCGATCTAGGTTTTCATCTCGGTGCAACCGATTTGAACTTTTGGTCGCACCGAGTTGTCAGAATCATATCAGTTATGCATCTCGGTGCCACCGAGTTGTTCACTTCGGTCACACCGATGTTGTCGGGCTATATATTCACACGGGCAAATTTTGGAAAACTTTCTCCAAAACTCTTCGCCCGCATAGCTCGCTTCCGCCTACTAGGTCTCCGAATCGTCGACTTCATGCCACCGCCTCTGTCGCTGGTCTCCGCCGCGTCAACGGATTTCTTCTCCGCCATTGTCAGCCAGAAGCGAGTTCACCACCGAACTAGGGTATGAACTCGATCACAGTGCTATCCTCGTCTGATTCTCAGCACATTGTGTTCATTATGCTTCTTGCCACGATTTAAACGCCTCTATCCAGTCAAAACAATCCTTAGAATAGATGTGATTCAAAAATTTAGGGTTAGGTTTCCGCCAAAACCATCTCGGACCCACCGAGTTGAAAAACTCGGTCCCACCGATTTGGCGCCATTGCACTAGTAACTCTCGGTCTGACCGAGAATTGCTAATCGGTGTGACCGATTTTAAAACTTTGTGAAACCCTAGCAGTCTCGGTGCCACCGAACCGTGACTCGGTCTGACCGAGTTCACTAGTTTAGGTTCCAAAACTGCTTCGTATCACCGAAGTTTGAAAATCGGTAGATCTGAAATGCTTTCGTGGAAAACTAAAACTAAGTTTTTGAATCATTCTTTTGCAAAAATCTCTCGCATTTCGTGATGCTCGTCCACTCTACCTCATCTATAACTATTCACGTGGTCAGCGATCGATTATTGTGCAGCATGTCAGACCAAAGTGACAGCCAGAACAAGTCAGAAGAGCAGATTCACATGAGTGAGGGCACAAGTCCCTCTAGCAGCTCAGATGAGGGAAGCAGAAGCACTCCCAGCAATTTTCCCAAAGCTACCACTAGGACAAAGAAGAAGATAACCTCAGAGTCTGAGGATGAGGATTATGTGGCAGTTGAGGATGAGGCTATTTCAAAGAAGAAAGTGCTCAAGAAGGAGTATAGCTCAACTGTAGTAAAGCCAGGGATGAAGATCAAAAGGCCTGCAGGAAGACAACCAATGTCTAAAGCCAGAGTCTCCACTCAAGCATTTTTGGAATCCCAACCCAAAGAGCCTGCCGCAGAAGGAAAGAAAAGGAAGGAAAGGGTCAAGAAGACCATGGACAGAGTAATAGGAAAGCCTTCCATGATGGAAGAAGAGGAAGAAGAAGAGGTTGCTGCACCAGCACCCAAGGCACAAAAGCTGATGGGTGATGCTATAAAGTCAAGGGCTGCAACTTCAAAGCCCAAAGAAGCACCCTAAGCTGCCTCCAAGCCCAAGAGTGCACCTAAGAGGAATATCAGGAGTATACCAGCTGCTGAAAAGAACAAGGCCCCAATGCATGATGTCGCTGCTGAGGAAGATGATGAAGGGCAAGTCCTAAGGAAGCTCAAACACAAGATTCTAGACCACAATGATGCTCATCCTGTGGCTGAAAACATGAAGATCAGGAGAGACTTAGGGTTGAGGCTATGGAAAGAGTCAGATCCATATGCTACCAGAAGAAGGACTGCTGTTGATTACAGGTTCCACACAAAGGAGCAGCAGGACTTCTATGAGACTATCTTGTTGGATAAGAAGCCCATAGTGTGTGATATGAGGTGGGTCGACTGGACCTACATACAGGAAAATGAAGAACACTATCCTGGAGTGTATGACAGCTTCAGTGCGTGTGGAGTTGCAGATTTTGTTGGGCAGAAGCTCACAAACTGGAATGATGAGCTCATTATGAAATTCTACTCCACATCACATTTCTATCCAAATGGCAGGATAGTTTGGATGTCTGAAGGAACGAGATACCAATCAACCATTGAGGAATGGGCAAGTCTGATCAATGCCCCAAAGGAGAGTGAAGATGACTTGGACGTTTATGCCAAGAAGAAGATGGATCACAACTCTATGTCACAGATGTACAAGGAGATCCCAGATGATGCACTTGAGACTTTCAAGTTTGGGTCAGTTCATTTTCTTCCGCTGTATGCGCCAACGATCAGCTGGATCCTAAGGCACACTCTGTTGCCCAAATCAGGTGACCACAACATGATCAGAGGGCATGCAATTAATTTGCTACACATATTTGATGTGCCCCAGAAATTCAAGGTCATGAGCCTCATAGTTGAAACTATCAAGAGGACAGCAACAGGCCAAAAGAGGAGCTGTGGATATGCCCCTCAAATTTAGGAGTTGATTAACTCAAAGATTGGCACAAGGAAGTATCTGTTGGATAAGGAACACTTAGTTCTCTATCCTGACTTTGAGGACAATCAAGTTGTCATGACTGAGAATGAACCATCATCAGTACAAGCTCAAGAAAAGAAGGAGAAAGCAAGGAAAGAGAAGGCTGCCAAGATGCCAACTCTAGCAGAGTCATCTGAGTACTTTTTGAAGAACAAGCAGGACCAGCTTGGTTACTTGATAGCATCAACTCTGCGGATTGAGAAGGGGTTGGCCACCCTAACTCAAAACCAGGAGAGCCTGGAAAGAATCATGGAACAAAAATCTATGATCTTGATGTCAAAGTAACCGAGATTCAGTCAGTTGTGGAGCAGCTACAGGATGACATGCATGAGAGGAAGGGCAGGACAACAATTGATGCATTTTCCAGAGTGCCTCGAGCTCAGAGATCAGCTGCAGAGCCAGTAACAGACACCAGAGTCACTTCATCTTGTAACACCCCGGATGTAACTTTCCATATTTGTAACTCCAACTCTTGCCATTTTCGGCATTGTGATATGATATTCCCTCCGTGGTTGGGTTTTCTTCATTTTGCATTTTGTCCATGTCATGCATATCATCATGTCATCATGTGCATCGCATTTGCATACGTGTTCGCCTCATGATTCCGAGCATTTTTCCCGTTGTCCGCTTTTGCAATCCCAAGACTCCTATCTCCCCCGCGGTCCTTTTACGTTTTCCCGTGTGCGGGTATTAAACCTTCTCGAAATGGACCGAGGTTTGTCTAGTGGCCTTGGTATACCACCCGTAGGCCACCGGTCAAGTTTCGGGTCATTTGGAGCTCGTTTGGTACTCCAACGGTTAACCGCACTCTCATGAAAGGCCTCTTTTAAGTTGCAGCCCAACACCCCTCCAAAACAGCCCAATAACCCATCTAAGTCATTTCTATGCTCTCCGTCGTTCGATCACGATCGTGTGGGCGAAAACTACACCTCATTTGGACTCTCCTAGCTCCCTCTATGCCTATTTAAACACCTCCTCGTCCAAATCCGGTCTTCTTCCCGAAACCCTAGCAAAATCGTCCTCCGCCGCCGGACGTGTCCGCCGGCGCCGGACACATCGCGCCGCCCGCCCGCAGCCAGTGGCAGGCCGCCACCTGTCCGCGCCGCCCAGCGCCGCCCGCTTGACCCAGCCGAGGCCCGCGCCAACGCCCGCGCCCATTGCCGCGCCGTCGCCGTCCCGGCGCCGCCGCCCAGCGCCCGCTCCGCCAGCGCTCCGCCCCTGCCGGTCGCCGCCGCCTCCGCCGCCGACCTCGCCGCCGGTCCGTCCTCGTCGCCCGGCCGCCTCCATCCGGCGACTCGCCACCGGATCGGCCCGCCGCCGCCACGGATCCCAGCGCCGCCCCTCCTCCATCGGCCCGACGGCCGCACCTCCCCTCCGCGAAGTCGCTCCTCCACCGCCCCGCCTGATCCGATCCGCCTCGATTCCTCAAGGCTGACTTCTTCCCCTCCTAATATTTCTCTAAGTTATTTTGCGTCCAATGTTTTTGTTGCATTTTCAACCGAGTGTAACTTTGCATCTGTAGATCCATTTTGCGCGTATAATATGTCAAAATGTTCGCCTCGAAGAGTAGATCATTTCGTCTCATTGCATCATTTTCTTTTGAGCTCATCTTGATGCCCAAAATGCTGTTGGAAGGATGCAATGTGATGTTAGTTTCTGTTTCGTAACAGAACTTGCATTTTTGTTATTTTTGCCATGATTGATGTGTGCACCCTATGAATTGGAGTCCTACATGTGTTTTGTAATATGCCATTCCATATTTCCAGGGGTGTATGCCATGTATTTTTGTGATCTATGTGGTGACTAGCACAAGCATGCAAAGTAGGTGTCCTGATGTTGCTGTTTTCAGCCCTGTTTAGCTGATATTTTGATGCCATGTTAACTCGATGCTACCGAGAGATACATGCATATTTTGAGATACTTCAGTAAGGATATTTTGTTAACCATGTCTTGCTCTATCCGTCCATGCCCTTGTTTGCAATTATGGAGTACCATAGCTTGAGTCAATCGAGGTCTACTTTTGCTATAAAATGTTTCCTGGCAGATTGTTTACATGTTATTCAATTTTTCCAAGGTGGTTGTGGTTGATCCATTTATGCTATCTTATTGTTCTTGCCATTTATGTCTTCTATGCCATGTCTTCTTGATTTATGTATGCTTAGTTTATCATTTAAGGCTCTGTAGTGAGTGCATTGAGCTTGTAAACATGCCTACTTGTTATCAGTTTTTGACATGCCATGTTGCTGAATCTGTTAACGAAACTTTCAATATTGACATGGGTGTTACTATATTTTCGGATCCTTTTTGGCTTATGGTCAGTAAGGGACTTTTGTTCTATGCTTTGAGTAGATTCATGCCATGCCTTGTTTTGCTATTTTAAGTTCCTGTAGCATGTAGTTTGCTTGCTCTGAACATTGCAACCTGATGCTGTTTTTGCCATGTCCAGCCTGATATTTTGTGCACTTTTGCCATGCTTGTTTGAACCTGTTATGATGTGATTTAGCCGAAGCTCAGTGCTCATCTTTTGTCAAGCATCTTGTGTAGATCACTGCCATGTACTTTGTTGATATGTTTGGGTGCAGTAGCTTAATTATTTGTTGCTTGCTAAGTGGCATCATGCTGTTAATGGCAGATTTGTGCCATTCTTGTTTTGCTTGTCATTTGCAAACCGTGCATCCGATTCCGGTGATCTTCATATCGATTTCAACCGAAATCATCTCATCTTTCCAGTGGCATACTTGGTTTGCCAAGTTGATGCCTGGTTCATTATTTCCCTTCCGGAGCGCGCATACGCATTGCATATCACATCCCGCATATCATGCCATGTTTTGCATCATGTTGATTGTGCATTGCACCGTGATTTATTGTGGTTCCTTTGTTTGTGTTGTTGTTTTGGGTAGAGCCGGAGACGAGTACGTGAACGAGGAACCTGTTGAGAACGCCACGAGGATCAAGCTTTCGACAACTCGAGAACATTGCGTGCAAGATGACCATACCCTCGAAATCACTTCTATCTTTGCTATGCTAGATGCTCGCTCTTTTGCTATGCCTATGCTGCCATGCCTACCACTTGCTATATCATGCCACCCATATTGCCATGTCAGCCCCTAACCATCCTTTCCTAGCAAACCGTTGATTGGCTATGTTACCGCTTTGCTCGGCCCTCTTATAGCGTTGCTAGTTGCGGTGAAGATGAAGTTTGTTCCTTGTTGGAACATGGAGATGTTGTTCCTTGTTGGAACATGTTTACTTGTTGGGGATATCACAATATAAATATCTGCTAAAATTAATACATCTATATACTTGGTAAAGGGTGGAAGGCTCGGCCTTATGCCCGTGTTTTGTTCCACTCTTGCCACCCTAGTTTCCGCCATACCGGTGTTATGTTCCTTGATTTCGCGTTCCTTACACGGTTGGGTGATTTATGGGACCCGCTTGACAGTTCGCTTTGAATAAGACTCGTCGGCCAAAGGCCCAACATTGGTTTTACCATTTGCCACCTAAGCCTTTTCCCCGGGTTTTCGCGAGCCCGAGGGTCATCTTTATTTTAACCCCGGGCCGCTTCTCCTTCGAAAGTCTTTGGTCCAACTTGAGCGATGTCGGCGCCCTGGGCAATCCAGGTTTATGCCAACCCGACGTCTGGCTCATCCGGTGTGCCTCGAGAACGAGATATGTGCAGCTCCTATCGGGATTTGTCGGCACAATCGGGCTTTCTTTGGTCTTGTTTTATTCTTTGTCGAAATGTCTTGTAGTCCGGGATTCCGAGATTGATCGGGTCTTCCGGTAGAAGGAATATCCTTCGTTGACCGTGAGAGCTTATAATGGGCTAAGTTGGGACACCCTGCAGGTTAATATCTTTCAAAGCCGTGCCGCGGTTATGAGGCGGATGGGAATTTGTTAATGTCCGGTTGTAGAAAACCCGAAGTTGACCTCAATTAAAATACACATCAACTGCGTGTGTAACCGTGATGGTCTCTTCTCGTGAGTCCGGGAAGTGAACACGGTGTTGGAGTTATGTCCGACGTAAGTAGTTCAGATCACTTCTTGATCGCTACTAGCTTCACGTCCGTGCTTTGCTCCTCTTCTCGCTCTCTTTTCTGAAGTAGCCACCATATATGCTAGTCGCTTGCTGCAGCTCCACTATACTACTCTGTCCTTCCTATAAGCTTAAATAGTCTTGATCTCGCTGGTGTGAGATTGCTGAGTCCCCGTGACTCACAGATACTTCCAAAACATTTGCAGGTGCCCATGATGCCAGTGCACGTGACTCAACCGAGCACAAGTGGGAGGTCGACGAGGAACGTGGTCGTTACTATGTGTCTTTTCCTGATGATCAGAAGTGGTGCCCAGTTGGGGACGATCGGGGATCCGTAGCATTTGGGGTATCTTCTTTTATTTTGGTTCCGTAGTCGGACCTTGAGTGTACTCAATGATGGATGTTTAATTATGTCTTGTGTGAAGTGGCGATCGTAAGCCAACTATGTATCTCTTTCCCTTATTTATTACATGGGTTGTGTGAAGATTACCTCACTTGCAACATTGCTTTCAATGCGGTTATGCCTCTAAGTCGTGCCTCGACACGTGGGAGATATAGCCGCATCGGGGGCGTTACACATCTGCTCCAGCTACAGCTCCAGCACCAACTCCTTCAGCTCCTTCCACATCAACTGAAGTCTTCGTCCAAGGAGCCATCTCTACGCCACCAGCTGAAGACCAAGCCTGATAGATGAAATAGTCCTGTGCATTTTCTAGGAACTTTTTGGTAACTTGTTGCCAAAGGGGGAGAAAAATGTAAAGATCCTAGGGCTTCGAGAGAGAGAGTTTGATTTTGTTCTCTCTTGTCTTCTTGGTTGAACTTTGTTTGCCTTTGATTGCTTGAGATACTATGCTATTACCTGTGAGACATTGATGATCATGTGTTTGATCATAAGCTACACTTATGCTTGTTAGATGATATTATCTTACTTATCCTTATATGATCATTCACTGTGCTTGGTGATGAGTGCATGTATTCAATCCTTATTATTTTGAGCGCTCCACCAAGATGTATGTGACATGGAAGAGTAACCCATGAGCCTAATTCCTTGTGCATTTGCAGTCCAAAGCAAATCTTAAAATATGCACAAATTTAGGGGAGCTCTTGCTTATCACATACTTCTCAAAGTGATGATGTTTTTCAATCTTATTATCATTTGTCGAGCTTTGATCTATATGTTGTCATCAATTACCAAAAAGGGTGAGATTGAAAGTGCAACTATCCCTAGGTGGTTTTGGTAATTCATAACAACATATAGCTCATTGAGCTAATGCTATTCTAAGACAAATATTTCAGGAAAGCTCAATGAATGGCATTTCATGGATGGTGAAAGTGGATCCTCAAAATATTAAGGACAAAGGATTGGCTCAAGCTCAAAAGCTCAAGACTCTACATTTTACATTTTAGTGATCCAAGATCACATTGAGTCTATAGGAAAAGCCAATACTATCAAGGAGGGATGAGGTGTTGCTTAATGAGCCTCTTGCTTCATGTGCTTAGTGATATGCTCCAAAACCCTCAACTACTTTCTCACATCCACATCTGACCTAAACCTTAAGTCAAACTCGGCCCCGCCGATTCTTTCTATTCGGCGCCACCGAGTTCAAATGTCATAGCCACTGTCACAAACCCTAGGCAAATCGGTTTCACCGATAGGGATCTCGGTCTCAACAAGATGGGATTGTAATCTCTCTGTTTCCCTTCGTAACGTTTCGGTCTAACCGAAGTGAGCGATCGGCCCCACCAAGATTGCAATGTAAACTCTCTGTTTCCCTTTCGTAACATTTCGGTCTCACTGAAAGAGCGAATCGATCCCACCGAGTTTACCTGACCAACTCTCTGGTTAGCTAATTACCAAAATCGGTCTCACCGAGTTTGTGTAATCGGTATCACCGAGAACACGTTATGCCCTAACCCTAACCATATCGGTCCTACCGAGTTGCATGTCAGTCCCACCGAAAACCCTAACAGTCACTAGGTTTACTGAATCGGTCCGACCGAGTTTGTTGATTCGGTCCCACCGAGTTTGGTAAATTGTGTGTAACGGTTAGATTTTGTGTGGAGGCTATATATACCCCTCCACCTCCTCTTCATTCGTGGAGAGAGCCATCGTAACAAACCTACACTTCCAACTTACCAGCTTCGAGAGAACCACCTACTCATGTGTTGAGTCCAAGATATTCCATTCCAACCACAAGAATCTTGATCTCTAGCCTTCCCCAAGTTGCTTTCCACTCAATTCTTCTTTCCACCAAATCCAAATCCTGTGAGAGAGAGTTGAGTGTTGGGAGACTATCATTTGAAGCACAAGAGCAAGGAGTTCATTAACAACACACCAATAGTTACTTCTTGGAGAGTGGTGTCTCCTAGAGTGGCTAGGTGTCACTTGGGAGCCTCCACAAGATTGTGAAGTTGAACCAAGGAGTTTGTAAGGGCAAGGAGATCACCTACTTCGTGAAGATCTACCGCTAGTGAGGCAAGACCTTCGTGGGCGACGGCCATGGTGGGATAGACAAGGTTGCTTCTTCGTGGACCCTTCGTGGGTGGAGCTCTCCGTGGACTCGCGCAACCGTTACCCTTCGTGGGTTGAAGTCTGCATCAATGTGGATGTACGATAGCACCACCTATCGGAACCACGACAAAAACATCCGTGTCTCCAATTGCGTTCGAATCCTCCAAACCCTTCCCTTTACATTCTTGCAAGTTGCATGCTTTAATTTCCGCTGCCTATATACTCTTTGCATGCTTGCTTGAATTGTGTGAAGATTGCTTGACTTGTGCAAAGATAGCTAAAATCTGCCAAAGTTTAAAATTGGGAAAAGGTTAAGTTTTTAATTGGTCAAGTAGTCTAATCACCCCCCTCTAGACATACTTCAAGGTCCTACAGCCTTCATTGATGATCACGAACCGGTTTGGCATCTTCTTCCAAATTTATTTTATGTTGACATAGAGTGGGACTAATGCCCTTAAGATCATCAAGAGTATATCCAATAGCAGCACGGTGCTTCTTCAGAGTTTTCAATAATCTCTCCTTTTCATGCTCTGAAAGGTTAGTGATACATCTCCAACGTATCTATAATTTTTGATTGCTCCATGCTACTTTAGCTACTGTTTTGGACTATATTGGGCTTTATTTTCCACTTTTATATTATTTTTGGGACTAACCTATTAACCGGAGGCCCAGCCCAGAATTGCTATTTTTGCCTATTTCAGTATTTCGAGGAACAGAATATCAAACGGAGTCCAAACGGAATGAAACCTTCGGAAACATGATTTTCTCACCGAACGTGATCCAGGGGACTTGGACCCTACTTCAAGGAACAAAAGAGGCGGTCACGAGGGTGGGGGGCGCGCCCCCTAGGGTGCGCCCCCCTGCCCCGTGGGCCCCCTGTTACTCCACCAACGTACTCCTTCCTCCTATATATACCTACGTACCCCCAAACGATCGTAACAGAGCCAAAACCTAATTCCACCACCGCAACTTCACCTGTATCCATGAGATCCCATCTTGGGGTCTGTTAGAGTTCACGAGGGGGGCATCCACCACGGAGGGCTTCTACATCATCACCATAGCCCCTCCGATGAAGTGTGAGTAGTTTACTTCAGACCTTCGGTCCATAGCTAGTAGCTAGATGGCTTCTTCTCTCTTTTGGATCTCAATACAATGTTCTCCCTCTCTCGTGGAGATCTATTCGATGTAATCTTCTTTTTGCGGTGTGTTTGTTGAGACCGATGAATTGTGGGTTTATGATCCAGATTATGTATGAATAATATTTGAATCTTCTCTGAATTCTTTTATGTATGATTGGTTATCTTTGCAAGTCTCTTCGAATTATCCGTTTGGTTTGGCCAACTAGATTGGTAGTTCTTGCAATGGGAGAAGTGCTTAGCTTTGGGTTCAATCTTGCGGTGTCCTTACCCAAAGGATGTAAAGGGTTGCAAGGCACGTATTGTTTTGTTTCCATCGATGATAACTATATGGTTTTTTTATCATATTGCATGAATTTATCCATCTACATCATTTCATCTTGCTTATGGCGTTACTCTTTTTTAATGAACTTAATACTCTAGATGCATCTTTGGATAGCGGTCGATGAGTGGAGTAATAGTAGTAGATGCAGCAGAGTCGGTTTACTTGTCTTGGACGTGATGCCTATATACATGATCATACCTAGATATTCTCATAACTATGCTCAATTCATCAATTGCTCAACAAAGAATTTGTTCACCCACTGTATAATACTTATGCTCTTGAGAGAAGCCACTAGTGAAACCTATGCCCCCCGGGTCTATTCTCATCATATCAATCTCCATTACTTTAATACTTGCTTTGTTTTTACTTTGCCTTTTACTTTTCACTTTGCATCTCTATACCAAAAATACCAAAAATATTATTTATCATCTCTATCAGATCTCACTCTCGTAAGTGACCGTGAAGGGATTGACAACCCCTAACCGCGTTGGTTGCGAGGAGCTATTGTTTTGTGCGGGTACGAGGGACTTGTGCATGGCCTCCTACTGGATTGATACCTTGGTTCTCAAAAACTTAGGGAAATACTTACGCTACTTTGCTGCATCATCCTCTCCTCTTCGGGGAAATCCAACGCAGTGCTCAAGAGGTAGCAAGAAGAATTTCTGGCGCCGTTTCTGGGGACGCTCACGCAAGAGCAAGTCAAGCACCATACCAAGTACCCATCACAATCCCTATCTCCCGCATTACATTATTTGCCATTTGCCTCTCGTTTTCCTCTCCCCACTTCACCCTTGCCGTTTTATTCGCCCTCTCTTTCCCAATCTCCTCCTCTTTTTCCCGTTGCCTTCTCGCTTGCCTTTTGTCTGCTCGTGTGTCAGTTTGCTTGCTTGTCGTTATGACAAAAAGATTTCTTATCGGTAGTGGTAATATTATTGGAAAAGGAGTTATTCAAGATTTCTTTACTTGTGCTGGTGCTTTACCCTCTATGGGTGGTTCTATTCTCCATAGAACTAGTAGCCTTGCGGACGCTATTGCCATGCTTATCGTTGAACTTGAAAGGCAATTTATGCATATGCACCCTTCTATACAATGAATTTTCCTAGAATTTTCTAATATTGAACACTCCTCTGTTAAGCATGCCGCTACTATCTTTTTGGCTCATAATTCAGATTTATAATAAAAGAAGCCAAAGAAATCTTTGCGCATTATAGGATGGACGCTGGCCGTCCTCCCATAGAATCTATCCTTTTTGATCAAGAAGAAATAATGCGTTTTCAATCTATTGACTATGTTGCTTTCAATGAAAATCTTAGAAAAAAGGTGCCTACCAATATTTTAATTGATAGAATCTCTGAGATTAATGATGATTTGGCTATTCTAAATAATGAGCTAGGATACCAAGTTCTGTCAAAAGAACGCTTATAATGATGAATTGGTTGTGCAATACGAAGGGCCGAAAGAGGAACCTATACCTCCTAAAATTGATCTTCGGGACCTTTGTCCTATTAAATTTAGCCCTTTTGATTACTTATGCTTGCCTCAAAGAAAACTTGCTGCCGAACATAGAGAATATGAAATGAGTTTCACCGATCTATCCTATTACTACGGCACTACCTAGATCTATCCTTGCTTTTATGCCTAGCTAGGGGCGTTAAACGATAGCGCTTGTTGGGAGGCAACCCAATTTTATTTTTTGTTTTTTGCTTTTGCTTCTGTTTAGGAATAAATAATCCATCTAGCCTCTGTTTAGATGTGGTTTTATGTTTTAATTAGTGTTTGTGTCAAGCTAGACCTATTGGATCTTCTTGGATGATAGTTATCTCATCTTGCTGTAATTTCCAGAAACTTTGCGCTCAGTGCCCGAATTATTAAAAATCACCAGAACGTGATAAAATACTGATTCCAATTGCAGCTGATCAATAAACAGATTTTATAGGTCTTCTAATTTTGGTAGATTTTTTGGAGTTGCAGAAGTTTGCGTTAGTTACAGATTACTACAGACTGTTCTGTTTTTGACAGATTCTGTTTTTCGTGTGTTGTTTGCTTATTTTGATGAATCTATGGCTAGTAAAATAGTTTATAATCCATAGAGAAGTTGGAATAAAGTAGGTTTAACACCAATATAAATAAAGAATGAGTTCATTACAGTACCTTAAAGTAGTCTTCTGTTTTCTTTCTCTAACGGAGCTCACGACATTTCTATTGAGTTTTGTGTTGTGAAGTTTTGAAGTTTTGGGTAAATTGTTTTGATGGATTATGGAAAAAGGAGTGGCAAGAGCCTAAGCTTGGGGATTCCCATGGCACCCCCAAGATAATACAAGGACACCAAAAAGTCAAAGCTTGGGGATGCCCCGGAAGGCATCCCCTCTTTAAATCTACTTCCATCGGTAATTTACTTGGAGCTATATTTTTATTCACCACCTGATATGTGTTTTCCTTGGAGCGTCTTGTATTATTTGCGTATTTGCTTGTTAGTTTACCACAATCATCCTTGCTGTACACACCTTTTGATAGAGCCATACATGAATTGGAATTTGATAGAATACTCTATGTGCTTCACTTATATCTTTTGAGCTTGATAGTTTTGCCCATAGTGCTTCACTTATATCTTTTGAGCGTGATAATTTTTGCTGTAGTGCTTCACTTAGATCTTTTAGAGCACGGTGGTGGATTTGTTTTAAAGAAACTATTGATCTCTCATGCTTCACTTAGATTATTTTGAGAGTCGTTAATAGCATGGTAATTTGCTTAATGTTAATATACTTGGTATTCAAGATATGTGAAACTTTCTTTGAGTGCGTTGAATACTAAAAAAAGTTTTATGCTTGATAATTGTTTTGAGATATGAAGATGGTGATATTAGAGTCATGCTAGTTGAGTAGTTGTGAATTTAGAGAATACTTGTGTTGAAGTTTGTGATTCCCGTAGCATGCACGTATGGCGAACCGTTATGTGATGAACTCGGAGCATGATTTATTTATTGATTGTCTTCCTTATGAGTGGCGATCGGGGACGAGAGATGGTATTTTCCTACCAATCTATCCCCCTAGGAGCATGCGCGTAATACTTTGCTTTGATAACTTCTAGATTTTTGCAATAAGTATATGAGTTCTTTATGACTAATGTTGAGTCCATGGATTATACGCACTTTTTCCCATCCTTCCACCATTGCTAACCTCTCTAATACCGCGCACTTTTCGCTGGTATCATACACCCACCATATATCTTCCTCAAAACAGCCACCATACCTACCTATCATGGCATTTCCATAGCCATTCTGAGATATATTGCCATGCAACTTTCTACCGTTCCATTTATTATGACACGCTCCATCATTGTCATATTGCTAGCATGATCATGTAGTTGACATCGTATTTGTGGCAAAGCCACCGTTCATAATTCTTTCACACATGTCACTCTTGTTTCATTGCAAATCCCGGTACACCGCCGAAGGCATTCATATAGAGTCATACTTTGTTCTAAGTATTGAGTTGAAATTGTTGAGTTGTAAGAAAAATAAAAGTGTGATGATCATCATTTTTTAGAGCATTGTCTCAAGTGAGGAAAGGATGATGGAGACCATGATTCCCCCACAAGTCGGGATGAGACTCCGGACGAAAAAAAAAGAAAATGAAAAAGAGGCCATAAAAAAAGAAAAGGCCCAAATAAACTAACCAAATGAGAGAAAAAGAGAGCAGGGACAATGCTACTATCCTTTTACCACACTTGTGCTTCAAAGTAGCACCAAGATCTTCATGATAGAGAGTCTCTCATTTTGTCACTTTCATATACTAGTGGGAATTTTTCATTATAGAACTTGGCTTGTATATTCCAATGATGGGCTTCCTCAAATGCCCTAGGTCTTCGTGAGCAAGCGAGTTGGATGCACACCCACTTAGTTTCTTTTGTTGAGCTTTCATATACTTATAGCTCTAGTGTATCCGTTGCATGGCAATCCCTACTCACTCACATCGATATCTATTGATGGGCATCTCCATAGCCCGTTGATACGCCTAGTTGATGTGAGACTATCTTCCCTCTTTTGTCTTCTCCACAACCACCATTCTATTCCATATATAGTGCTATATCCATGGCTCACACTCATGTATTGCGTGAAGATTGAAAAAGTTTTGAAAATGTTAAAGTATGAAACAATTGCTTGGCTTGTCATCGGGGTTGTGCATGATTTAAATATTTGTGTGGGGAAGATGGAGCAAAGCCAGACTATATGATTTTGTAGGGTTAACTTTCTTTGGCCATGTTATTTTGAGAAGACATAATTGCTTAGTTAGTATGCTTGAAGTATTATTATTTTTATGTCAATATGAACTTTTGTCTTGAATCTTTCGGATCTGAATATTCATACCACAATTAAGAAGATTTACATTGAAATTATGCCAAAGTATCACTCCGCATCAAAAATTCTCTTTTTATCATTTACCTACTCGAGGACGAGCAGGAATTAAGCTTGGGGATGCCTGATACGTCTCCAACGTATCTATAATTTTTGACTGCTCCATGCTACTTTAGCTACTGTTTTGGACTATATTGGGCTTTATTTTCCACTTTTATTTTATTTTTGGGACTAACCTATTAACCGGAGGCCCAGCCCAGAATTGCTGTTTTTTGCCTATTTCGTTTCAAGAAACGAATATCAAACGGAGTCCAAACAGAATGAAACCTTCGAAACGTGATTTTCTCACCGAATGTGATCCGAGGACTTGGACCCTACTCCAAGGTACAAAGAGGCGGCCACGAGGTGGGGCGCCCCTAGGGCGCCCACCGCCTCGTGGGCCCCCTGTTGCTCCACCGATGTACTCCTTCCTCCTATATATACCTATGTACCCCCAAACGATCGTAACAGGAGCCAAAACCTAATTCCACCGCCGCAACTTCCTCAGATCCATGAGATCCCATCTTGGGGCCTGTTAGGAGCTCACGGAGGGGCATCCACCACAGAGGGCTTCTACATCATCACATAGCCCCTCCGATGAAGTGTGAGTAGTTTACTTCAGACCTTCGGGTCCATATCTAGTAGCTAGATGGCTTCTTCTCTCTTTTTGGATCTCAATACAATGTTCTCCCCCTCTCTCGTGGAGATCTATTCGATGTAATCTTCTTTTTGCGGTGTGTTTGTTGAGACCGATGGATTGTGGGTTTATGATCTAGATTATCTATGAATAATATTTGAATCTTCTCTGAATTCTTTTATGTATGATTGGTTATCTTTGCAAGTCTCTTCAATTATCCGCTTGGTTTGGCCAACTAGATTGGTAGTTCTTGCAACGGAGAAGTGCTTAGCTTTGGGTTCAATCTTGCGGTGTCTTTACCCAAAGGATGTAAAGGGTTGCAAGGCACGTATTGTATTGTTGCCATCGAGGATAACAAGATGGGTTTTTTATCATATTGCATGAATTTATCCCTCTACATCATGTCATCTTGCTTAAGGCGTTACTCTGCTTTTTAACTTAATACTCTAGATGCATGCCGGATAGCTGTTCGATGAGTGGAGTAATAGTAGTAGATGCAGGTGAGTCGGTTTACTTGTCTTGGACGTGATGCCTATATACATGATCATACCTAGATATTCTCATAACTATGCTCAATTCTCACAATTGCTCAACAGTAATTTGTTCACCCACCGTAGAATACTTATGCTCTTGAGAGAAGCCACTAGTGAAACCTATGGCCCCGGGTCTATTCTCATCATATCAATCTCCATTACTTTAATACTTGCTTTATTTTTACTTTGCCTTTTACTTTTCACTTTGCATCTCTATACCAAAAATACCAAAAATATCATTTATAATCTCTATCAGATCACTCTCGTAAGTGACCGTGAAGGGATTGACAACCCCTAATCGCGTTGGTTGCGAGGAGCTATTGTTTTGTGCAAGTACGAGGGACTTGTGCGTGGCCTCCTACTGGATTGATACCTTGGTTCTCAAAAACTGAGGGAAATACTTACGCTACTTTGCTGCATCATCCTCTCCTCTTCGGGGAAATCCAACGCAGTGCTCAAGAGGTAGCAGTTAGCACTAATAATAAGAGGATATATCTTCTTTTCATCAACATAAGCATATTTAAGATTATCAGGCAACTGTTTAAGCTCAAACACGGGATCACCCTTGGGTGGAGGGGGATCCCCTAGGATTTCAACAGGCAAATTGTGTTCCAGAATAGGTTCCTGTTTAAAGAATACTTCATCTATTTCCCTTCTTTCATTCATAAACATATCATTTTCATGGTCTAGCAAATAATGTTCTAGAGGATCACTAGGAGGTACGGCAATAGAAGCAAGACCAATAATTTCATCCTTACTAGGCAATTCTTCTTCACGGTGTTGTTTACTAAATTCAGATAAATTAAACTCATGAATCATATCATCCAAGCCAATAGTAACAACATTCTTTTCGCAGTCTATCTTAGCATTAACAGTATTCAAGAAGGGTCTACCAAATATAATGGGACAAAGTTATCTTGTGGGGAGCTAAGAACAAGAAAATCAATAGGATATTTAATTTTCCCACACAAGACTTCAACATCTCTAACAATGCCCACTGGCGATATGGTATCTCTATTGGCAAGTTTAATTGTGACATCAATATCTTCTAACTCAGCAGGTGCAATTTCATGCTTAATTTCTTTATATAAGTCATAAGGTATAACACTAGCACTAGCACCCATATCACATAAGCCATGATAACAATGATCTCCTATTTTAACAGAAATAACAGCACGCCTACCACGTATCTATGTTTATCTTTAGCGCTGTGTTTAGCAATTCTAGCAGATTCACCACAGAATTGAATAACATGCCCATCAATATTATCAGACAAGAGATCTTTAACAATAGCAATATTAGGTTCTACTTTTACTTGCTCAGCAGGTGTATAAGTTCTAATATTGCTTTTACGAACCACAGTTGAAGCTTTAGCATGATACTTTATTCTAACCGGGAAAGGTGGTTTCTCAACACAAGAGGTAGGAACAATAGGATCATTATAAGTGACAGTATTTTCTTCAACTTTAATAGGTGCAGCTACTTTTACTTCTATGGGAGGATGATATTTAAACCACTTCTCCTTGGGGAGATCAACATAAGTAGCAAACGATTCACAGAAAGAAGCTACTGTCTCAGAGTCAAGTCCATATTTAGTGCTAAACTTACGGAAACTATCGGTATCCATAAAAGATTTAACACAATTAAACTTAGGTGTCATACCGACTCCTTACCTTCATCGAGGTCCCAATCTTCAGAGTTGCATTTAATTCTATCCAATAAATTCCATCTGAATTCAATAGTCTTCATCATAAAAGAGCCAAAGATAAGAAGTATCGAGCATGGTTTGATTATTATGAGAAAGCCGAGCATAAAAACTTTGAATAATTATTTCTCGAGAGCTCATGATTGGGGCATGAATATAACATTGATTTAAGCCTCCCCAAGCTTAAGCGATGCTTTCTCCTTCGCGAGGCCAAAAATTATATATGTAATTGCGATCACGATGAACAAGATGCATGGGATAATAATTTTGATGAAATTCCAATTTCAATCTTTTGTAGTTCCATGATCTCGTATCATCACATAGCCTATACCATGTCAATGCATCTCCCTTCAAAGATAAAGGTAAGACCTTCTTCTTATCACCATCATCGGGTATACCGGCACTCTTAAATATTCCACAAACCTGATCCTCATTTATTAAGTGTTCATCAGATGCTTGGTTCCATCTCCTGTAAAAGTATTAGCTAGCAGTTTTCCATCATACCAAGGAAATTCAAAAGGAATATTTTCATATTCAATAGGTTCAAGAGGTTCGAGAGGTTGAGGAGCAACTCTTTGCTCTCTTGGATGGGGTGAAGATACCCGAACAAGCCTCTCGTGAGGATTACTTTCCATACTAACAAGTGACAAGAAATTTCAGCACACTATATAAATTTTTCCTTACCAAATTCCACCTACCAAAGGCGCTTCACTCCCGACAACGGTGCGTAAAAGAGTCTTGATGACCCACAAGTATAGGGGATCTATCGTAGTCCTTTCGATAAGTAAGAGTGTCGAACCCAACGAGGAGCAGAAGGAAATGATAAGCGGTTTTCAGCAAGGTATTCTCCGCAAGTACTGAAACAAGTGGTAACAGATAGTTTTGTGATAGGATAATTTGTAACAAGCAACAATTAATGAAAGTAAATAAAGTGCAGCAAGGTGGCCCAATCCTTTTTGTAGCAAAGGACAAGCCTGGACAAACTCTTATAATAGGAAAAGCGCTCCTGAGGACACATGGGAATATCGTCAAGCTAGTTTTCATCATGCTCATATGATTCGCTTGGTACTTTGATAATTTGGTATGTGGGTGGACCGGTGCTCGGGTGCTGTTCTTACTTGAACAAACATCCCACTTATGATTAACCTCTAGTGCAAGCATCCGCAACTACAACAAAAGTATTAAGGTAAACCTAACCATAGCATGAAACATATGGATCCAAATTAGCCCCTTACGAAGCAACACATAAACTAGGGTTTAAGCTTCTGTCACTCTAGCAACCCATCATCTACTTATTACTTCCCAATGCCTTCCTCTAGGCCCAAATAATGGTGAAGTGTTATGTAGTCGACGTTCACATAACACCACTAGAGGCTAGACAACATACATCTCATCAAAATATTGAACGAATACCAAATTCACATGACTACTAATAGCAAGACTTCTCCCATGTCCTCAGGAACAAACGTAACTACTCACAAAGCATATTCATGTTCATAATAAGAGGGGTATTAATATGCATATAGGATCTGAACATATGATCTTCCACCAAATAAACCAACTAGCATCAACTAAAAGGAGTAATCAACACTACTAGCAACCTACTAGTACCAATCCCGGACTTGGAGACAAGAATTGGATACAAGAGATGAACTAGGGTTTTGAGAGGAGATGGTGCTGGTGAAGATGTTGATGGAGATTGCCCTCTCCCGATGAGAGGAGCGTTGGTGATGACATTGGTGATGATTTCCCCCTCCCGGAGGGAAGTGTCCCCGGCAGAACAGCTCTGCCGGAGCTCTAGATTGGTTCCGCCTCGTGGCGGCGGAGTTTCGTCCCGAAAGGTTGCCTCTGATTTTTTTCTCGACGAAAGACCTCAGATAGCAGAAGATGGGCATCGGAGAGCCACCAGGGGGCCCACGAGGTAGGGGGCGCGCCCTAGGAGGGGGGAGGGGGGCGCCCCCACCCTCGTGGACAGGGTGTGGGCCCCCTGGCCTTCATCTTTGGCAAGGATTTTATTATTATTTATTGTAAGATATTCCGTGGAGTTTCAGGACTTTTGGAGTTGTGCAGAATAGGTCTCTAATATTTGCTCTTTTCCAGCCCAGAATTCCAGCTGCCATCATTCTCCCTCCTTATGTAAGCCTTGTAAAATAAGAGAGAATAGGCATAAGTATTGTGACATAACATGTAATAACAGCCCATAATGCAATAAATATCGATATAAAAGCATGATGCAAAATGGACGTATCAGCCGCCTCATTGCGTCTCCGACTTCATCTCCATGTCTTCTGGTTTGCTTTCGGCCCAGGAAAGATCATCACGAACATTTCAATCCGTTTGGATTCCGTTTGATAATGCTTTTCTGCGAAACACTAAAATAGGCAAAAGAACAGAAACTGGCACTGGGCCTCCGGTTAATAGGTTAGTCCCGAAAATAATATAAAAGAACATATTAAAGCCCATTAAACATCCAAAACACATAATATAATAGCATGGAACAATAAAAAATTATAGATACGTTGGAGACGTATCAAGCATCCCCAAGCTTAATTTCTGCTCGTCCTCGAGTAGGTAAATGATAAAAATAGAATTTTTGATGTGGAATGCTACCTAACATAATTATCAATGTAATTTTCTTTATTGTTGCATGAATGTTCAGATCCAAAAGATTCAAGACAAAAGTTTAATATTGACATAAAAATAATAATACTTCAAGCATACTAACAAAGTAATTATGTCTTCTCAAAATAACATGGCCAAAGAAAGTTCATCCCTACAAAATCATATAGTTTCCATCTTCGTCACACAAATGCTCAAATCATGCACAACCCCGATGACAAGCCAAGCAATTGTTTCATACTTTAGTATTCTCAAACTTTTTCAACTTTCACGCAATACATGAGCGCGAGCCATGGACATAACACTATAGGTGGAATAGAATGGTGGTTGTGGAGAAGACAAAAAGGAGGAAAATGGTCTCACATCAACTAGGCGTATCAAAGGGCTATGGAGATGCCCATCAATAGTTATCAATGTGAGTGAGTAGGGATTGCCATGCAACGGATGCACTAGAGCTATAAATATATGAAAGCTCAACAAAAGAAACTAAGTGGGTGTGCATCCAACTTGCTTTCTCAAGAAGACCTAGGGCATTTTGAGGAAGCCCATCATTGGAATATACAATCCAAGTTCTATAATGAAAAATTCCCACCAGTAAATGAAAGTGACAAAATAAGAGACTCTCTATCATGAAGATCATGGTGCTACTTTGAAGCACAACTGTGGAAAAAAAGGATAGTAGCATTGTCCCTTCTCTCTTTTTCTCTCATTTTTTTGGGCCTTCTCTTTTTTATTTGTCCTTTCTCTTTTTTCCTCACATGGGACAATACTCTAATAATGAAGATCATCACACTTCTGCTTACTTACAACTCAAAAATTACAACTCGGTACTAGAACAAAAGATGACTCTATATGCGTGCCTCCGGCGGTGTACCAGGATGCACAATGAATCAAGAGTGACATGTATGAAAAAATTAAGAATGGTGGATTTGCCACAAATACGATGTCAACTACATGATCATGCAAGGCAATATGCCAATGATGGAGCGTGTCATAATAAACGGAACTGTGGAAAGTTGCATGACAATATATCTCGGAATGGCTATGGAAATGCCATAATAGGTAGGTATGGTGGATGTTTTAAGGAAGGTAAATGGTGGGTTTATGGTACCGGCAAAAGTTGTGCGGTACTAGAGAGGCTAGCAATGGTCAAGTGTGTATAATCCATGGACTCAATATTAGTCATAAAGAACTCACATACTTATTGCAAAAATCTACAAGTCATCAAAAACCAAGCACCACACACATACTCCTAGGGGGATAGATTGGTAGGAAAAGACCATCGCTCGTCCCCGACCGCCACTCATAAGGAAGACAATCAAATAAACACCTCATGCTTCAAATTTGTTACACAACAGTTACCATACGTGCAAGCTACGGGACTCGCAAACCTCAACACAAGTATTTCTCAAATTCACAATTAATTCACTAGCATGACTCTATGATATGTCTCCAACGTATCGATAATTTATGAAGTACTCATGCCATGTTTACTATTGTTTTATATGATTTTGGTATGATTTGATTAGAACTAACCCGGACTGACGCTGTTTTCAGCAGAACTACCGTGGTGTTGTTTTTGTGCAGAAATAAAAGTTCTCGGAATGCGTTGAAAATCAACGGAGTTTTTTTCTGGAAAATATAAAAAATACTGGAACAAAAATCTACCGGAAGGGAGTCCCGTGGGCCCCACAAGGGTGGGGGGCGTGCCCCTGTGCCTCGTGGACTACCCGTGGGGCCCCCTGACTTGTTCTCGACGCCAACCTCTCCTATAAACACCCAAACCTCCAGAAATTAACCTAGATCGGAAGTTCCGCCGCCGCAAGCCTCTGTAGCCACGAGAAATCAATCTAGGCCCTCTCTGGCACCCTGCCGGAGGGGGCCATCATCACCGGAGGCCATGGAGGAGGATCCTAGAGGGCCATCATCTCCATGAAGGCCAAGGACCAGAGGGAGAACCTCTCCCAATCTAGGGGGAGGCCATGGAGGAGGAAGCACAAGGGGGAGAACCTCTCCTCCTCTCTCTCGGTGGCGCCGGAGTGCCATCGGGAGGGGAATCATCGTCGTGGTAATCGTCTTCATCAACATCACCATCCTCATCTCTTTTACGGGTCCACTCTCCCGCACACCGCTGTAATCCCTACTTGAACATGGTGCTTTATGCCACATATTACGATCCAATGATGTGTTGCCATCCTATGATGTTTTGAGTAGATATCCTTGTTCTTTGGGTTGATTGATGATCTAGAGTGGTACGAGTTGTATGTTTTATTTTGGTTCTGTCCTATTGTGCCCTTCGTGTCGCGCAAGCGTGAGGGATTCCCGCTGTAGGGTGTTGCAATACGTTCATGATTCGCTTATAGTGGGTTGCTTGAGTGAAAGAAGCATAAACCCGAGTAAGGGGGTTGTTGCGTATGGGATAAAGGGGACTTGATGCGTTAATTCTATGGTTGGGTTTTACCTTAATGATCTTTAGTAGTTGCGGATGCTTGCTAGAGTTCCAATCATAAGTGCATATGATCCAAGAAGAGAAAGTATGTTAGCTTATGCCTCTCCCTCATATGAAATTGCAATGACGACTACCGGTCTTGTTAACAATTGCATAGGACAATTCCGCACACCGATCCATCATTATTCCACACTCGCTATTTATAATATTTAGTAATATATTCTAACTTTATGATAACATCACCTACTTTTATATTTTAGCTTTCCAATACCATGCAAAGTTATCATCTTCATACCCACAACGTAGTTTTATTTCTCGTTTCTAGTTGGAAGCAAACGTTCGGTGTACGTAGAGTCGTATCAGTGGTAGATAGGGCTTGAGAGAATATTGATCTTACCTTTAGCTCCTCGTGGGTTCGACACTCCATACTTATCACTTCCACCTTTGGGAATTGCTACGATGATTCCCTGCACTTGGGGATTATCAAGCTCTTTTCTGGCGCCGTTGCCGGGGAGCAATAGCGTGGGGTTGATATTCTTGTGTGTGCTTGTTTGCTTTCTTCACTAAGTAGATTTTGTTTTTCCTTTTTTTTCTGTTTAGTTGTGGGTGAAACATACATTTTTTTAAAAGAATGAAAATACAAAAAAATTACTTGCCTCTCATGGCTAAAAAGTTTTTTTCAAAAAGAGAAGTGATTGGAAAGTTATGCATTGAAGAAGCGAGGGTCGACCTTGAGCACTTGTGTGCATGCTCATGGAAACAATGTAGAATTTTTCATGAAAGTTTATCTGTAAATAATTATCCCTTGTATTATAAAAATAATGTGCCAACCTTTGGTTTTAGGATGATTAGATTGCTTACTTTGTGCAGTACAAAAACAGAAACTTTGGTTGTAGCGCGAGAATTTACATTTCTTACTGGAAATTAAAATGGGTCTGAAACATTTTGCACATTAATTCTGTACAAAAATTTTAAATTTTCATATTTGTTCTAGAATTTTAGGAGTTACATAAGTATACTAAACTTCCAGATTACTACAGACTGTCCTGTTTTTGACAGATTCTGTTTTCTATGTGTTGTTCGCTTATTTTGATGAATCTATGGGTAGTAATCGGGGGGTATGAACCACGGTGAAGTTGGAATACAGTAGATATAATTCTAATATGAAATTGGAATGAGTTTACAACAGTACCTAAAGGTAGTGATTTGCTTTATTATACTAACGGATCTCACAAAGTTTTTGTTAAAGTTTTGTGTGGATGAAGTGTTCGAAGATCGAGGAGCTACCAATATGAGAAGAATAAAGTGTCGGGGCAGGCTGATCTGGCCCACGAACACCTATGGGACCGGCGGACCGAGCCCCTTTCGGTTCGGCGGGGAGCGGAGGTCGCACGGAGAGCAGATCGAGGCGAAGCACACGAGGGGTTTACCCAGCTTCGGAGCTCTCCGGAGAGATAACACTCCTCCGCTGCATGTCTAGGTGTATTGTGTTCTTGCTCAGGAGCGCTGAGTGCTACAGTACACACGAGCTGCTAACGAGACTGAGCATGGGGGGGGACCGACCCTTTCTACGTTGCGCATGGGCCTCCTTTTATATGCTCAAGGGGTCTCCGACAGGTGGCAAAGTAGACAAGGGTAAAAGTGGAAAAGGAGTGGTTGGTACAACCACTGCATAAAGGTACAATGTACAAAGGTATCATACCTAACCCCGACGGCAGGGGACAAAGGCATTAAATGCCCGCCTAGTCGCCCTAATAAAGGCAAACAGGGACCGTCGGGGGACGCCACCGTTCGCCACGATGGCAAACTTGTCGGGCCGCTTGCCACCTCGCATCACCGGGCTGCACAGCCTTCTCTTGCCACGCTGGCTACCGAAAGGTCCCAGGGCGACACGTTAGCGGATGTGCTGGAGCGCAGGTACAGAGTGGTCTGCCGTGGCAAGCGCCTTGCCGCGGTTGTTGTCTTGTCGCGCCCGGAAGCTTGTCGCTCATCGGGCCTTCCCGGCAAGCTCCTCTTGTCGGGGCCTTGTCTCCTAGGTGCCTTGGGTGGCCTTCCCGGCAAGCTCCTCTTGCCGGGGCCTTGTCTCCTTGGCTTGAATACTTTGTTCTTGAATGGATCCAAAGGAACCACGGAGGACCTTAGCGGTCACCCGGTAAGCCTTGTCATGAGGGTCAGAATCGCCGTGCACAAGTTCGGGATACTAGGGTACCCCTACTCTAGTACACCGGCAGAGCCCCGGCTGGGCCACACACGGTGCCGAACGCTGTTGGGCCAGGCCCAAAACAGGGCACGGGCACGCGCGGCCTGGGTCGCACCGTAACTCACCCCGGACCCACCACGCCCTCCACGAACGACACGCGTCGAATGCGGCGTCGTGTGAGAGATCGTGGGGGGTTTCTTTACTCAGAAAAACGGAACGTCCGCCCCCTCCCTCTTTATAAGCAGGGTAAACAGGGGCAGTCCGCCCATCTCGCCAGTTGCTGTCCCATCTCGAAAAAAAACCTCCGCTGCTCCCCCCTTATTCCCAAGGTCAAGAGAGCAGCGCTCACTTCATCGCCACCGGCATCACCAACGCCACGATCTCCTCACCACCTCTGCCATGGCTCAAAGCCGACAAGGGAAGGCCGTGAAGTTATCGAGGCGCAGCGGCTTGCGGCGCTGCGGAAGGAGCGGGCAATCTTTCCCCCAGCCGCCGCGAGGGAGCCGAGGAAGAACTACTACCTCTTCTCGGTCGACGGAGACGCGAGCGCATCCGCGCCGAAGGTACTTCCACCGCTGCTTCGAACTGGCCCCGGCTGTGGTATCCCTTCTTCGCGCTTCTTCTCTGCGGGCTCGCCCGCCTTTCTCTCAATTCTTCAGGATATCATGAACACCTACGGGTTCCGCCTCCTTGATTTCACCCCCAATGCTGTTCTGACCATGGCAGTTTTCGCACATCTCTGCGAAAACTTTGTCGGAGTCCATCCAAATGTAGCCCATTTCCGCCACTTCTTTATACCCCATGTTGAGAGAGGGGAGCCTCTTGCCGGAGGAATCGCTTGGATCTCGAGGGTCGGCAAGAAGGAAGCCTATCTGGAGGGAGAGCTCCGTAGAAAATGGGAGGAATGGAGGGCGGATTGGTGCTGGATTGTCGAGGAGAACCCGCAGCCATTTACTGCCCAAAGGCCAAACCCCAAAGAGTGCGCGGCAACAATTGGAGCAATCTGCCCCGGAAGACGCTTAGGTCAAGATTGCAGTCACCCGAATCCTTCGCCTTAGACTTGCCGGGCTCACCGTAGGCACCGTTGGCGTGGACTTTCTTCGCCACCGCATCGCCCCCTTGCAGGAGAGGAGGAGACCCGCCTGGGAGTTTCAAAACGCGGCAGATATCATGAGGCTGCGCCCAGGCCTCAACTTCAACTTCACCGTCTTGGAACTTGACGCGATGCTCTTGGAGCTGTTCAAGCCCGATCCTCGATCATCCAGAAATGTTTAGGTTGCCGAGGGCGTCGTTCATTGTGCAACAATTCCTCGCTTGACCGCATCCGCGTAATGATGCCGCCAGCGACTCGCATGGAATTGTCCCAACCTGGCAAGAGCCCGCAGATGATGTCGCGGCGGCGCTTCTTTGACAATCTGGTAGAAATGCCGGTCCGCCCGATGAACAGAGGGGCCTCACCATGACACCACCGATGATGAGATGCAGCGCACCGCCACTGTGTTGGAAGAAGCGGCAAGAGCCGCCATGGGCGAAGTTTGGATTCACCGTGGAGGAGGCAGAGGCAGCAGAGGCGGCAAGCCTTGTCGAGCGAAAGGAGTTTGCCGGCGAGGAAGAGCTTGCCGAGCCTAAAGCCGAGTCGAGCGAGCCCGCCGAGGGCGCATCCACCCCACCTTCAAGCAGCTTGCCGCGAGCGGAGCCCCCAGCTCCACCAAGAAGGCGTCTTTGCAAGGCCGGAGAGACGAAGGGCGGCAGACGAACAGTCAGCCGCCAGGCGACGCTCCCATCACAAGCACTGTTGCCGCTGGAGCACCTCACGCAGCTGCGGCAACTAGAGCGGGCCTCGCAGACCACCGGTTCCGCCTCCCGCCAAGCGCCCAAGGGAACCCACTCCTCCGCCTCGTCAGACCGAGGCGGGCGAATTTGACCTCTCCGCGCCAAATTCGGCGAGGAATAAGAAGAGTAAGATTCTTTGCTGTACTTGTAATTCTTCGATTTGTTGCTTCGTCTTGTATCTGATTTGCTTTACTCAACCCATTCCTTTTCGTGACGCTGGCCCGTAGAGTGTCGAAGAGAGCCAAGACCCCGGTGATTGTCGCCGAGGATCGAACCCATCGCGACATAGGAGGCGCGTCTGAGACCACCTTGCCGGATGCGGCAACTCTTCTTCAAAGCAGCCCCGGTAAGTATATGGTCTACTTCTTGCCGTTCGCGTGCATGGGTGCTCTTTCTTTGGTGATATCTCGATCGTTGATTTGTGTAGGAGCAGAGCAGCCTCCTTCGCTTCGACCACGCCCGCCAAGGGAGGATTTCCGGCAAGGGAGCGTTCTCCCGCAAGGGAGACTTCTCCGCAAGGGCAGCTCTCCGCAAGGGACAAGACCAGCGATCTCGCGGCGGAGACCATGATCATGGACCCTAGCATGTAATCCTCTTGCCCTGAAAACTTCCCTTGTGTTCTTCTTCTTCTGATTTTCTTTTTGAATATCTGCTTGACTTTTGTTCATTTCCGGTCGTCAACCATCCGCCACAGAGCCAATGGAGACCGAGGGCCGGGCGAGGAGGACGCTACAAGGCAATATTGACGATGCCGCTGCCATCGGGAAGAAATCAAGCGCCGACGATCCCGGGCGAAGAGGCCGCAAAGCTGCCGCCGCAGAGCCGGGCGAGGGTCCGGCGATCGTCGACGGCCCCGAGGCCGCAGGAGCGCCAGCGCTACGCCGACCGCCGATCCCTCCGCCCGCTGCGGCAGCTGGCTCCGAAGAGCCCCAGCCCGGCGCCTATTTGAAGGCCGGCGATGGCGTCTTCATCAAGCTCCCATGGGCGTCGAGCTCCAGGGCGCCGGCCGAAGGAGAAACCTTTGATGAAGAGCTGCTCGCCTCCGCTGGACTGACGCTGGTCGACGCACCAAGCAGCAGCAGCGGCGAGTCTGAGGAGGAGCAGTTGCTGCGGAAGCTGTTGTCGCTCTACCGCGCCCGACAAGCCAAGCTGGAATCCCGGGAAGCGCTTGTCGCGAAGGCGGGAGCAGACATCGAGAAGCGCGCGGAGGAGCTCCGGCCTCAACCAGAAGCTCTCCGGCCCTGGTAGAGGAGCGGGAGCAACTTCGCCGAGGAGCGCAAAGCCTTCCTCCTCGAGAAGGTCAAGCCGAAGAGGAACAACGGCTTGCCGCCGAGAAGCTGTCCGCGCAGAAGGCGAGTTAGGCGAAGCGGAAGGTTAATCTTGAGAGCCACGAGGAGGATCTTGCTATGCGCGAGCAAACATTTGGCGGGGCTCTCAAGGAAGCAAAGGATGCTTCCGCAATGCCGAGGCCGCCAAGAAGGAGCCGAGACGAAGGTGGCGCAGCTTGAGGCCAATCTCAAGGAGAGCGGCGAGGAGCTTGCTGCACTCAAGCACGAGCGAGAAGGACGCTTACACTCTTGGCGAGCTGCAAGGCCGTCTCGCCGAGAGGAGCAAGGAGCTCAAGCGCCGCCAAGGACTCCAACGCAGATCTTGAGTTGAAGCTAACTACTTTGACTCGAGGCTGGACGGCGCCAGGAGCAGGAGGTGGCCTTGAAGGAGAAGATCAAGGCCGACGAGGCGCCGGGCGAAATCTTCTTTGCCGCCGCCTGTAATGCCTTGAGGGAGAATGTGGAGCACCGGACCGAGGGTCTCGTGGATGTTGCTGCAGCCATCAACAGTGTAGCCGATTTGAGCTGGGATGGTGGATCTTGGATATTCCTCCGATGAGCACCTCCAACCCAGCGCCAAGCTCAGCTTGTTCTTCAAGGGCGTGGTGACGGCCCTCCAAATGACTTCGGAAGAAGTCCCAAAACAGCTGGCCGAGGAGTCGCGCCGGATCTGCTGGAGCTCTTCAAAAGGTGCCGATGAAGGTGGCCTTCATAATCTGTGCCTCAACCTCACCAACGTCCTCAAGTCCTTGCCGCCGGATGCTGATGTGGAGGCGCTCAAGACCCTTGTCGCACCCATCATGGACAGGGCGAGCGGGATCAAGAGGGTTGAGGGCGATCGCGTAGATTAGGCCGCTCGCTTTCTCTTTTTCTTGCCGCTGCTGGTCATGTTATGAGAACAATCTATTAGAGCTGCGACAAGCTATCTTGTAATATAACTCTATTTCGGGTAGTGATTGCTATGTTATTTCCTTTACTCGATTCCTTCCTTTGTATGTTTTTGCCCTACGCTTTTAGGGAACTTGTCGGCGCGGGCACCTGAGCCGCGAGCGCTGAGTTGACGTCAAGAAGCCTGCCGGGCGGTGCCGCTCCGACAAGTAACCTTGTCGCAACTAGTCGCAGCTCACTTAAGTTGTTGAGCGGACTCAAACAAAGTAAGGGCGCAACTAGCTACGAGTTGGTTCCTCCGCCGAGTTTTCCATACAAAGTACTGATCGTTCGAGGAAGATAACTTAAAATTTTTAAAGCTGATTGCTCAAACTTTAGCAACTTAGCTTTTCTGTCATTTGCTTCCCGGTAAGGCTAGACTTCCTTGAGGGACGCTTGGTCCACACCATTATCTTCTCCTTTCCCCCCGGCAAACTTGTGTGCGAGGGAACCTTCCTTTCTTTGAGAAAGAGAAAGAAGAGAAAATAAAGATATGGAGCCTTATGGCTCGTTATCACTTACTGTGGGTAGGTGCTGCACAAAGTGTCGATAACGCATGCAAATAGAAGTAAAAGTATGATATTGACAAGGTGTGCGACGACGCTAGCTTTACTTATGCACGGGTCTGCGCGCTGCTTTGTACAAAGGATTACATGCAACAGCGGCAAGACTTGTACAAAAGGTGGTTGCCGGAACAGGTTCCGGCAATCGCTACTTCACGGGTAAAACTTACGAAGATGCTCAATGTTCCGTGAGTTGCTCACCGAACGCCATCTTCGGTCTCAAAGGCGGACAGCGCCCAGCCTAGTGACTCGTTTCACCCGCTAAGGGCCTTCCCACTTCGGCGTCAACTTGTTGGAATTCTTGGCGGACTGAACGCTACCAAGAACAAGGTCGCCTTCCTCGAGACTTCTGGCATTAACTGCGGCTATGGTAGCGGCGCAAAGCTTCTTTGATATCGAGCAGCTCGTCTGACACGAAGGCGATCCTCCTCAAGGAGCAGCGTCATCTTGTCGCAGCTGCTCTTGCTCGAGCTCATCATAAGCGAGCACTCGAGGTGACCCATATACGAGTTCCGTGGGGAGAACTGCCTCTGCTCCATAGACTAGAGAAAAAGGTGCCTCGCCAGTGGCTCGATTTGGCGTCGTCCTGATCGACCAAAGAACCACCGGCAGCTCCTCAATCCAGTTTCTTCCGCACTTGTGCAGCAGCCGAAAGTTCTAGTCTTGAGCCCACGCAGCACTTCAAGATTCGCCCTCTCCGCTTGACCGTTGCTTCTCGGATGAG
Source organism: Aegilops bicornis (assembly GCA_021605145.1). Classification (NCBI taxonomy): domain Eukaryota; kingdom Viridiplantae; phylum Streptophyta; class Magnoliopsida; order Poales; family Poaceae; genus Aegilops; species Aegilops bicornis. The sequence goes on along the minus strand of CM038674.1, from coordinate 239,522,637 downwards.
CAATGAAGCGAAGCAGACCTTGGCGCCAAGATCTTAGACGTCTTTGCATGAAGGTGCGGCTCAGGAATTGCGTGCCGTTGTCGGTGATGATCCTGTTAGGGATTCCAAACGGCAAACAACCGACCAAGAACTTGATCGCTGACCGGCCGTCACCTTCCTCATCGCTTCCACTTCCGGCCACTTTGTGAACTTGTCGATTGCAACGCATAAGTACTCAAAGCCCCGACAGCTCGGGGAAAGGGGCCGAGGATGTCGAGCCCCTGCATCGAAAATGGCCAGGATAAAGGGATCGTCTGGAGAGCTTGAGCTGGCTGGTGTATCTGCTTGGAATGGAACTGGCACGCTTCACACTTGGTTACTTGTGCAGTTGCATCCTGGAGGGCTATCGGCCAAAGGAAACCTTGCCGGAATGCTTTGGCGGCAAGTGCTCTGGCGCCAATGTGGTGATCACATATGCCTCCATGTATCTCTGCCAACAGCTTTTGTCCGTCTTCCCGGTGAATACACTTCAATTTCACACCGTTGAGTCTTCTTCTCGCATGCAGTGTCGTCGACAAACTGGTACATACTTGACTGCCGGGCTACTTTCTCCGCTTCTTCTTGCTCTTCGGGAAGTTCTCCTGTCTGAAGGAAATGGACAATCTGATGCGCCCATGCTGGAGCTTGCGGCTCGACAACAAGGACTAAAGGCACATCTGCTGCTGCGGGAACATCAGCTTCCACGGCGAGAACATGCGGCTCAGCCGGAGCAAGACGTTCCACGGCAAGCTTGCCGGAGCAAAACTTGTCGGGAGCGCTCGCTTCAACGAAACAAACCCTAGGGCTTGTCGGAGCAGATCGCTCCTCAAGATTGTTGGTGTTGATCTTGAGGACCTTCTTGACGGGCGGCTTCGGGAAGCTCTGCCGAAATTAGTCACCAGAGATCAACTTCCTCTTCTTGCTCTGTCCGATTGATGGTGTTACAGACGGTTGAGTCAGCTTGAGCACAAAATCCCTGGTTCCATAGGTAACTTAAGTGCGGCGCACTTCGACAGGCCATCAACAATGTCGTTCTGAGCTCTTGGAATATATTCCATCTGTAGGCCATCAAAGTGCTCTTCTAGCTTTCTCACTTCATCAACATAAGCTTCCATCAACGGACTCTGATAACTCTTGTTCACTTGGCGGATCACAAGCTGTGAGTCACCCCTGACAATGAGCTTCTTGATCCCAAGGTCTATCATGCGATCTCGAGACCAGCAAGCAAACCTTCATACTCTGCGGTATTGTTTGTTGCTTGCTCCTTGGGAAAGGGCATCTGGACTACGTACTTGAGGTGCTCTCCGGTGGGTGCAACGAGTAGCACGCCCAAGACCGGGCGCCTTTGCAGCGAGAAGGCACCATCAAAGTACATCAGCCATTCTTTGCTTGCTTCCTTGACGGGGATGCTCGTTTACGGAATTTCTTCATCTTGTGTTGGCGTCCATTCTGCTATGAACTCCGCCAATGCTCGCTTTGGATAGTTGAAGTGCTCTCAAACTTGAGGCCAAAGCTTGACAGTTCCAAAGTGCCCACTCGACAATCCCGCCTGTTGCCTCTAGATTTTGCAAGATCCTCTTGAGGGAAAACGAGTGACGACTGTGATCTCATGTGCCTGGAAGTAATGGCGCAGCTTTCTCGAGGCCATGAGGAGGCCGGAAGCAATTTCTGCACACGAGTACCTTGACCTAGCCCCCTGCAGAAGGGAACTGACAAAGTAAACTGGGCGCTGCACCATTCTTTTCTGCATCTTCTCATGCGCCTGCGTAGATCCATCCTTGTCGGGACCAGAGCTTGCCGATGAAGCCCCCTACTTGTCGCTGGATGCATCTGCCATGGTTGCTAGCTCATCATCCGCTTCCCTCTCTGCTACTAACGCAGCACTAACCACTTGATTGGTTGCCGCTATATATAGTAGCAACTTCTCTTGTGGCTTAGGCGCGACAAGTGTTGGAGTGGAGGACAGGTATCTCTTCAAGTCCTGCAGCGCAGCCTCCGCTTCTGGAGTCCATCTCATCGGACCTGCCTTTTTCAAGATTTTGAAAATGGCGGGCGCCTCAACAGAACCTAGAGATAAACTCGCCGAGAGCAGCTACGCAACCGCAAGTCTTCATACATCCTTGACGCGCTTTGGTGCTTCAATCTTCTCAATGGCCTTGATCTTGTCGGGATTGGCTTCAATTCCCGCCGAGACACGAAGAACCCGAGAAGCTTGCGGAAGGGACTCCAAACACACACTTCTCGTGGTTGAGCTTGAGGTTGATCTTGCGCAGATTTGCAAAGGTTTCGTCTAAATCTTGAGTCAGGGTCGCCTTGTCCTTGCTTTTGACCACTATGTCATCCATGTAGGCTTCCACATTTCTGTGCATTTGCGGCTCAAAAGCGTCGTGGACTACTCTTGCAAATGTTGAACCAGCATTCTTTAACACGAAGGGCATCCGTACAAAACAGTATGTGCCACATGGGGTGATGAATGCGGTCTTCTCCTCATCCTCTTCTGCCATGAAGATCTGATGATATCCTGAGTATGCATCCAGAAATGAAAGCAAATCACATCCGGCCGTGGAGTCAACAATCTGGTCGATGCGCGGCAAGGGAAATGGGTCTTTGGGACAAGCTTTATTGACATCGGTAAAGTCGATACAAAGCCTTCATTTCCCGTTAGCCTTGCGTACAACTACAGGATTGGCCAACCACGTAGGATGGAGCACTCCTCTGACAAGGCCTGCTGCTTCCAATTTCTTGATTTCTTCTGCGATGAACTCTTGGCGCCCACCGCTCGCTTCGACTTTCGCTTGACGGGCCGCGCATGAGGACAAACGGCAAGATGGTGCTCAATTACTTTCACAGGAACACCGGGATGTCGACGGTTGCCACGCAAACACGCCGACGTCGCCCGCAGAAAGCAACGAGCGCCTTCCTATTTAGGGTCGAGAGAGGCACCGATGGTGAAGGTACCACCGTTGCCGTCCTCCTTGGCGGACACCTTCTTGGTCTCTGGTGGAGCTGCCATCGTCTTCTTACACTTGCCGGTGGAGCTCGATGGTGCGTCCTCGACGGTAGCGCAGCACTCCGAAGAGGTGCGCTTGCTGGAGTGGGCATCAGAGCTCTTGCCGGACTTGGTCTTCTTCTTCCCTCCGGGAGCTTTAGCGGCAAGTGGCTTGCAATCTGTTGCAGCAGCTGCTTCCCGGTAGATCTTGTCGGCGCAGATAAGAGCATCCTTCTTGTCGCCAGGGATGTAGATGACACTTATCGGCCCGCATCTTCAAAGATGTTGTATGCATAGTAAGAGGCTGCCATGAATTTGGCGAGTCTTTGGACGGCCAAGTATCCCATTGTAAGGCAATGGAAAGTCAAGAACGTCAAAAGTGACCCTCTCGGTCTTGAAGTTCAACTTCACGCCAAATGTCACCGGCAACGTGATCTTTCCCTTCGGCTTGCTCCTTCCCGGATTGATTCCTTGGAAAGTGCTGGTCTCTTCGAGCTCGCCATCAGGGATCTTGAGTTTCTGGAGCACCGCGGAGGAGATCAGGTTCAAGCCGGCCCCACCGTCAACTAGCATCTTGGTGACCTTGAGGTTGCGGATAGTTGGTGAAACCAACATCGGCAAGCACCCGACCGCAGTTACGCGATCAGGGTGATCCTCAATATCAAAGATGATAGGCGTGCTGGACCATTTCAGAGGCCTGTGTGACTCGACGGATGGTTCTGCCGCATTGACTTCCCGCATCCACTGCTTGAGCTGGCGGTGTGAAGTATGCAGAGAAGCACCGCCGTCAACGCACAGGACCTCTGTGGCTTTCTGGAACTCCTGCTCATCGGCCTCGTCATCATCCATGTCTTCATCATCGTCGTCGTCTTCATCCTTGTCGCGGCCGCGGGAGGTCTGTCTCCTTGACGCTGCTTGGCCTTGCCGCGGCGTCCTCCTCGGCCGGGACGTTTCTTGCTAGCTCCTCCAGCACCCTCCCGGCCTTCTCCTTGTCGTGTCATTCGTATTCAGCCTTCGCTGCTCGACAAGCTGCTGCTCGACCTTCTTGCAGCTCACGGAGGTCATGGCCCTTGGTGCGGTGGATCTTGCAAGATCTTGTCTGTTGGAGCCGTCACCGCTTGTCGGCGACCGCCATACCGGGCGATTGGTGCCGGCAACTTCCTTGCCGGAGCTACCAACTTTGGCTTTCTTGGCGCCACCTCCGTTGCGGACTGCTCAACAACTAGCACATCTTTGCCTTTCTTCTTCCTATTGTTCCGCCGGTTTTTCCTTGCCGGGCGGTCTCCTCACTATCGATCCTCCCCGCTTCAAGATTCTCTCCGGGAGTCTCCTCCCTTCCTCAAAGACGCGTGCACACTTGTCGGCCAGGCATAGAGCTCACTGACGTCTCTAATCTTGCACATCGCCATCTCCTCCCGCATCCTGCGGTTTCTCACGTTCTGATGGAACATGATGATTACCGCGGCAGGGTGTACATCTGGGATGTTGTCCTGTAAGGGGATGAATCTCTGAATGTACTTGCGCAGGGCTCTCCTTCCTTCTAGGCGGCAGATGAAGGTCGCTTTCTTGGCCATGAGGCTTGTGGCCGCCGTAAAGGCGCCGACAAACTGATGGCATAGATCTGCCCAAGAGGATATGGAGTTGTCCGGCAAGTGCATGAGCCAGGATCTCGACATTGGGCTTGAGCACCGCCGAAGTAGTTGGCCGTAATCTTGTCGTCTCGCCCCGCAGCCTGCACCGCGATGGTGTAGATGCTTGAGGAACTCCGATGGATGCGTCTTGCCGTCGTACTTCTCTCGTATGTCTGGCTTGAAATTCTTCTTCTTTGGGCCACTGGACTTGCTGCAGCTCACGAGTGAACGCGGGCAACCTACGCGTCTGACGTAAGTCGCTGGTTCCTCTGGCGCATGCATGTCGACAGAGGGCCCGGTAGCGCTTGTCCGATTGACGCCGCCGCTTCTTCGGGCGCTCGATGCGAGTTCGGCGTCTTCTTGATGTCGTTCGTGAAGAACTTGGCGCTGATCGCGACGAGCTCGTGGATCCGATGATGCGGTGGAGTCGCTGTCGAGGTGGATCCGGCGAGTCGGCGATCTTGGCCTTCGGGGCGGAGAGTGCATGGTGGTTGCACCCCCGCTGGTCTCGTCGCCACCGGCTCGTGTTTGGCAGTCCTGCCGCGGCAACGATGCACTTGGCTGCATGAGCGCCGCCGTTGGCAAAGCCGATGAGACTACGAATGGTGGCCCTCCATTCATCGACCTTGTTGGCTGTTGGAGGGTAATCCAGAGCGATTGAGCTCTCGCCAAAGCTTCTGCTGGAGTGGTGGGTGGTAGTGGCGAACGACGCGAGGAGCGGATATGCTCGGACTTCTAACTATGTTAGAAGGAGCGATATCCCGTCGAGCGACCGATGCCTCGCTTCAGCGCCCGGCATGTTGGCGTGCATGCTTTGGTCTTGAGCATCCCGAGATCCACCAGCTCGGTCTTGGTCCAACGAGCGTATGGCGTTGTGAACACCATGACGCTGTCGGTCCCGCGCCTCCTGAGACGGGCGCGGTGCATGCACGGACGCCGAGGTCTGCGCAGCCTTGTCCTTGGACTTGGCAGCACCGTGGACTCCCCCGTCGACGTCCGTTCTTCCGCCGGCGTCTACCCCACCACCCGTTTGCTCCGGTGGTGGTGGGTTCGACGCGGACGGAGCATCTGCCGCCGAAGCCTTCTTCTTCGGTGGCATGTCGATGAAGATGATGAAGATCTAGCTCGAGTGGACGCCGGATCAGGTTCGCACAATCTCGACGCCCCCCTACCTGGCGCGCCAAAGATGTCGGGGCAGGCTGATCTGGCCCACGAACACCTATGGGACCGGCGGACCGAGCCCCTTTTGGTTCGGCGGGGAGCGGAGGTCGCACGAAGAGCAGATCGAGGCGGCGACACGAGAGGTTTACCCAGCCGGAGCTCTCCGAGAGATAACACTCCTACTGCTGCATGTCTAGGTGTATTGAGTTCTTGCTCAGGAGCGCTGAGTGCTACAGTACACATGAGCTGCTAACGAGACTGAGCGTGGGGGGAACCGACCCTTTCTACGTTGCGCATGGGCCTCCTTTTATATGCTCAAGGGATCTCCGACAGGTGGTAACGTAGACAAGGGTAAAAATGGAAAAGGAGTGGTTGGTACAACTACCTGTACAGTGTACAATGTACAGTGTATCATACCTAACCCTGACGGCAGGGGACAAAGGCATTAAATGCCCGTCTAGTCGCCCTAACAGTGCAAACAGGGACCGTCAGGGGCGCCACCGTTCGCCACGATGGCAAACTTGTCAGCGCTGCTTGCCACCTCGCACCGCTGGCTGCACAGCCTCTTGCCACGCAGCGCTCGAAAGGTCCCAGGCGACACTTTAGCGGATGTCTTTGGAGCGCAGTACAGGAGTGGTCGCATGCAAGCGCCTTTGTCATGATTGGTGTCTTGTCGCGTCCGGAAGCTTGTCGCTCACCGGGCCTTCCCGGCAAGCTCCTCTTGCCGGGGCCTTGTCTCCTTGGCTTGAATACTTTGTTCTTGAATGGCTCCAAAGGAACCACGGAGGACCTTGGCGGTCACCTGGTAAGCCTTTCCGCGGAGGGCTGCAACTGCCCGTGCACAAGTTCGGGATACTAGGGTACCCCTACTCTAGTACACCGACATAAAGAGAGGCAAGAGTTTAAGCTTGGGGATGCCCAAGGCACCCCAAGTAAATATTTCAAGGATACTCTAGCATCTATGCTTGGGGATGCCCCGGTTGGCATCCCATCTTTCTTCTTCAACAATTATCGGTATACCTCGGTTTTTGTTTTGTTCACATGATTTGTGTCCTTTGTGTTTTTGTTTTTCCTTTAAGAACCATGCTAGTATGAGATATCCCTTCATTGATTTATATAATGCTTAATGTGCTTCACTTATATCTTTTAAGTATGATCTTATAGAATTGCTCTTTGTGCTTCACTTAAATCTTTTGAGTATGGTTTTATAGAATGCTTCGTGTGCTTCACTTATATATTTTGAGATGGATATTGGTTAGTCTATATTAATTGTAGAATGCTCCATGAACTTCACTTATATCTTTTGGAGTATGAATAATACTATCATCTAAAGCGGGTTTGGAAGAGTGTCAACTTTAGGAATTAGTGACCCCACTATTCCGAATGAGAAGAATTTTGCTTATGTGGAGAGTAGAACATTCTCTATGCTTGTAGATCATGAAAAGAATGCTTTATTTGATGGTTATATTCATGAATTCATTCATGATGCTACTAAAAAATATTATGAGGGAGTAATATATGCTTGTAGGAGTTGCAATAATATCAAGTTTCCTCTCTATGCGCTTAAAGTTTTGAAGTTATACTTGTTTTGCCTTCCTATGCTAGTTGATTCTTGTTCCTATAAATTATGTGCTCACAAAATCCCTAGGCATAGGAAGTGGGTTATATTTAAATGTTCTATTCATATTTTTCATGATGCTCTCTTTATGTTTCAATTCTTTTCTTTTATGTGAGCATCATTGAAATCATCATGCCTAGCTAAAAGGCACTAAGGAAAAGCGCTTGTTGGGAGACAACCCAATATTTACCCTTACTATCTTTTTGTATTTACATGATTAAGCTACTGTAGTAATCATGTTTTATAGCTTTTTTTAAATAAAGTTCCAAGTAAGACCTTTGGGAAGACTTGGGTGAAAGTTAATGTGATCTTGCTGTAAAAAACAGAAACTTTGCGCTCACGAGATTAGCTGCCATTTTTTTTACAGAAGAGTGCTTTTGAGTTGATTCTTTTTGCAGAAGATTAATAGAAAAATTAATCATGTCTACCAATTTATTTCATAATTTTTGGAGTAGCATAAGTATGTTTCTGTTCAGATCATTACAGACTGTTCTGTTTCTGACAGATTCTGTTTTCATTGCATAGTTTGCTTGTTTTCTAGTTTCTATGGATTATATTCCTCAATATAAATTGTAGAAATTATATGGTATAGTAGGAATTGTGTGAGAACAATTAGGAACCTTGTCTTTGACAGTACCAAAGTGAATGGTTTACTCTTTATCATACTAACCTATCTCACGAAGTTCCGTTAAGTTTTGTGTGATTGAAGTTTTCAAGCTTTGGGCGAGATATCGATATGAGGATAATAAGGAGCGGAAAGACCCTAAGATTGGGGATGCACAAGACACCCCAAGGCAATATTCAAGGAAGACTCAAGCGCTTAAGCTTGGGATGCCCCGGAAGGCATCCCCTCTTTCGTCTTCAAAACTATCGGTATACCTTACTCGGAGTTATATTTTTATTCGTCACATGATATGTGTTTTTCTTAGAGCGTACTTTCAATTTTACTTGCTGTTTGAATAAAATCATTGGTTCTGAAATCTTGAATGAAAAAGAATGCTCCCATGGCTAGTTAATTATTTGACTACTCAGTGTTCTTCACTTATATCTTTGGAGTAGTTTGTCATTTACTAATGTGCTTCACGTATATCCTATAAGTAAATGGTTGAATGAATTGAATATCATAAATATGAATTTATATATGTTTCATATGCTTATACCATGGGGAGTAATGACTTCACACAGAATAAGTATAGGTAGTAAACTTATTTGAAAGTTAGCAAACTGAGAATTGGTCACTTGAACAATTCATGAAAGAATATTGAAGGAAGAGATATTCCACATATAAATATACTATCTTGGACATCTTTTGTAAGTGTGAGCACTCATTAAAATATGACATGCTAAAAGGTTGATGTTGGAAAAGGAAGACAACACAATGGGTTATGTCTTCTTATATCCGAAATAAAGTATAGTGTCATGGATCATCCAACATGCTGAGCTTGCCTTTCCCCCTCATGCTAGCCAAATTCTTTGCACCAAGTAGAGATAGTACTTGTGCTTTTGAATATCCTTAAACCCGGTTTTGCCATGAGAGTCCACCATATTGATACGTCTCCAACGTACCTATAATTTTTGATTGTTCCATGCTATATTACTATGTGTTTTGAATGATTATGGGCTTTATTATACACTTTTATATCATTTTTGGGACTAACCTACTAATCAGAGGCCCAACCAATATTGCTGTTTTATTGCCTGTTTCAGTATTTCGAGGAAAAGGAATATCAAACGGAGTACAAACGGAATGAAACCTTCGGCATCGTGATTTTTGGAAGAATATCATCCTGGAGGCTTGGAGATCAAGTCAGAAGACCCTCGAGGAGCCCAGGAGATAGGGCCCCCCTCAGTATGCGCCTGTCTCGTGGACCCCTCGAGCACCCCCCGACCGACTTCTTTCGCCTATATATTCCTACGTACCCTAAAAACATCGAATATCAAGATAGATCGGGAGTTCCGCCGCCGCAAGCCTCTGTAGCCACCAAGAACCTCTCGGGAGTCTGTTCTGGCACCCTGCCAGAGGGGGAATCCATCACCAGTGGCCATCTTCATCATCCCGGCGCTCTCCATGACGAGAAGGGGGTAGTTCACCCTCGGGGCTGAGGGTATGTACCAGCAGCTATGTGTTTGATCTCTCTCTCTCTCTCTCTCTCTCTCTGTCTCTCGTGTTCTCTCTCGTGTTCCTTCTATGGCACGATCTTGATGTATCCCGAGCTTTGCTATTGTAGTTGGATCTTATGATGATTCTCCCCCTCTACTCTCTTGGGATGAATTGAGTTTCCGCTTTGAAGTTATCTTACCGGATTGAGTCTTTTATGAGAACACTTGATGTATGTCTTGTGGTGTTTATCTGTGGTCACAATGGGATATCATGTGCCTCTTGATGTATGTTTTGGTGACCAACTTGCGGGTTCCGCCCATGAACCTATGCATAGGGGTTGGCACACGTTCTTGACTCTCCGGTAGAAACTTTGGGGCACTCTTTGAAGTACTTTGTGTTGGTTGGATGAATCTAAGATTGTGTGATGCATATCATATAATCATGCCCATGGATACTTGAGGTGACAATGGAGTATCTAGGTGACATTAGGGTTTTGATTGATTTGTGTCTTAAGGTGTTATTCTAGTATGAACTCTTTTATAGATTGATCCGAAAGAATAGCTTTGAGGTGGTTTCGTACCCTACCATAATCTCTACGTTTGTTCTCCGCTATTAGTGGCTTTGGAGTGACTCTTTGTTGCATGTTGAGGGATTGTTATATGATCTATCTACGTTATTATTGTTGAGAGAACTTGCACTAGTGAAAGTATGAACCCTAGGCCTTGTTTCCTATCATTTCAATACCGTTTACGCTCACTTTTATCATTAGTTACCTTGCTGTTTTTATTATTTCAGATTACAAAAACCTATATCTACTATCTATATTGCACTTGTATCACCATCTTTTCGCCGAACTATTGCACCTGTACAATTTACCATTGTATTGGGTGTGTTGGGGACACAAGAGATTCTTTGTTATTTGGTTGCAGGGTTGTTTGAGAGAGACCATCTTCATCCTACGCCTCCCACGGATTGATAAACCTTAGGTCATCCACTTGAGGGAAATTTGCTACTGTCGTACAAACCTGTGCACTTGCAGGCCCAACAACGTCTACAAGAAGAAGGTTGTGTCGTAGACATCAAGAAGTTTCTGGCGCCGTTGCCGGGGAGGTGAGTGCTTGAAGGAATATATTTATATCTTGCAATCGAATCTTTTTGTTTCTTGTTTTATCTCTAGTTTAGTTTATAAAAGAAAACTAAAAAATGGAGTTAAGTTTGTCTCATACGCTTCGTCTTTTTAATATCTTTCGTGAGTATGATGGAAAGGAAAATTGTGCTCAAGTGCTAGAAGAAGAATGCATTAAAATGCTTGGTACTAAATCTTTGAATGATGAGCATGATTGCAATGTTGTTAGTATAAACTCCTTGAATATCTTTAGTACTAATGATGATTGCTCTAGTCATGATGAAAATATATCTTATGAGCATGTCAACTTTTGTGGAGTGCATGTTTGCATGAACACACCAAATAGAGGAGATATATATTGCAAGAGGCATAAGTATTTAGAAACGAAGAAGTTGCAAGAAAGGCAAGATAAGAGTGCGGAGAATTTAAGATATCTTTCCCGTTGTGAATTTTGCAATAAACAAGATCATTTACATCTCCAATGCAAATTGTTTCATGATCGGATCGTGTCAAAAAATTGTGATGATTTGATCTCCCTTTCTCATTACAATGAACTTAGATTGCTTTTGGGTTGTGAAGAGTTGAAAAGTTTAACTAAGCCTATTCCAGAATTTAATCTTAAGTATTTTCTTGATATTGATCTAGAAAAGATTTATATGTTTTGTGCGGAGAATTGCATTGAAAATCCTTATATTGCCAATTACCTAAAGAAAATAAAGCAAATGGAAGATGATGAGAATACTAATGAAAGGGAAGAGACTTCCCAATATCCTCCTATTATTTCTTATGATGAATCGGAGTAACGAGGAGGAGCTTTCTATTCAACCAATCTCATCAATAAGGAGCTCAAAGAGGAAGGTTGACCCCACACATAATGTGAAGAAGAAAAGAAAAGAAGAAGCAACAAAGGTAGAAAGGTATCCCTCCAAAATGATGTTGCTCCTACTACTCATTGTGATGATGATAATTGCTATACTATTGGTGCTATCCATATTTTTAATGATGAGAGTGATTATGCTTATGATATGAAAGAGCCCAAGCTTGGGGAAGCTATGTTTGATGAGGATGAAATATTTGAGAATATATTTGCTGAAATTAATGCTTGTCCCAAGGTTTGGGATGCTATGTTTAATGAAGATGATATTTTTAGCACCCCAAGTTTTGATATGCAAAGTTGTTATGATGATAGCATGCCTCCTACCTATGATGATTATATTGATGAAAGTGGGTTCGGAAGAGTGTCAACTTTAGGAAGTAGTGATCCCACTATTTTGGAGGATGTTGAATTTTATTGTGATGAATATGAAAGTGGATTTGGAAGAGTGTCAACTTTATTTAGTGATTCCACTATCTTGGGAGAGGTTTCAATCGATTATGATGAGAACGAAGTTGCTACCTATGATGATTATTGTGATGAAACTTATGCTATAAAAAGTAGTGATGATTATATTTCCAAATCTTGTCATGATTATGATTACCCTTTTTCTTAACATTACTCTTTTAATGTGGAAACAATTTTTAGTGTTCAAGTCTTTTATGATACTCCCACTATACCGAATGAGAAGAATTTTGCTTATGAGGAGAGTAGTAAATTTTCTATGCTTGTAGATCATGAAAATAATGCTTTAGGTGCTGGTTATATTGTTTAATTCATTCATAATGTTACTGAAAACAATTATGAGGGAGGAATGTATGCTTGTAGGAATTGCAATAATGTGAAGTTTCCTCTCTGTGTGTTGAAAATCTTGAAGCTATGCTTGTTTTACTTTCCTATGCTAGTTGATTATTGTTCCCATAAGTTGTTTGCTCACAAAATCCCTATGCATAGGAAGTGGGTTAGACTTAAATGTGCTAGTCATATTCTTCTTGATGCTCTCTTTATGTTTCAATTCTTATCTTTTATGCGAGCATCATTGAAATCATCATGCCTAGCTAGGTTCGTTAAACGATAGCGTTTGTTGGGAGGCAACCCAATTTTATTTTAGTTTATTGCTTTTTGGTTCTGTTTAGTAATAAATAATCCATCTAGCTTCAGTTTAGATGTGGTTTTATGTTTTAATTAGTGTTTGTGCCAAGTGGAACCTTTGGGAAGACTTGGGTGAAGTCTTTATGATCATGCTGTAAAAAACAGAAACTTTAGCGCTCACGAGATTAGCTTCAAATTTTTACTGGAGAGTGATATTTAGTTGATTCGTTTTGCAGATGATTACTAGACAAATTCCTAAGGTCAACAATTTATTTTAGAATTTTTTGACTTCCAGAAGTTTGCGTTAGTTACAGATTACTACAGACTGTTCTGTTTTTGACAGATTCTGTTTTCATTGTGTTGTTTGCTTATTTTGATGACTCTATGGCTAGTAAAATAGTTTATAAACCATAGAGAAGTTGGAATAAAGTAGGTTTAACACCAATATAAATAAAGAATGAGTTCATTACAGTACCTTGAAGTGGTCTTTTGTTTTGTTTCGCTATGAGCTCACGAGTTTTACATTAAGTTTTGTGTTGTGAAGTTTTCAAGTTTTGGGTAAAGATTCGATGGACTATGGAATAAGGAGTGGCAAGAGCCTAAGCTTGGGGATTCCCAAGGCACCCCAAGGTAATATTCAAGGATAACCAAGCGTCTAAGCTTGGGAATGCCCCGGAAGGCATCCCCTCTTTCGTCTTCGTTCAACGGTAACTTTACTTGGATTTATATTTTTATTCACCACATGATATGTGTTTTGCTTGGAGCGTCATTTTATTTTCTTTAGCTTTGATGGATGTTTGAATAAAATATCAAGATCTGAAATTATTAAATTGGAGAGTCTTCACATAGTTGCATAATTATTCGACTACTCATTGATCTTCACTTATATCTTTCAGAGTAGTTTTTGTTATTGCTCTAGTACTTCACCTATATCTTTTAGAGCATGGTGGTAGTTTTATTTTGGAGAAATATATGAACTCTCATGCTTCACTTAGATTATTTTTAGAGTCTTAAATAGCCTGGTAATTTGCTTAAATAATCCTAATATGCTAAGCATACAATATTTGTAAGAATTCTTATGAGTGTGTTGAATAGTAAGAGAAGTTTGATGCTTGATGATTGTTTTCAGATATGGAAGTAGTGATATTAGAGTCATGCTAGTTGAGTAGTTGTGAACTTGAGAGATACTTGTGTTAAAGTTTGTGATTCTGAAAGCACAAGTGCTCCCTAGGTGGTTTTGGTAATTAATGTCAACATATCTCTTGTTGGACTAACACTTTTATCTAGTATGATTCAGATAAGTTCAACAATGGAGTGGAATGGACTAAAGGATGTGGGAACTCCTTCAAGATGCTAAGGACAAAGGATTGGCTAAAGCTTCAAGCTCAAGACTCTTCATTTTACATTTTAGTGATCCAAGATCACATTGAGTCTATAGGAAAAGCCAATACTATCAAGGAGGGATGAGGTGTTGCTTAATGAGCCTCTTGCTTCATGTGCTTAGTGATATGCTCCAAAACCCTCAGCTACTTTCTCACATCCACAAATGTCCTAAACCTAAAAGTCAAACTCGGCCCCACTGATTCTTTCTATCCGGCGCCACCGAGTTTTGATGTCTTAGCCACTTCCACAAACCCTAAGCAAATCGGTTCTACCGATAGGGATCTCGGTCTCACCGAGATGGGATTGTAATCTCTCTGTGTATGTCCATTACCAAAATCGGTCTCACCGAGTTTGTGCAATCGGTACTATCGAGATTACAATGCAAACTTTCTGGTTAGCCTATTACCAAAATCGGTCTCACCGAGTTTAGTGTCAGTCTCACCGAGTTTGCCTGACCAACTCTCTGGTTAGCTAATTACCAAAATCGGTCTCACCGAGTTTCGTAATCGGTCTCACCGAGATTAAGTTATGCCCTAACCCTAATCATATCGGTCTTACCGAGATGCTTATCAGTCCCACCGAAAACCCTAACGGTCACTAGGTTTACTAAATCGGTCCGACCGAGTTTAACAATTCGGTCCCACCGAGTTTGGTAAATTGTGTGTAACGGTTAGATTTTGTGTGGAGGCTATATATACCCCTCACCCTCCTCTTCATTCGTGGAGAGAGCCATCAGACTGAACCTACACTTCCAAAGATCCTATTTCTGAGAGAGAACTACCTACTCATGTGTTGAGGCCAAGATATTCCATTCCTACCATATGAATCTTGATCTCTAGCATTCCCCAAGTTTCTTTCCACTCAAATCTTCTTTCCACCACATCCAAAACCTATGAGAGAGAGTTGAGTGTTGGGGAGACTATCATTTGAAGCACAAGAGCAAGGAGTTCATCATCAACACACCATTTGTTACTTCTTTGAGAGAGGTTTCTCCTACATTGGCTATGTGTCACTTGTGAGCCTCAGACAAGATTGTGGAGTTGAACCAAGGAGTTTGTAAGGGCAAGGAGATCGCCTACTTCGTGAAGATCTACCGCTAGTGAGGCAAGTCCTTCGTGGGCGACGGCCATGGTGGGATAGACAAGGTTGCTTCTTCGTGGACCCTTCGTGGGTGGAGCCCTCCGTGGACTCGTGCAACCGTTACACTTCGTGGGTTGAAGTCCCCATCAACGTGGAAGTAGGATAGCACCACCTATCTGAACCACGCCAAAAACATCCGTGTCTCCAATTGCGTTTGAATCCTCCAAACCCTTCCCTTTACTTTCTTGCAATTTGCATGCTTTACTTTCCGCTGCTCATATACTTTTTGCATACTTGCTTGATATGTATCGTGAAAGTTGAAATTGTGCGTAAACTCCACTTGAACTTCAAAAGGACTAAAAACTGCAACTTTGGTACTTAGTGTCTAATCACCCCCCCCTCTAGACACCTCACCTTCAAGGTCCTACAGATTCCCGTAGCATGCATGTATGGTGAACCGTTATGTGATGAAGTCGGAGCATGATTTATTTATTGACTGTCTTCCTTATGAGTGGCGGTCGGGGAGACGACGATGGTCTTTTCCTACCAATCTATCCCCTAGGAGCATGCGCGTAATACTTTGCTTTGATAACTTGTAGATTTTTGCAATAAGTATATGAGTTCCTTATGACTAATGTTGAGTCCATGGATTATACGCACTTTCACCCTTCCACCATTGCTAGCCTCTCTAATATCGCGCACCTTTCGCCGATATCATACACCAACCATATACCTTCCTAAAACAGCCACCATACCTACCTATCATGGCATTATCATAGCCATTCCGAGATATATTGCCATGCAACTTTCCACCGTTCCTTTTATTACGACACGCTCCATCATTGTCATATTGCTAGCATGATCATGTAGTTGACATCGTATTTGTGGCAAAGCCACCGTTCATAGTTCTTTCATACATGTCACTCATGAGTCATTGCACATCCCTTACATCACGGAGGCATTCATATAGAGTCATATTTTGTTCTAAGTATCGAGTTGTAATTGTTTAGTTGTAAGGAAATAAAAGTGTGATGATCATCATTATTAGAGCATTGTCCCAGCGAGGAAAGGATGATGGAGACTATGATTCCCCCACAAGTCGGGATGAGACTCCGGACGAAAAATAAAAAAAGGGAAAAAAAGAGGCCATAAAAAAGAGAAAAGGCCCAAATAAAAAAAATAAAAAAATGAGAGAAAAAGAGAGAAGGGACAATGCTACTATCCTCTTACCACAGTTGTGCTTCAAAGTAGCACCATGTTCTTCATATAGATTATCTCCTATGTTCTCACTTTCATATACTAGTGGGAATTTTCATTATAGAACTTGGCTTGTATATTCCAACGATGGGCTTCCTCAAAATGCCCTAGGTCTTCGTGAGCAAGCGAGTTGGATGCACACCCACTTAGTTTCTTTGGTGGAGCTTTCATATGCTTATAGCTCTAGTGCATCCGTTGCATGGCAATCCCTACTCACTCACATTGATATCTATTGATGGGCATCTCCATAGCCCGTTGATACGCCTAGTTGATGTGAGACTATCTTCTCCTTTTTGTCTTCTCCACAACCACCATTCTATTTCACATATAGTGCTATGTCCATGGCTCGCGCTCATGTATTGCGTGAAGATTGAAAAAGTTTTGAGAATGTCAAAAGTATGAAACAATTGCTTGGCTTGTCATCGGGGTTGTGCATGATTTAAATACTTTGTGTGGTGAAGATAGAGCATAGCCAGACTATATGATTTTGTAGGGATAACTTTCTTTGGCCATATCATTTTGAGAAGACATAATTGCTTAGTTAGTATGCTTGAAGTATTATTACTTTTATGTCAAAATTAAACTTTTGTCTTGAATCTTACGAATTTGAATATTCATATCCCAACTGAGAAGAATTACAATGAAATTATGCCAACTATCATTCCACATCAAAAATTATCTTTTTATCATTTACCTACTCGAGGACGAGCAGGAATTAAGCTTGGGGATGCTTGATACGTCTCCAACATATCTTTAATTTTTGATTGTTCCATGCTATATTACTATGTGTTTTGAATGATTATGGGATTTATTATACACTTTTATATCATTTTTGGGACTAACCTACTAACCGGAGGCCCAGCCCATATTGCTGTTTTATTGCCTGTTTCAGTATTTCGAGGAAAAGGAATATCAAACGGAGTCCAAACGGAATGAAACCTTGACATCGTGAATTTTTGGAAGAATATCATCACGGGCGCTTGGAGATCAAGTCGAGAAGACCCTCGAGGAGCCCAGGAGATAGGGGCGCCCCCCTGGTGCGCCCCCTGTGGTGCGCCTGTCTCGTGGACCCTTCGAGCACCCCCCGACCTAATTCTTTCGCCTATATATTCCTACGTACCCTAAAAACATCGAATATCAAGATAGATCGGGAGTTCCGCCGCCGCAAGCCTCTGTAGCCACCAAAAACCTCTCGGGAGTCTGTTTTGACACCTATGGGGGGAATCCATCACCGGTGGCCATCTTCATCATCCCGACGCTCTCCATGACGAGGATGGAGTAGTTCACCCTCGGGGCTGAGGGTATGTACGAGTAGCTATGTGTTTGATCTCTTTCTCTCTCGTGTTCTTTCTCGTGTTCCTTCTATGGCACGATCTTGATGTATCCCGAGCTTTGCTATTGTAGTTGGATCTTATGATGTTTCTCCCCCTCTACTCTCTTGTGATGAATTGAGTTTCCCCTTTGAAGTTATCTTACGGACTGAGTCTTTTATGAGAACACTTGATGTATGTCTTGCCGTGTTTATCTGTGGTGACAATGGGATATCATGTGCCTCTTGATGTATGTTTTGGTGACCAACTTGCGGGTTCCGCCCATGAACCTATGCATAGGGGTTGGCACACGTTCTTGACTCTCCGGTAGAAACTTTGGGGCACTCTTTGAAGTACTTTGTGTTGGTTGGATGAATCTGAGATTGTGTGATGCATATCGTATAATCATGCCCATGGATACTTGAGGTGACAATGGAGTATCTAGGTGACATTAGGGTTTTGATTAATTTGTGTCTTAAGGTGTTATTCTAGTACGAACTCTATTATAGATTGATCTGAAAGAATAGCTTTGAGGTGGTTTCGTACACTACCATAATCTCTACGTTTGTCCTCCGCTATTAGTGGCTTTGGAATGACTCTTTGTTGCATATTGAGGGATTGTTATATGATCTAACTATGTTATTATTGTTGAGAGAACTTGCACTAGTGAAAGTATGAACCCTAGGCCTTGTTTCCTATCATTGCAATACTGTTTACGCTCACTTTTATCATTAGTTACCTTGCTGTCTTTTATTATTTCAGATTACAAAAACCTATATCTACTATCTATATTGTACTTGTATCACCATCTCTTCGCCGAACTAGTGCACCTATACAATTTACCATTGTATTGGGTGTGTTGGGGACACAAGAGACTCTTTGTTATTTGGTTGCAGGGTTGTTTGAGAGAGACCATCTTCATCCTACGCCTCCCACGGATTGATAAACCTTAGGTCATCCACCTGAGGGAAATTTTCTACTGTCCTACAAACCTATGCACTTGCAGGCCCAACAACGTCTACAAGAAGAAGGTTGTGTAGTTGACATCAAGCAGTTTCTGGCGCCGTTGCCGGGGAGGTGAGTGCTTGAAGGTATATATTTATATCTTGCAATCGAATCTTTTTGTTTCGTGTTTTATCACTAGTTTAGTTTATAAAATAAAACTAAAAAAATGGAGTTAAGTTTGTCTCATACGCTTCGTCTTTTTAATATCTTTCATGAGTATGATGGAAAGGAAAATTGTGCTCAAGGGTTAGAAGAAGAATGCATTAAAATGCTTGGTACTAAATCTTTGAATGATGAGCATGATTGCAATGTTATTAGTATAAACTCCTTGAATATCCTTAGTACTAATGATGATTGCTCTAGTCATGATGAAAATATATCTGATGAGCATGTCAACTTTTGTGGAGTGCATGTTTGCATGAACACACCAAATAGAGAAGATATATATTGCAAGAGGCATAAGTATTTAGAAACGAAGAAGTTGCAAGAAAGGCTAGATAAGAGTGCGGAGAATTTAAGATATCTTTCCCGTTGTGAATTTTGCAATAAACAAGATCATTTACATCTCCAATGCAAATTGTTTCATGATCAGATCGTGTCCAAAAATGTGATGATTTGATCTCCTTTCTCATTACAATGAACTTAGATTGCTTTTGGGTTGTGAAGAGTTGAAAAGTTTAACTAAGCCTATTCCATAATTTAATCTTAAGCATTTTCTTGATATTGATCTAGAAAAGATTTATATGTTTTGTGCGGAGAATTGCATTGAAAATCCCTATATTGCCAATTACCTAAAGAAAAGAAAGCAAATGGAAGATGATGAGAATACTAATGAAAGGGAAGAGACTTCCCAATATCCTCCTATTATTTCTTATGATGAATTAGGTAACGAGGAGGAGCTTTCTATTCAACTAATCTCATCAATAAGGAGCTCAAAGAGGAAGGTCGAACCCACACATAATGAGAAGAAAAAAAAGAAAAGAAGAAGCAACAAAGGTAGAAAGGTATCCCTCCCAAATGATGTTGCTCCTACTACTCATTGTGATGATGATAATTGCTATACTATTGGTGCTATCCATATTTTTTAATGATGAGAGTGATTATGCTTATGATACGAAGAGCCCAAGCTTGGGGAAGCTATGTTTGATGAGGATGAAATATTTGAGAATATATTTGCTGAAATTAATGTTTGTCCCAAGCTTGGGGATGCTATGTTTAATGAAGATGGTATTTTTAGCACCCCAAGTTTTGATATGCAAAGTTGTTATGATGATAGCATGCCTCCTACCTATGATGATTATATTGATGAAAGTGGGTTCGGAAGAGTGTCAACTTTAGGAAGTAGTGATCCCACTATTTTGGAGGATGTTGAATTTTATTGTGATTAATATGAAAGTGGATTTGGAAGAGTGTCAACTTTATTTAGTGATTCCACTATCTTGGGAGAGGTTTTAATCGATTATGATGAGAACAAAGTTGCTACCTATGATGATTATTGTGATGAAACTTATGCTATAAAAAGTAGTGATGATTATATTTGCAAATATTGTCATGATTATGATTACCCTTTTTCTGAACATTACTCTTTTAATGTGGAAACAATTTTTAGTGTTCAAGTCTTTTATGATACTCCCACTATACCGAATGAGAAGAATTTTGCTTATGAGGAGAGTAGTAAATTTTCTATGCTTGCAGATCATGAAAAGAATGCTTTAGGTGCTGGTTATATTGTTAAATTCATTCATAATGTTACTGAAAATTATTATGAGGGAGGAATATATGCTTGTAGGAATTGCAATAATGTCAAGTTTCCTCTCTGTGTGTTGAAAATCTTGAAGCTATGCTTGTTTTACTTTCCTATGCTAGTTGATTATTGTTCCCATAAGTTGTTTGCTCACAAAATCCCTATGCATAGGAAGTAGGTTAGACTTGAATGTGCTAGTCATATTATTCATGATGCTCTCTTTATGTTTCAATTCTTATCTTTTATGCGAGCATCATTGAAATCATCATGCCTAGCTAGGTTCGTTAAACGATAGCGCTTGTTGGGAGGCAACCCAATTTTATTTTAGTTTATTGCTTTTTGGTTCTGTTTAGTAATAAATAATCCATCTAGCTTCAGTTTAGATGTGGTTTTATGTTTTAATTAGTGTTTGTGCCAAGTGGAACCTTTGGGAAGACTTGGGTGAAGTCTTTATGATCATGCTGTAAAAAACAGAAACTTTAGCGCTCACGAGATTGGCTTCAACTTTTTACTGGAGAGTGCTATTTAGTTGATTATTTTTGCAGATTATTACTAGACAAATTCCTCAGGTAAAAAATTTATTTTAGAATTTTTGGAGTTCCATAAGTTTTCGTTAGTTACAGATTACTACAGACTGTTCTGTTTTTGACAGATTCTGTTTTCATTGTGTTGTTTGCTTATTTTGATGACTCTATGGCTAGTAAAATAGTTTATAAACCATAGAGAATTTGGAATACAGTAGGTTTAACACAAATATAAATAAATAATGAGTTCATTATAGTACCTTGAAGTGGTCTTTTGTTTTGTTTCGCTAACAGAGCTCACGAGTTTTCTGTTAAGTTTTGTGTTGTGAAGTTTTCAAGTTTTGGGTAAAGATTCGATGGACTATAGAATAAGGAGTGGCAATAGCCTAAGCTTGGGGATTACCAAGGCACCCCAAGGTAATATTCCAGGATAACCAAGCGTCTAAGCTTGGGGATGCCCCAGAAGGCATCCCCTCTTTCGTCTTCGTTCATCGGTAACTTTACTTGGAGCTATATTTTTATTCACCACATGATATGTGTTTTGCTTGGAGCGTCATTTTATTTTCTTTAGCTTTGATTGATGTTTGAATAAAATATCAAGATCTGAAATTATTAAATTGGAGAGTCTTCACATAGTTGCATAAATATTCGACTACTCATTGATCTTCAATTATATCTTTCATGATAGTTTTTTTATTGCTCTAGTACTTCACTTATATCTTTTAGAGCATGGTGGTAGTTTTATTTTGGAGAAATATATGAACTCTCATGCTTCACTTAGATTATTTTGAGAGTCTTAAATAGCATGGTAATTTGCTTAAATAATCCTAATATGCTAAGCATACAATATTTGTAAGAATTCTTATGAGTGTGTTGAATACTAAGAGAAGTTTGATGCTTGATGATTGTTTTGAGATATGGAAGTAGTAATATTAGAGTCATGCTAGTTGAGTAATTGTGAATTTGAGAGATACTTGTGTTAAAGTTTGTGATTCCCGTAGCATGCACGTATGGCGAACCGTTATGTGATGAAGTCGGAGACTGATTTATTTATTGCCTGTCTTCCTTATGAGTGGCGGTCGGGGACGAGCGATGATATTTTCCTACCAATCTATCCCCCTAGGAGCATGCGCGTAATACTTTGCTTTGATAACTTGTAGATTTTTGCAATAAGTATATGAGTTCCTTATGACTAATGTTGAGTCCATGGATTATACGCACTCTCACCCTTCCACCAATGCTAGCCTCTCTAATATGGCACACCTTTCGCCATTATCATACACCAACCATATACCTTCCTAAAACAGACACCATACCTACCTATCATGGCATTACCATAGCCATTCCGAGATATATTGCCATGCAACTTTCCACCGTTCCTTTTATTACGACACGCTCCATTATTGTCATATTGCTAGCATGATCATGTTGTTGACATCGTATTTGTGGCAAAGCCACCGTTCATAATTCTTTCATACATGTCACCCATGAGTCATTGCACATCCCGGTACACCGCCGGAGGCATTCATATAGAGTCATATTTTGTTCTAAGTATCGAGTTGTAATTGTTGAGTTGTAAGGAAATAAAAGTGTGATGATCATCATTATTAGAGCATTGTCCCAGCGAGGAAACGATGATGGAGACTATGATTCCCCCACAAGTCGGGATGAGACTCTGGACGAAAAATAAAAAAAAGGGAAAAAGAGGCCATAAAAAAAGAGAAAAGGCCCAAATAAAAAAAAATAACAAAATGAGAGAAAAAGAGAGAAGGGACAATGCTACTATCCTCTTACCACAGTTGTGCTTCCAAGTAGCACCATGTTCTTCATATAGATTGTCTCCTATGTTGTCACTTTCATATACTAGTGGGAATTTTCATTATATAACTTGGCTTGTATATTCCAACGATGGGCTTCCTCAAAATGCCCTAGGTCCTCCTGAGAAAGCGAGTTGGATGCACACCCACTTAGGTTCTTTTGTGGAGCTTTCATATGCTTATAGCTCTAGTGCATCCGTTGCATGGCAATCCCTACTCACTCACATTGATATCTATTGATGGGCATCTCCATAGCCCGTTGATACGCCTAGTTGATGTGAGACTATCTTCTCCTTTTTGTCTTTTCCACAACCACCATTCTATTCCACATATAGTGCTATGTCCATGGCTCATGCTCATGTAGTGCGTGAAGATTGAAAAAGTTTTGAGAATGTCAAAAGTATGAAACAATTTCTTGGCTTGTCATCGGGGTTGTGCATGATTTAAATACTTTGTGTGGTGAAGATAGAGCATAGCCAGACTATATGATTTTGTAGGGATAACTTTCTTTGGCCATAACATTTTGAGAAGACATAATTGCTTAGTTAGTATGCTTGAAGTATTCTTATTTTTATGTCAATATTAAACTTTTGTCTTGAATCTTACTAATCTGAATATTCATATCACAACTGAGAAGAATTACAATGAAATTATGCCAACTAGCATTCCACATCAAAAATTATCTTTTTATCATTTACCTACTCGAGGACGAGCAGGAATTAAGCTTGGGGATGCTTGATACGTCTCCAACGTATCTATAATTTTTGATTGTTCCATGCTATATTACTATGTGTTTTGAATGATTATGGTCTTCATTATACACTTTGATATTATTTTTGGGACTAACCTACTAACCGGAGGCCCAGCCCATATTGCTGTTTTATTGCCTGTTTCAGTATTTCGAGGAAAAGGAATATCAAGCGGAGTCCAAACGGAATGAAACCTTCGGCATCGTGATTTTTTGGAAGAATATCATCCTGGAGGCTTGGAGATCAAGTCAGAAGACCCTCGAGGAGCCCAGGAGATAGGTGCGCCCCCTGTCTCGTGGACCCCTCGAGCACCCCCCAACCGACTTCTTTCGCCTATATATTCCTACGTACCCTAAAAACATCAAATATCAAGATAGACCGGGAGTTCCGCCGCCGCAAGCCTCTCTAGCCACCAAAAACCTCTCGGGAGTCCGTTTTGGCACCCTACCGGAGGGGGAATCCATCACCGGTGGCCATCTTCATCATCCCGGCGCTCTCCATGACGAGGAGGGAGTAGTTCACCCTCGGGGCTGAGGGTATGTACTAGTAGCTATGTGTTTGATCTCTCTCTCTCGTGTTCCTTCTATGGCACGATCTTGATGTATCCTGAGCTTTGCTATTGTAGTTGGATCTTATGATGTTTCTCCCCCTCTACTCTCTTGTGATGAATTGATTTTCCCCTTTGAAGTTATCTTATCGGATTGAGTCTTTTATGAGAACACTTGATGTATGTCCTGCCGTGTTTATCTGTGGTGACAATGGGATATCATGTGCCTCTTGATGTATGTTTTGGTGACCAACTTGCGGGTTCCGCCCATGAACCTATGCATAGGGGTTGGCACACATTCTTGACTCTCCGGTAGAAACTTTGGGGCACTCTTTGAAGTACTTTGTGTTGGTTGGATGAATCTGAGATTGTGTGATGCATATCGTATAATCATGCCCATGGATACTTGAGGTGACAATGGAGTATCTAGGTGACATTAGGGTTTTGATTGATTTGTGTCTTAAGGTGTTATTCTAGTACGAACTCTTTTATAGATTGATCCGAAAGAATAGCTTTGAGGTGGTTTCGTACCCTACCATAATCTCTATGTTTGTTCTCCGCTATTAGTGGCTTTGGAGTGACTCTTTGTTGCATGTTGAGGGATTGTTATATGATCTATCGGTGTTATTATTGTTGAGAGAACTTGCACTAGTGAAAGTATGAACCCTAGGCCTTGTTTCCTATCATTGCAATACCGTTTACGCTCACTTTTATCATTAGTTACCTTGCTGTTTTTATTATTTCAGATTACAAAAACCTATATCTACTATCTATATTGCACTTGTATCACCATCTCTTCGCCGAACTAGTGCACCTATACAAGTTACCACTGTATTGGGTGTGTTGGGGACACAAGAGACTCTTTGTTATTTGGTTGCAGGGTTGTTTGAGAGAGACCATCTTCATCCTACGCCTCCCACGGATTGATAAACCTTAGGTCATCCAGTTGAGGGAAATTTGCTACTGTCCTACAAACCTGTGCACTTGCAGGCCCAACAACGTCTACAAGAAGAAGGTTGTGTAGTAGACATCACATATCTACCTATGTATTGAGTAAGATCCTTCAAGTAAGTTGTCAATATCGCATGCAATAAAAATTGCTCTCTAAATATGTATGATCTATTAGTGTGGAGAAAATAAGCTTTATATGATCTTGTGATATGGAAGCAATATACGGACTGCATAATAAAGGTCCTATCACAAGTGGAAATATAAAGTGACGTTCTTTCGCATTAAAATTTTGTGCACCCAACTATAAAAGCACATGACAACCTCTGCTTCCCTCTGCGAAGGGCCTATGTTTTATTCTTGTCTTATACCTTATACAAGAGTCATGGTGATCTTCACCTTTCCTTTTTACATTTTATCCTTTGGCAAGCACATTGTGTTGGAAAGATCCTGATATATATATACATATACATATATATATATATCCAATTGGATGTAAGTTATCATGAACTATTATTGTTGACATTACCCTTGAGGTAAAAGGCTGGGAGGCAATACTATAAGCCCCTATCTTTCTCGTAATGCGATTAAAGCTTTGAACCCACAAATATCACGTGAGTGTTAGCAATTGTGAAAGATTAAATGATAGTTGAGTATGTGGAGTTTGCTGAATCAAAGCTCTTACATAGACCCTTCCGAAAATAAGACGAATTGCAATTGTTTGATGACTAAGAGCACGGTTTGTTAGTTTTCAAGAAAGTTTATGATCTATACTTTAACATGTGAATAGCTTGTTACTTGATCATGAGAAGTTTTATGAGTTGAGCTACTGTTATGATATATAATGATTCTATAAAAAGTTTTTGAAACTATCATTGATCAAACTTAAGAACTTGCTAGCATTCACACTTCATAAATTATTTCTTTTATCATTTACCTACTGGAGGACGAGCAGAAATTAAGCTTGGGGATGCTGATACGTCTCCAACGTATCGATGATTTATGAAGTACTCATGCCATGTTTACTATTGTTTTATATGATTTTGGTATGATTGAGGGAGTCCTGGACTAGGGGGTCTCCGGACAGCCGGACTATATCCTTTGGCCGGACTGTTGGACTATGAAGATACAATATTGAAGACTTCATCCCGTATCCGGATGGGTCTCTCCTTGGCGTGGAAGGCAAGCTTGGCAATACGGATATGTAGATCTCCTCCCTTGTAACCGAAGTCAGTAACCCTAGCCCCCCTCCGTCTATATAAAGCTGGAGGGTTTAGTCCGTAGGACAACAACAATCATACCATAGGCTAGCTTCTAGGGTTTAGCCTCTACGATCTCGTGGTAGATCAACTCTTGTAATACTCATATCATCAAGATCAATCAAGCAGGAAGTAGGGTATTACCTCCATCGAGAGGGCCGAACCTAGGTAAACATCGTGTCCCCTGCCTCCTGTTACCATCCACCTTAGGCCGCAGTTCGGGACCCCCTACCGAGATCCGCCGGTTTTGACACCGACATTGGTGCTTTCATTGAGAGTTCCACTGTGCCGTCACCGTAAGGCTTGATGGATCCTTCGATCATTGGTAACGACGCGATCCAGGGTGAGGTTTTCCTCCCCGGACAGATCTTCGTATTCGGCGGCTTCGCACTGCGGGCCAACTCGCTTGGCCATCTGGAGCAGATCAAGAGCTACGCCCCTGGCCACCAGGTTAGGTTCGGAAACTTAAACTACACTGCCGACATCCGCGGGGACTTGATGTTCGACGGATTCGAGCCCGTGCTAGGTGCACCGCACCATCAGGACGAGCATGATTTAGCTCTGCCGTTGGACAGTGTTCGGGAGATCACACCTGCAACTACTCCGGCCCTCAATCCGGAGCAAATTGCGCCATCCGAGGGCGGGCGGATAGACCCCGCCGTGGAGGCCGCACTCCCAGTGGCGATAGAGCCGAATACTGACTTCACCCCTTACGAGAGCCGTGTTGCCGAACCATCGGATTCGTCCCCGGCCACGGGCTCCGAGCCGCCTGCGTCCGTGCCTATCGAATCCGATTGGGCACCGATCATGGAGTTTACCTCTGCGGATATCTTTCAGCACTTGCCTTTTGGCGATGTGCTAAATTCATTAAGGTCCCTCTCTTTGTCAGGAGAACCTTGGCTGAACTATGTCCGGCTAGGATGGGATGCGGACGACGAAGAAATTCGCTACCCACCCACCACCCACTTAGTAGCCACTATCGACGATTTAATCGACATGCTCGATTTCGACTCCGAAGACATCGACGGCATGGACGACGATGCAGGAGAGGAAGAGGAACCATCGCCCACAGGGCGCTGGACAGCCGCTTCATCAGATGACACATGGTGGATACACCCAAAGAAAACAATGATGAGGGACGGAAGGATGCAGCGAAGGATAGCTCCCTCGAGAAGCAAACAAAGCGTCGGCATAGGCGCCGCTCCAAATCCCGCCTCGGCAAGAACAGCGATAACAACGCAAGAGAAAATAACACCCCAGTCGACTCCATAGGGAACAATGACCACATTGACCCAGCGGCAGAGCAGGACGAACCAGCAAATGGCGAACATAGTAACAGATCCGCTGTCCGAACACGACGACGCCGAGGACAAAGCTCATCAACCTCCCTCCGGAGAGGACAACAGTCCGGACGAAGATGCACAGATCATGCCGGAAAGGCACTTGGAAAAGAGAACCTCCACAGAAGGCTTATTGCCACTGCGAGGAGTCTAAAGAAGCAGAAGCAAAGGCTTAAGGCCACGCAGAATACGCTCAACAGTAGATGGAACAAAGTGCTCGACAATGAAGAAAAGTATGGTGGTAGTTATCACACAAAGAGCTATCCAAAGCGCAAGCTGTTGCCTGAATTTGATGATGAGGCCTTAGAGCCCACACAGCCAAAGAATAAAACGGTCGACCGGTCGGATCGACCACCTCGTGGCCGTGATAGGGCAGCCAACGATGCCGCACATAAGTCAACACACGATCTACGTGAGGACTTGCGCCAAAAATCCAGTATGACCAGATCCATCTATGGATCCAGGAAGCGCGCTCCGGCACAAAATCAAAACCGAATACTACAACCGTCCGAACGCCACGATACATCCAAATACAGGGGTGCCACACCCCCCCTATGTTTCACCGATGAGGTACTGGACCACGAATTTCCAGAAGGATTCAAACCAGTGAACATAGAGGCGTACGACGGAACCACAGAATCTGGGGTCTGGATTGAGGACTTTATCCTCCATATCCATATGGCTCGCGGAGATGATCTCCACACCATCAAGTACTTGCCCCTCAAGCTTAAAGGACCAGCTCAGCAATGGCTGAAAAGCCTCCCCGAAAACTCAATTGGAAGTTGGGAGGAGCTTGAGGATGCTTTTCGGGCTAATTTTCAAGGGACCTATGTCCGACCTCCGGATGCAGACGATTTAAGTCATATAATTCAACAGCCCGGAGAGTCAGCCCGAAAGCTTTGGAATAGATTTCTCACTAAGAAGAACCAAATCGTCGAGTGCCCAGACGCCGAAGCCTTAGCAGCTTTCAAACACAGCGTCCGAGATGAATGGCTCGCCAGACACCTCGGCCAAGAAAAACCGATAACAATGGCATCCCTGACAAGCCTCATGACCCGCTTTTGCGCGGGCAAAGATAGCTGGCTAGCCCATCGTAGCACTAGCGACCCAGGCACATCCGAAGTCAAGGATGGCAATGGAAAACCACGACGCAGTAAAAGCAAGCGTCGAAATAAAGAAGACAACCCAGATAACACGGCGGTAAACGCCGGATTCAGGGGCTCGACCAGGTCAGCAGAAAAAGCCTTTCAAGGGCAGCAGAGATGGACCGTCCAGCCTAAACAAAATTCTGGACAAACTATGTCAGATTCATGGCACCCCCGATAAACCTGCGAATCACACCCACAGAGAATGCTGGGTCTTCAAGTAGGCCGGTAAGCTAAACGCCGAACACAAGGGGAGGGAGACACCAAGTGAAGACGAGGACGAGCCTCGCCAGCAAAGCACTAGGGGACAGAAAAATTCCCACCAGAGGTCAAAACAGTGAACATGATCCATGTGACAAAGAGGAGGAGCAAACATGCACTCTGAGACACACGTGCCGCAGAGCCCGTCACCCCTAAGTTCAACCCCTGGTTGGCCTGCCCGATCACTTTTGATCGCAGGGATCACTTGACAAGCATCTGGAACGAAGGATTGGCTGCCTTGATGTTAGACCCAATAATAAACGGATACCATCTCAAACGAGTCCTTATGGATGGCGGCGGTAGTCTAAATCTGATATATCAGGACACAGTCCGCAATATGGGGATAGACCCGACAAAAATCAGCCACAGTAATACTACCTTCAAGGGAGTAATACCAGGCCCAGAGGCCCGCTGCACGGGCTCGCTAATACTAGAGGTTGTATTCGGTTCTCCCGACAACTTCCGAAGCGAAAAGTTAACTTTCAACATCGCTCCATTCCGAAGCAGCTATCAAGCACTACTCGGAAGAGCAGCTTTTGCTCGTTTTAACGCAGTACCGCATTACGCTTCTCTCAAGCTTAAGATGCCCGGTCCACGTGGCACCATCACAGTTAGTGGAAACATTGAGCGTTCCTTACACGGGGAAGAATGTGCGACGGCTTTAACAGCCGAACACTAAACGACCCCTCCAACCAGAATAAATGACCGGTTGTCAAGACCGCGGACACGGCTAGATGAGTCTGGCGCATTACTAGCTATAACATCTTAGATAAACACGATAGTGGTTTGATGATTATAACCCCATAGACAGTACCAGGGGCTTCCCGCGTGTAAACATGGCTAGTTCGGCTCAACTTTACTTATCTTGAATTTTAATGGTTTATTGAGAATAACCAATTTTTTGCACGACAACTTTCACCTAAGTTCTTCTCTTTTACAGATGACAATCGTGCTACACCCGTCCAGGATACGGCTGCGCGGAGACACGGTAGCGAGACATGCAGCAGGGACCCGCTCAAAGGTTTCTTTTTAGATTAAGACCCTGCGTAAACCTTTTTTACTGTCTCTTGTTGTTCACATCCTCCCGATACTCATTACAACCGAGAAGGATGCTGACGTTATTGGCATTTCTCCACGTCAGAATATTGCCCGCACCTGGACACTCGGGGTTCATTATCAAGGGCATTGTTCAGCCCGGCATACGTTATAAAGACCGAATACCTTAGGGAGTGTTCGGCGTCATGAAGTTTGGCCTTATATGCATCAGCTCCGAATCATGTCTTTGGTCAAATGTTGGGTTTCCCGGCTCCCGTGTTTTGCTACCTTACGTTCCGTTCTATCGGCTAAGGAGGCACCGGGAGAACTGCTGCGATTGTGCCCTGGTTCATCCGGATGAGCACCTCAGTAGAGAAAGCCGAAAACTGACTGTCATGATAAAGCGCGAGACTGGTCAACCACTCGATGACTTAGCGGAATCTTAGGGATTCCTCCGCATTAACGAAGGGCCGTTTCCCGGTCAGGTATGTACGTGCCCCGTATTCGGACGAGCGCGGAAGTACGAGGGGCTATATAGTAGTCCCACCGTCAAACTCCTATGGCTAAGTGAAAGTGTTAAAGCAATATAGTCCGATTGCCTCGTTCGCTATGCTATCACATCCTTAATGGACCAAGACGTTGGATCAAGTGTGAACATGCATTTTTGCGAACACCCCCGCATTATTTGCGTGGGGGCTGAAGCCGACGACTGCAAACTTTCAGGTTATATACATATATACATAAACGGCCGCACAGGAGGCATCATAATACTTTCAGGCAAAAGTATAAACGCAGCCTTTATAATTTAATAAACATTGTTTTTACAATGGGAATACATGTCACTAGAACATAATATTCTTCGAGCACTGAGCCTCTATTGAACGAGTGCCTTCAAGGACTTCTTCAAAGTAGTGCTCGATAGATACTCGGCCCACGGTCGAACTCTGGGTTGCAATAGCGACGGCCTCCATCTCTGCCCAGTATGTCTTGACACGGGCGAGTGCCATCCGCGCACCCTCTATGCACGCCGACCTCTTCATAGCATCGATGTGCAGCACAACACCAAGGAACTGTTGCACTAAACTAAAATAACTATTCGGCCTTGGCCCTTCCGGCCACAGATGATCCACAACTGACCTCATGGCAAGCCCGGACAACCTATGGAGCTCGACCCACTCGGTCATTCGCTCATTCAACAGATGCGGACGCACTGGAACATTGAACTGCGACCAGGACAGCTTTTCCACTTCACGATCTTTTTGATCTTTGAAGTAGTCGGCCGCATCAGCAGCACTGGCTGCCAAATCCACGTATGTGTCTGCAGAGCTCCATAGTTGATCAAGAGGGGCGTACTTAGGATCTCCGAACTTCATCCGCAGCAAAAAGGGCTTCCCAGCCGCGATATCCCCGGCTTGACGTAGCTCCTCCTTCACCGCTCTCGATTTTAGAGCGGGTGTCCTTGGCCGCCACCGTGGCCTTCTCCAGGTCCATCGTCTTTGCTCGATTTTCATTTTCAAGAAGCTTGTAACGGTCGGCGGCATCCTTCAATTCAACAACCATCTTGGCTATTTCATCCTTGCTTTGGCAATGCGCCTCTTTCGGCTCTCAGCTCTTCGACCGCCTTTAGAGCAGCCGCATCACTCTTCCTGGCTTGTTCCTTCGCTCAGGCAAGTTCCGCCTGAAGGGTCTCCACGGCGGCAGCCTCATCAGCAGTCACAACATATTAAAGATATTAGCATCATGCTTCTCTTACTATGTGTTGATCACCGGAGAAATCACATACCATGTGCCTCGTCGAGCCGTTTGTTTACAAGCACGATGTCGGCATCTGCCGCATCAAGTTGCCGCTTTAGCTCGGCAAACTCAATAGTCCGGCTAGCCACCGGACCCTCCGCCACCTGCAGATGAAGGCGGCCTGATTAGGACTATGATCCTCTGTTTGCTGCCGTTCTCGACAGCAACTAGAGTCTCAGGGGCTACTATCTGCATAGGGCACACCTAACGTGTGCGGTACCGTAAAAACATACACTATTTCACGTACCTCAAAGCCTTTCAGCAGACTCATAAAAGCTTCATGCAACTTGCTTTCGGCGGATGAAATCCTCTCAACCACCGTACCCATTAGCGTACGATGTGCTTCTGAGATAGCCGCTTGCTCCAGAAGATCCTTCAGTGCGTCCGATCGCACACCGGACGGTTCCGGACTCTTTCTTTTGCTCTCTTTAGGAGCCAAATACTGAGGACTTCGGGTGGCCGGGGGATTACCCTCTGGCCTTGGCGGATCAGGAGAAACCCTTCGCGACGACACTTCAGCGTCGCCCGCCTCATGAGGCGGGGTGGCATGGGGAGGTGTTTCGCTCTCCATCATCTCCGGAAGAAGATCCCCCAAAGACGAACTCTGTCGAGAAGGGCTACGATCCGAACTACAAGATATATGCTTTGGTTATTGTCCTCAGAAGTAAAGCAGAATATTTTTACTATTAAGTGTTTCTTGTTTACTTACAGCTTGGTGGAGGGCTGACCCCCTTGCGGGCACTGTGCGGCAAGGGTACCCTCCGAGGCAGGACCCTCTGGCGAAGATTTCTTCCCCCGTTTGGAAACCATTGTTTGTGGGTCTTCAGAGGTGGTCCTCTTCCTTCCTTGGGGAGAGGGAATTTCAGATTCTTCTCCCCGGTTATCCTCCTTCGTGGAGGCGCTAATTCCCCTGGTTTGGATGAATAATGAGCGAGGCCCGCTTTCAGCCTCTTTATTCCCCCCTTTATCTTCCCCTGAGGGCGCCTGATAAGGCGCCGGCTCGAGCATTCTAGCCAAGATCGACCTCTTTGAGCCTTCGGAAGGGGCGAACACTGATCATCTTCGCCTTTGTTACCTAGTCCTGGTCAAAGAGCGACTTTTCAGAATGATGTTGTGATAAATAAAAAGACAGCATGTTCGGCCACGGGATTACTTACTTGGGTATCTGGACGATTGCAGCTCAGACCCGCATCCTCGATGGTGTCCAGACACCTTATTTGTGGTCCGAAGAACAATTTGTACATCTCTTCGAGCGTCATGCCGAGGAAGTGTTGAATAGCTCGCGGTCCTTCCGGGTTGAACTCCCACATACGGAGGGGTCGACGTTTGCAAGGCAGGACTCGACGAACTAGCATGACTTGTATTGCCGTGACCAGGCTGACATCTCTCTCGAGGAGATCTCGGATGCGACTTTGCAATATCGGCACATCATTTACTGGCCCCCAGTCCAACCCCTTGTTGATCCATGACGTCAGTTGTGGTGGGGGGCCCGAGCGAAAGGCAGGGGCGGCCAACCACTTGGTACCCCGGGGAGCTGTGATATAAAACCACTCCCGTTGCCATAAACTGGACACCTCCGGGAAGGAACCCTTTGGCCATGGAACATCGGCACCTTTGCTTATTATGGCACCTCCGCACTCTGCGTGTCGCCCCTCAATCATCTTTGGCTTCACATTGAAAGTCTTGAGCCATAGGCCGAAGTGTGGGGTAATGCGGAGGAAGGCCTCACACACGACGACGAACAATGAGATATGAAGGATGGAATCCGGGGCCAGGTCGTGGAAATCCAGCCCATAATAGAACATGAGCCCTCTAACAAAGGGATCTAGAGCAAAGCCTAGCCCTCGGAGGAAGTGAGAGATGAATACAACGCTCTCGCCGGGTTCGGGAGTGGGAATGACCTGCCCTCGAGCAGGCAACCTGTCTGATTTCGCCCGGTCAAATACCTGGCCTCTCTTAGCTTCTTGATGTCTTCCTCTGTGACAGAGGAAGGCATCCACCGACCTTGAAGGTTGGATCCGGACATGGTTGAAGGTCCGAAGCGCCTGACCTGAGCCTTGGGTGTTGAAACTCGAGGCGGGGGAAGGATTCAATTGAGTACGAGAGGAAAAAAGGACAGGCCTTGGCCTCTTTATAAGGAGGGTGAATATCAAGCGTCCTCCTCGTGGCCGTTTGGGACTTGCCTAAAATCGAGGAGTCATACCAACGGGCACTATTGGGTTACCCGCATCCGTATTGATGAGAATCCCGTAATAAGGGGGACACGATCTCTGCTTCGACAAGACATGCCAATAAAATCGCCTCGCAAAACGTGCGGTGGCAGGCTGATTGAGAAGAACGCTTCGAATAATGATCAGGCCGTGGTGTGATGTCACGTTATGGAAAGTCGTCAGCAGATTAGATTTGTGGAAATATTATTCTCTCTATGGTGGTATGTGGAACTTGTTTTGCAGAGCCGGACACTATCCTTGTGTTCAAGATCTTCTATGGAGTATTCGGAGGAAGAACCCGCCTTGCAATGCCGAAGACAAATCTGCGCGCCGGACTCATCGTCATTGAAGCCTGGTTCAGGGGCTACTGAGGGAGTCCTGGATTAGGGGGTCTCTGGACAGTCGGACTATATCCTTTGGCCGGACTGTTGGACTATGAAGATACAAGATTGAAGACTTCGTCCCATATCCGGATGGGACTCTCCTTGGCATGGAAGGCAAGCTTGGCAATATGGATATGTAGATCTCCTCCCTTGTAACCGACTCTGTGTAACCCTAGCCCCCTCCGTGTCTATATAAACCGGAGGGTTTAGTCCGTAGGACAACAACAATCATACCATAGGCTAGCTTCTAGGGTTTATCCTCTACGATCTCGTGGTAGATCAACTCTTGTAATACTCATATCATCAAGATCAATCAAGCAGGAAGTAGGGTATTACCTCCATAGAGAGGGCCCGAACACAGGTAAACATCGTGTCCCCGCCTCCTGTTACCATCCGCCTTAGACGCAGCTTGGGGACCCCTACTCGAGATCCGCGGTTTTGACACCGACAATGATTTGATTAGAACTAACTCGGATCAAGCGCCGCTTTCAGCAGAACTACCGTGGTGTTGTTTTTGTGCAGAAATAAAAGTTCTCGGAATGCGCTGAAAATCAACGGAGAATTTTTCTGGAAAATATAAAAAATACTGGAACAAAAATCTACCGGAGGGGAGTCCCGTGGGCCCCATGAGGGTGGGGGACGCGCCCCTGTGCCTCGTGGACTACCCGTGGGGCCCCCTGACTTGTTCTCGACGCTAACCTCTCCTATAAATACCCAAACCTCCAGAAATTAACCTAGATCGGAAGTTCCGCCGTCGCAAGCCTCTGTAGCCATGATAAATCAATCTAGGCCCTCTCGAGCACCCAGCCTCTGTAGCCATGATAAATCAATCTAGGCCCTCTCTAGCACCCTGCCGGAGGGGGCCATCATCACCGGAGGCCATGGAGGAGGATCCCGGAGGGGCCATCATCTCCATGAAGGCTAAGGACCAGAGGGAGAACCTCTCCCCATCTAGGGGGGAGGCCATGGAGGAGGAAGCATGATAATCCCCAAGTGCAAGGAATCATCTTAGCACTTTCCAAAGGTGGAAGTGATAAGTATGGAATGTCGAACCCACAAGGAGCTAAAGGTAAGATCAACATTCTCTCAAGCCCTATCTTCCACTGATATGACTCTACGTGCACCGGACGTTTACTTCCAGCTAGCAACAAGAAATAAAACTTCGTTGTGGGTATGAAGAGGATAACTTTGCATGGTATCAGAGAGCTAAAACATAAAAGTAGGTACTGTTATCATAAAGTTAGAATATATTACTTAGTGTTATAAATAGCAAGTGTGGAATGATGGTGGATCGGTGTGCGGAATTGTCCTAGGCAATTGTTAACAAGACCGGCAATCACTATTGCAGTTTCATATGAGGGAGAGGCATAAGCTAACATACTTTCTCTACTTGGATCATATGCACTTATGATTGGAACTCTAGCAAGCATCCGCAACTACTAAAGATCATTAAGGTAAAACCCAACCATAGCATTAAAGCATTAAGTCCTCTTTATTCCCATACGCAACAATCCCTCTTACTCGGGTTTGTGCTTCTGTTCACTCACCAACCCACTATAAGCGAATCATGAACGTATTGCAACACCCTACAGCGGGAATCCCTCACACTTGCGCGACACAGAGGGCACCAAAGGGCATCACCAAAATAAAACATACAACTCATACCAATCTAGATCATAAATCAACCCAAAGACAAAAGATATCTACTCAAAACATCATAGGATGGCAACACATCATTGGATCATAATATGTGGCATAAAGCACCATGTTCAAGTAGGGGATTACAACGGTGTGCGGGAGAGTGGACCGCGTAAAAGAGATGATGATGGTGATGATGATGGTGATGTTGATGAAGACGATCACCGTGGCGATGATTCACCTCCCGATGGCACTCCGGCGCCACCGAAAGAGAGGAGGAGAGGTTCTCCCCCTTGTGCTTCTTCCTCCATGGCCTCCACCTTCTGGTCCTTGGCCTTCATGGTGATGAAGACCCCTCCGGGATACTCCTCCATGGCCATCGGTGATGATGGCCCCCTCCGACAGGGTGCCGGAGAGGGCCCCGATTGGTTTTTCGTGGATACAGAGGCTTGCGGCAGCGGAACTTCAGATCCAATCTCTGTTCTGGAAGTTTTAGGGTACGAGAGTATATATGGGTGCAGGAGGTACGTCGGTGGACTTCCGGGCTGGCCACGAGGTATGGGGGCGCGCTCCAAGGGGGTGGGCGCGCCCCCCACCCTCGTGGGCAGCCCGGGACTCCCCTGGTGAGCTTCTGGTACTCCATGGGCTTCTTCTGGTCCAAAAATAGGTTCCGTGGAGTTTCATGTCTTTTGGACTCCGTTTGATATTTCTTTTCTTCAAAAAACCTTTGAAATAGGCTAAAAACAGAATTACAGGTTGGGCCTCCAGCTAATAGGTTAGTCCCAATAATAATATAAAAGTGGAAAATAAACCCCAGTATTGCCAGACACAGTAGATAATATAGCATGGAGCAATCAAAAATTATAGATACGTTGGAGACGTATCAGGCATCCCCAAGCTTAACTCCTGCTCGTCCTCGAGTAGGTAAATGATAAAAAGATAATTTTTGATGCGGAATGCTAGTAAGTGCTTAAGTTTGATCAATGATAATTCCAATCACTTTTTCTAGCATCAATATGTGTCATAATAGCAGCTTATCTCATAAAACTTTTCATGATCAAGTAACAATCTATTCACAATGTCAAGCATGGTTCGTAAACTTCATTGAGAACTAACAAACTATAATCTCGATCATTGAAGCAATTGCAATTTATCATAACATCGAAGAGTCAAGAATAGAGATTTTCAGCAAGTTCACATACTCAACTATCATATAGTCTTCTACAATTGCTAACACTCACGCAATACTTGTGGTTATGGAGTTTCAAATTAACACCGAGAAAGATAGGGCTTATTGTGTTGCCTCCCACCGTATTCACCTTTAGGTGATGTCAACAATAATAGCCCATGCTAAATTACATCCAATTGGATATATATATATATATATATATATATATATATATATATATATCATTATCTTTCAAACACAAGGAGCTTGCCAAAGGATAAAATGAAAAAGGGAATGGTGAGGATCACCTTGACTCAAGCATAAAGTAAAAACATAAAGTAAAAGATAGGCCCTTCGCAGAGGGAAGCAGAGGTTGTCATGCTGCGTTTAGGGTTGATGCACAAAATCTTAATGCAAAAGAACGTCACTTTATGTTGCCCCTTGTATGTGGACCTTTATTATGCAGTCCGTCGCTTTTATTACTTCCACAACAAGTTCGTACAAATCTTATTTTCTCTGCACTAATAAGTCATGCATATTTAGAGAGCAATTTTTATTGCTTGCACCGATGACAACTTACTTGAAGGATCTTAATCAATCCATAGGTAGGTATGGTGGACTCTCATGGCAAAACCGGGTTTACGGTATTTGGAAGCACAAGTAGTATCTCTACTTGGTGCAAGGGATTTGGCTAGCATGAGGGAGAAAGGCAAGCTCAACATGTTTGGAAGGTCAATGACAATATACTTTAACTGAGATGTCGGAAAACATAAACCATGACGTTGTCTTCCTTGTCCACCGTCAACTCTTTTAGCATGTCATACTTAATGAGTGCTTCACAATCATAAAAGATGTCCAAGATAATATATTTGTATGTGAACCTCTCTTTCCTTATTACTTCCTATTAATTACAACGATGACCAAAACTACGTTTGCCAATTCTCAACAACTTTTATGCCTCATACTTTCTATGTGTGAAGTCATCACTAACCATGTTATAAGCAGATGAAACATATAAAAGTTCAGATTTATGACATTCAATTCATTCCCCATTTACTCATAGGATATATA
Organism: Aegilops bicornis; assembly: GCA_021605145.1. Taxonomy (NCBI): domain Eukaryota; kingdom Viridiplantae; phylum Streptophyta; class Magnoliopsida; order Poales; family Poaceae; genus Aegilops; species Aegilops bicornis. Next base: position 239,484,359 of record CM038674.1, on the reverse strand, counting down.
TGAAGCACATGAGTAAATGACAAACTACTCTAAAAGATATGAGTGAAAGACACTGAGTAGTCAAATAATTAACTAGCCATGGGAGGGTTCCTTTTCTATTCAAAATTTCAGATCCAATGATTTTATTCAAACATCAAGTAAAACAAAATAAAAATGACATTGCAAGGATAGCACAACTCATGTGAAGAAGCAAAAACTTAGGCTCAACCGATACTAACCGATAGTTGTTGAAGAAGAAAGGTGGGATGCCTAACGGGGCATCCCCGAGCTTAGATGCTTGAGACTTCTTGGAATATTATCTTGGGGTGCCTTGGGCATCCCCAAGCTTGAACTTTTATATCTCCTTAATTCCTCTCATATCATGGTTTCTCTTTTTATTAAAAGCTTCATCCACACCAAACTCAAGAAGAACTCGTGAGATAGGTTAGTATAAACCAATGCAAAACCTTATCATTTTCTACTGTAACAAAACACTAAAATTATTATTCAACATTGCATACTAAATGTCTCTGCATATTTAATACTCCTATCCTCAAATAGAATCATTAAACAAGCAAACATATGCAAACAATGCAAACATAACAGCAATCTGTCAAAACAGTACAGCCTGTAAAGAATGCAAGAGTATCAATACTTCCCTAACTCCAAAAATTATGAGAGAAAATTCCCACTGTAGTATATTTATCAGAGCTCATTATGCAAAAAGTTTCAACATTATATCATGCTCTTACTTTTCTAGGAAATTTTTGCAACAGAGGTAAACTTTCTGTTTTCAAACAGCAACATGTATAATAGCAAAATAAGCATGGTAAAGGCTATCCTTGACATTTTTATTGAAAATAAAGACGCAAAACACTATTATAAATAGAAGCTAGCTAATACTAACAAAATAAAATTACGCTCCAAGTAAAACACATATCATGTGACGAATAAAAATATAGCTTCGAGTAAGGTGTACCGATAGTTTCGAAGACGAAAGAGGGGATGCCTTCCGGGGCATCCCCAAGCTTAGGCGCTTGAGTATTACTTGAATATTACCTTGGGGTGCCTTGGGCATCCCCAAGCTTAGGGTCTTTCCACTCTTTATTCTCCTCATATCGATATCTCACCCAAAACTTGAAAACTTTAATCACACAAAACTTAGCCAAACTTCGTGAGATAGGTTAGTATGATAAAGAGCAAACCATTCACTTTGGTACTGACAAATACAAGGTTCATAATTTTTTTCACACAATGCCTACTGTAACATATCATTTCTATAAATTATATTGAGAAATATAAGCCATAGAAACTAGAAAACAAGCAGACTATGCAATGAAAACAGAATCTGTCAGAAACAGAACAGTCTGTAATGATCTGAACAATAACCATATTTCTGCTACTCCAAAAATTATGAAATAAATTGGTGGGCGTGAGGAATTATTATATTAATCATCTGCAAAAATAATCAACTCAAAATCACTCTTCTGTAAAAAATGACATCTATTCTCATGAGCGCAAAGTTTCTGTTTTTTACAGCAAGATCACATTAACTTTCACCCGAGTCTTCCCAAAGGTCTTACTTGGCACTTTATTGAAACAAAAGATATAAAACATGATTACTACAGTATCTTAATCATGTAAACACTAAAAAACAGTAAGGGTAAATATTGGGTTGTCTCCCAACAAGCGCTTTTCTTTAATGCCTTTTAGCTAGGCATGATGATTTCAATGATGCTCACTTTAAAGATAGGAATTGAAACACGAAGAGAGCATCTTGAAGAATATGACTAGAATATTTAAATATAACACACTTCCTATGCCTAGGGATTTTGTGAGCACACAACTTATGGGAACTAGAATCAACTAGCATAGGAAGGCAAAACAAGTATAACTTCAAAACTTTAAGCACATAGAGAGGAAACTTAATATAATTGCAACTCCTACAAGAATGTATTCCTCCCTCATAATAATTTTCAGTAGTATCATGGATAGCAACTTTGTACTCATACTCAATTGGAACCTCTTCCGAAATAGTGGAATCATTACTAGCTAAAGTTGACACTCTTCCGAATCCACTTTCATAAATATCACATTAAGATTTCAACATCCTCCAAAATAGTGGGATCACTAATTCCTAAAGTTGACACTCTTCCAAACCCACTTTAAATGATAGTATTATTCATACTCCAAAAGGTATAAGTGAAGTTCATGGAGCATTCTACAACTCACCTATATCCAAGCTCAAAATGTATAAGTGAAGCACATGAAGCATTCTATAAAACCATACTCAAAAGATTTAAGTGAAGCACAAAGAGTAATTCTATAAGATCATACTTAAAAGATTTAAGTGAAGCATATGAAGTATTATATAAATGAATGAAGGGATATCTCATGCTAGCATGATTCTTGAAGAAAAGGAAAAACACAAAGGACACAAATCATGCGAACAAAACAAAAACCGAGGTATACCGATATTTGTTGAAGAAGAAAGATGGGATGCCAACCGGGGCATCCCCAAGCTTAGATGCTTGAGTATCCTTTGAAATATGTACTTTGGGTTCCTTGGGAATCCCCAAGCTTTAACTCTTGCTTCTCTTTATTCTTCTCATATTGATAGCTCCTTGACCTTCGGACACTTCATCCACACAAAACTTTAACAAAAACTTGTGAGATCCGTTAGTGTAATAAAGCAAATTACTACCTTTAGGTACTGTAATGAACTCATTCTTTATTTGTATTGATGTTAAATCTACTGTATTCCAACTTATATATGGTTCATACCTTCCGATACTACTCATAGATTCATCGAAATAAGCAAACAACACACGCAAAACAGAATCTGTTAAAAACAGAACAGTCTGTAGTAATCTGGAAGTTTGCCAAACTTCTGTAACTCCTAAAATTATAAACTAAACTTGAAAATTTGAAAATCTGTACAGAATTAATGTGCAAAAATTTTCAGACCCATTTGACTTTCCAGTAAAAAATGTAAATTCACGCACTACAGCCAAAGTTTCTGTTTTTGTTTTGCACATAGTAAACAAGCAACATAATCAGGCTTGGCACATTATTTTTATAATACAATGAATATATACAAGGGGATAATTATTTACAGATAAACTTCCATGAAAAATTCTACATTGTTTCCGTGAGCATGAGCACAAGTGCTCAAGGTCGACCCTCACTTCTTCAATGCAAAACCTTCCAATCACTTCTCTTTTTGAAAACTTTTTAGGCATGAGAGGCAAGTAATAATTTTTTTTGTATTTTCATTTTTAAATTTTTTTGTACACAACTAAACATAAACAAAAAGGAAAAATAAAATCTACTTAGTGAAGGAAGCAAACAAGCACACACGAGAATATCAACCCCACGCTATTGCTCCCAGGCAACGGCGCCAGAAAAGAGCTTGATAATCCCCAAGTGCAAGGAATCATCGTAGCACTTTCCAAAGGTGGAAGTGATAAGTATGGAGTGTCGAACCCACAAGGAGCTAAAGGTAAGATCAACATTCTCTCAAGCCCTATCTGCCACTGATACGACTCTACGTGCACCAGGCGTTTGCTTCCAACTAGCAACAAGAAATAAAACTTCGTTTTGGGTATGAAGAGGATAACTTTGCATGGTATCGGAGAGCTAAAACATAAAAGTAGGTACTGTTATCATAAAGTTAGAATATATTACTTAGTGTTATAAATAGCAAGTGTGGAATAATGGTGGATCGGTGTGCGGAATTGTCCTAGGCAATTGTTAACAAGACCGGCAATCACTATTGCAGTTTCATATGAGGGAGAGGCATAAGCTAACATACTTCCTATACTTGGATCATATGCACTTATGATTGGAACTCTAGCAAGCATCCGCAACTACTAAAGATCATTAAGGTAAAACCCAACCATAGCATTAAAGTATCAAGTCCTCTTTATTCCCATACGCAACAATCCCTCTTACTCGGGTTTTTGCTTCTGTTCACTCACCAACCCACTATAAGCGAATCATGACCGTATTGCAACACCCTACAGCGGGAATCCCTCACGCTTGCGCGACACGGAGGGCACCAAAGGACATCACCAAAATAAAACATACAACTCATACCAATCTAGATCATAAATCAACCCAAAGACAAAAGATATCTACTCAAAACATCATAGGATGGCAACACATCATTGGATCATAATATGTGGCATAAAGCACCATGTTCAAGTAGGGGATTACAGCGGTGTGCGGGAGAGTGGACCGCAGAAATAGATGATGATGATGGTGATGATGATGGTGATGTTGATGAAGACGATCACCGTGGACGATGATTCCTCCCGATGGCACTCCGGCGCCACCTAAGAGAGAGGAGGAGAGGTTCTCCCCTTGTGCTTCTTCCTCCATGGCCTCCACCTTCCGGGTCCTTGGCCTTCATGGTGATGAAGACCCTCCGGATACTCCTCCATTGCCACCGGTGATGATGGCCCCTCCGCAGGGTGCCGAGAGGGCCCCGATTGGTTTTTCGTGGCTACAGAGGCTTGCGGCGGCGGAACTTCTGATCCAATCTCTGTTCTGGAAGTTTTAGGGTACGAGAGTATGTATGGGTGCAGGAGGTACGTCGGTGGACTTCCAGGCTGGCCACGAGGTAGGGGGCGCGCCCCAGGGGGGTGGGCGCGTCCCCCACCCTCGTGGGCAGCCCGGGACTCCCCTGGTGAGCTTCCGGTACTCCATGGGCTTCTTCTGGTCCAAAAATAGGTTCCGTGGAGTTTCGGGTCTTTTGGACTCCGTTTGATATTCCTTTTCTTCGAAACACTGAAATAGGCTAAAAACAGCAATTCTGGGCTGGGCCTTCGGTTAATAGGTTAGTCCCAAAAATAATATAGAAGTGGAAAATAAAGCCCAATATTGCCCGAAACAGTAGATAATATAGCATGGAGCAATCAAAAATTATAGATACGTTGGAGACGTATCAAAGCACAAGGGGGAGAACCTCTCCACTTCTCTCTCGATGGCGCCGGAGTGCCATCGGAGGGGAATCATCGCCGCGGTGATCGTCTTCATCAACATCACCATCATCATCACCATCCTCATCACCATCCTCATCACCATCCTCATCTCTTTTACGCGGTCCACTCTCCCGCACCCCGCTGTAGTCCCTACTTGAACATAATGCTTTATGCCACATATTATGATCCAATGATGTGTTGCCATCCTATGATGTTTTGAGTAGATATCCTTTGTCTTTGGGTTGATTGATGATCTAGATTGGTACGAGTTGTATGTTTTATTTTGGTGCTGTCCTATTGTGCCCTCCGTGTCGCGCAAGCGTGAGGGATTCCCGCTATAGGGTGTTGCAATACGTTCATGATTCGCTTATAGTGGGTTGCTTGAGTGAAAGAAACATAAACCCGAGTAAGGGGGTTGTTGCATATGGGACAAAGGGGACTTGATGCTTTAATGTTATGGTTGGGTTTTACCTTAATGATCTTTAGTAGTTGCGGATGCTTGCTAGAGTTCCAATCATAAGTGCATATGATCCAATAAGAGAAAGTATGTTAGCTTATGCCTCTCCCTCATATGAAATTGCAATGACGACTACCCGTCTTGTTAATAATTGCTTAGGACAATTCCGCACACCGATCCATCATTATTCCACACTCGCTATTTATAATATTTAGTATTATATTCTAACTTTATGATAACAGCACCTACTTTTATATTTTATCTCTCTAATACCATGCAAAGTTATCCTCTTCATACCCATAACGTAGTTTTATTTCTCGTTTCTAGTTGGAGGCAAACGTCATGACGAGAGTCGTATCAAGGCGTATAGGGCTTGAGAGAATATTGATCTTACCTTTAGCTCCTTGTGGGTTCGACACTCCATACTTATCACTTCCACCTTCGTAAATTGCTACCATGATTCCCTGCACTTGGGGATTATCACTCTAATATCACCATCCTCATGTCTCAAAACAATCATAGAGTATCAAACTTCTCATAGCATTCAACGCACTTTATATGAAAGTTTTTATTATACCCATCTTGGATGCCCATCATATTAGGACTAGTTTTATAACCAAAGCAAATTACCATGCTGTTCTAAAAGGCTCTCAAAATAATGTAAGTGAAGCATGAGAAATCAATAATTTCTATAAAATAAAACCACCACCGTGCTCTAAAAAGATATAAGTGAAGCACTAGAGCAAAATTATCTAGCTCAAAGCACTAGAGCAAAATTATCTAGCTCAAAAGATATTAGTGAAGCACATAGAGTATTCTAATAAATTCTGAGTCATGCGTGTCTCTCCCAAAAGGTGTGTACAGCAAGGATGATTGTGGTAAACTAAAAATAAAATACTCAACAAGACGCTCCAAGCAAAACACATATCATGTGGTGAATGAAAATATAGCCTCAAGTAAAGTTACCGATAGACGAAGACGAAAGAGGGAATACCTTCCGGGGCATCCCCAAGCTTAGGATTTTGGTTGTCCTTGAATTTTACCTTGGGGTGCCTTGGTCATCCCCAAGCTTAGGCTCTTGCCACTCCTTATTCCCAAATCCATCAAATCTTTACCCAAAAACTTGAAAACTTCACAACACAAAACTTAAACAGAAAATCTCATGAGCTCCGTTAGTATAAGAAAATAAACCACCACTTTAAGTTACTATAACGAACTAATTATTTATTTATATTGGTGTTAAACCTACTGCATTCCAACTTCTCTATGGTTCATACCCCTCGATACTACTCATAGATTCATCAAAATAAGCAAACAACACACGCAAAACAGAATCTGTCAAAAACAGAACAGTCTGTAGTAATCTGACTTAATAGAATACTTATGGAACTCCAAAAATTCTGAAATAAATTGGTGGACGTGAGTAATTTGTCTATTAATCATCTAAAAAACAATCAACCTAAAAGCACTCTCCAGTAAAAAATGGCAGCTAATCTCGTGAGCGCAAAAGTTTCTGTTTTTTACAGCAAGATCGCAAAGACTTCACCCAAGTCTTCCCAAAGGTTCTACTTGGAACAAACACTAATTAAAACATAAAACCACATCTAAACATAAGCTAGATGCATTATTTATTACTAAACAGGAACAAAAAGTAAAAAAACAAAAATAAAATTGGGTTGCCTCCCAACAAGCGCTATCGTTTAACGCCCCTAGCTAGGCATAAAAACAAGAATAGATCTAGGTATTGTCATCTTTGGTACGCAATTTTTCAATTGTACACTCATAGCCCTTAGGAGGTTCTTTGTTTTTGTTAATGATCAAACTCCTAGGCAAGAAATCAAGAAATTCATTTGTAGCAAAAGGTTCCTTAATGATATCGAAAAAGTTGGGGTGAACACTTATTGATTTGAGGTCTTCATTTCCCTTAATAGAAGATTCACCCTTATTTTTAGGAACATAGGTAAGCTTAGCAACTTTGGTAGGAGGAGGATTTGAGGCATTTTTAACAGCAGAAAAAGCGGTCCCCAAGTTGGTAATAATATCTTCGAGTTTATCAATTCTAGTGGAATCTTGATCTATCTTCTCATTAACTATGGGTTCCTTTTCCCTAAGATTTTTAAGAGTAACTCCTACCTTAGATCCGTATTGGGTAATTTGATGGATCTTTTTATCCAAATTTTCGATTAACTCTATAGTGGCAATTTTATTTTCAATAATATCAAGCCTTTGCATCACATGTTCCAAAGTTAAAATAGTTCCATTAACCAAATGTAGCGACCTGACCCAAAATCGGTCAAGTCTCTGTGTCTGTACCATCCCAAGATCATGCTGGCACTCACAGTACATTGATGAAATGATCAAAGTTCAATCACACCTGAATTTATTACACGATTCTCATATCGAGTCTTTATTACAATAGAATAAATTCGTCAAGGCCAACTCATGAGAAATAAACTAAGTAAAGCTGCGGAAGCGTAGAAGAATAGCGAGTCCATCCGACTCAAAGGGCAATCGCCAAGCGCGGATCGTAGCCTCACTCCCGATCGAATAATCCTCCGCAACATAAGACGTTGCAGCCGGTAGGTCAGCATTTTGAATATGCCGGCAAGTCATGAAGAGAGAACAATAAAATATTACTATTACTATATGCAATTTGGTTGTGGGGCTCTAAGTTTCATCATTTTATAAAAGCCGCTTTTTCCCTACTACAGTGGACTTGCTTGCAAATACTACAAAATTGTTGGTAGTTATTGAGATGGTTCCGCCAACCAATGTCTCATTCCCAAATTATTAAGTCATAACCCCTCAATTAATTTATTAATTTCAGTGTTGAGATTTCCGAAATACTCCAAGTTCCAGAGGCTCAAATTGTCCGTAACCGGGGACACGGCTAATCGATTAGATCTGTTCTCTGCAGAGGTTTATGACTTTAACCGCAAGAATCGTTTCCTCCTTTTAAGTCTTCGCACTTCATGGTGTTTGAAGACGGGACGAACGAAAACAGGGTCTTCCGAAGAGTTCCTTCCGGCCACCGCCGGTGCCCATCCAATCCTACCGTTTCTTCTACATCTCGTAGCACCGTCCGCCGTAGTCACACCTAGGGTCGACCAAGCCAGAGCCCATAATGGCTTATGCGGCTGCATGTAAGCTTCCGTCAATGGGGTATCCATCCGCCTCTTCGTGGCTGGGTGAAGCTTTCCGCAAGATGTCATGGCGCTTTCTCCATGCATCCCGCCAACCACCGGTTCTCCAGGTGCCCGTCACAACCGCCCTCCACCCAAGAGTGAATTTCAAGTCCATCTTGATCTTGAAGTCATGGGGTTGTCATCATCTTTAAGACTCTCACATCTCCCTTATGAATTCACTCAACCAACCCCGCTTCACGAGCATAGCAAAAATAAACTACTTCGTCCCCGGGTCATGGTAACAAGGGAATTGGTTCATCCTACCTCATGATACTACTCAAGAACATAACTTCAAAATTTCACCCACTGCATGCATGGTGGGGAGGTAATTCTAATGCAATAAAAATCATAGGTACTGTAAAGAAACATGATCAATGACTTGCCTTGGTCGACGATCTTCGTAAGCTAGGGACTCGTGGTAGCAAGCTTCAAGACCGGAAATTCTACCGAGGCAAACAATAACCACAATAAGCATACAACATATGATCACTTACATAACAGCATAGTAATATGAAACACACAAAACAAACGAATCAAAACCCAAAGGAAACTCAAAGAAAACCAAATCAAAGTTTTCCTACTTCAAGCAACAACTAAAAATAGTTTTACATAACAAAAATTTTCTTAACAGAACCTAAGCATGGGTTTATGCTACCTAACATAAAAGGATTCATCAAGCAACTAGGAGCAAAAAGAATCACTTTAAAATCTATTATAAAACTCCTATTAGGCCTAAAGCAAATTCTAGTAGGAAAAATAAAATAAAAGTTTTATTTATTATAAATAAAAGTTCATGATCTAAAGTGATAGAAACTAACCTAGAATAATCTATCACATATGAAAAATAAATTTATTTGCTAACTAAAACAATAGGAAAACAGTAGCTAGTTAATTAATTAAGAATAACATGATTCTGATTAAAACTATTTTTTATTAATCCTAAAATGCCCAAATAAATTCCTACGGTTAGGTAATGTCAAAACAAAGTTGTGACAAAAGAATCACTAAAAAATAATTTTCCTAACACACTTTATAGCAGATTTACTATTCTGTCTAAATCTAAAATAAAGCAATTCTAAATAATTTTAACATAGCTAATTACATTTTCTACAGAAACTATAAGAAATTTCCAAACCAACAAAAAAAGAATCACTTAAAAATATTAAGTAGATTAAAAGATATGAATTTTTCAAATCTGAAACTATTCTGTTAAAACAGAAAACGAAAATAATAGAAAACGGGCTAATGGGCCTATCTAACGCTTCGGCGTAATATAACTAAAACGGGCCTAGGGTTTAAACGAATCGGCCGGTTCAACTAAAAACCCTAACTAAAAATAAACCGAACTAACCGGATAAAACTGAACTAACCGGTTTATTTGAAATAAACCTACCACTGGGGATCTAATCCACACCGCACACCTAGATCCAACGGGGAGGGGTCCGGCGACTTCATCGACGGGTCGACGGGCGACGGCGTTTCGGGCGGCGACGCCGGGCGGTTCGGTGGTCGGGGACGTCGGGGATCTCCGTGGGCGCGGCGCGACGAGGTGAGCTTCGGGGGGTCGTGAGCTCGGGGTGGGTGGGCCTGAACGGAGCTAATGGCGGCGGCGGCGGCTGTTGTTCGGCGATCGTGTCGTGCGAGAGGGAGGGGTTAGGCGAGGGGCGGCGAAGGAGGAGGATTCAACCCGGATCCCGTGGATCCCATGAGCGGCAACAAGCAGTGGTGGCGCGGGCGAGGAAGAGGGAGGTGGGGCCCGTGTCGGTGAGAGAGAGAGAGAGGATCGGGCGGGCGACCAGTCCCGAGGGTTTTTTGGGCGAGGGCGCTGGCGTGGGCCGGGCGCCGGGCCGGCTGGTGGCTGCGCCTGGTGGGCCTCGGCGCTGGCTGGGCCGGGGCTGGCCTGGCTGGCGCCTGGGTCCTCCTTTTTCTTTTTTTGTTTTTTTTTGAAAATAAAAACAGAGGTAAAATATATAGAATATAAATATTTTATATAGGACATATATATATCAAAATGATCAGGGGAATATTCCCTATCATTTGAACATTTTTCCAGGGCAAAAATCCAAACTTTATAAAAATCATTTTTTCAAAATTCCCAAATAAAATTCAAATTTGAATTCAAACTTTTTGGCAATGTTTTTCCTCCGATATTTTCGAGTGTCATGTTTACTCCTCTCATACTTTTTCTCAAGTATTTATCAGGCATAGTTTTTGAAATGATTTCCACTGCCAAAATTTTGAATTCAATTCCCAACAACTCCAAAACTTCTGAAACTTCAAATGCCACTCAAATTCAAACAGAATGCATAGATGCTTAGCTATAATTGTAAAACATTCCAAATAGGAAATTTGGGATGTTACACCAAAAGAGGTGGTGGTCCTAGCAAATATATCATAGCATTATAAGAATCAAAAGTATGGCTTCCCAGGAAATTCCTTCCGGTAATGGTGTGAAGAACATATCTATTCCAATGAGTGATGCCTACGTAAAAATTGTGAAGAAGAATGTAAGTGGATTGCTTTCTGGTAGATCTATTTTGAGCATTGCAAATTCTATACCAAGCATCTTTTAGATTTTCTCCCTCCCTTTGTTTAAAACTGAGAACTTCATTATCGGGAGTATTAACAATGATAGGAGGACTAGCCATGATGGTGCAACAAATCATCTAACACACGGATGCACAAGAAGCAAGCGAAAAGAGACGAACGGAAAAGGGGCGAAAGAAAAGACAAAGGTTTTCGAAAATCGTTTTAGAAGTGGGGGAGAGGAAAATGAGAGGCGAATGGCAAATAATGTAATGCGACGGAGAAGATTTTATGATGGGTACTTGGTATGTCTTGACTTGGCGTAGATCTCCCCAGCAATGGCGCCAGAAATCCTTCTTGCTACCTCTTGAGCATGCGTTGGGTTTTCCTTCAAGAGGAAAGGGTGATGCAGCAAAGTAGCATAAGTATTTCCCTCAATTTTTGAGAACTAAGGTGTCAATCCAGTAGGAGACAATGCGCAAGTCACCTAGTACCTGCACAAATAATCAAGAACCTTGCAACCAACACGATAAAGGGGTTGTCAATCCCTTCACAGCCACTCGCAAAAGTGAGATCTAATAAAGATAGTAAAGTAAATATTTTTGGTATTTTTGTTGTATAGATTGGAAAGTAAAGATTGCAAAATAGTAAACGAGATGCGATGTAAATAAAGGAGATGCAATATAATAATAAAGAGACTCGGGGGCCATAGGTTTCACTAGTGGCTTCTCTAAGATAGCATGTATTACGGTGGGTGAACAAATTACTGCCGAGCAATTGATAGAAAAGTGCGTAATTATGAAGACATCTAAGGCAATGATCATGAATATAGGCATCACGTCCGTGTCAAGTAGACCGAAATGATTCTGCATCTACTACTATTACTCCATACATCGACAGCTATCCAGCATGCATCTAGAGTATTAAGTTCATAAGAACAGAGTAACGCATTAGGCAAGATGACATGATGTAGAGGGATAAACTCAAACAATATGATATAAACCCCATCTTTTTGTCCTCGATGGCAACAATACAATACAATACATGCCTTGCTGCCCTCATCACATCGGGAAAGGACACCGCAAGATTGAACCCAAAGCTAAGCACTTCTCACATTGCAAGAAAGATCAATCTAGTAGGCCAAACTAAACTGATAATTCAAAGAGACTTGCAAAGATATCAAATCATGCATGTAAGAATTCAGAGAAGAACCAAATAATATTCATAGATAATCAAGTTTGTAAATCCACAATTCATCGGATGTTGGCAAACACATCGTAAAAGAGTATTACATCGAATAGATCTCCAAGAGCATCGAGGAGAACTTTGTATTGAGGATCAAAGAGTGCGAAGAAGCCATCTAGCTAATAACTATGGACCCGAAGGTCTGTGGTAAACTACTCACGCTTCATCGGAGAGGCTATGGTGTTGATGTAGAAGCCCTCCGTGATTGGTTCCCCCTCTGGCAGATCGCCGGAAAAGGCCCCAAGATGGGATCTCACGGGTACATAAGGTTGCGGCCGTGGAAAAGTGGTTTCGTGGCTCCCCCTGATGTTTTTATGGTATAAGAGTATATATAGGCGAAGGAAGTACGCCTGTGGAGCTATGAGGAGCCCACGAGGGTGGGGGCGCGCCTACCCCCCTGCCACGTGGCCGCCTCGTTGCGTCTCCGACTTCATCTCCAAGTCTTCTTGTTTGCTTTCGGTCCAAGAAAGATCATCGCGAAGATTTCATTCCGTTTGGATTCCGTTTGATACTCCTTTCCTGCGAAACACTAAAATAGGCAAAAAAAACATAAACTGGCACGGGGCCTCCGGTTAATAGGTTAGTCCCAAAAATAATATGAAAGAGCATATTAAAGCCCATTAAACATCCAAAAGAGATAATATAATAGCATGGAACAATAAAAAATTATAGATACGTTGGAGACGTATCATCCATCTCCCCATTGAACTAATTGTTTAGTCATACTCACCTGTAGATTTTGAAAATGCCCCTTGGACATCCGTCCCTCAGGTGTAGGAAGACCCAAGTATCTCTCTTCAAAAGTTAAATTGGTTACAGCCAGCTCAGTCTGAACCTGCTCTTTAACCGACATCGGGCAAGAGTCACCGAAAAATATTGAGCATTTGTCATAGTTCAGACATTGACCTGTTGTTGTACCATATGTCTCCAGTGCAATTTTAATTCTTTCATCTTGTACCTGTGACGCCTCCAAAAATAAAAGGGTATCATCTGCAAACAGCAAATGAAATATACGTGGCACCCTTCTACAGACCTTGACTGGAGTAATCTCCGCATTTGCCACACCATGTTTCAAGATAGCTGAAAGACCATCTGCCACGAACAAAAACAAGAATGGTGAAAGAGGGTCGCTTGTCAAGCTCAAGCGCCAAGGCAAATGAATCCAAGGGTGGCCCAATAAGTTTGACAGAATATCTCATCCATGTCAAACATGACATAATTCAATCCACCCATCATTGAGAGAACCCAAGCTTTTGCATCACCTTCTTCAAGAAGGCCCAATCCACCCTATCATAAGCTTTTGATAGATCTAGCTTATATGCACAAAAATTCTTTGTGGGGTCTTTTTCCTGCTTGATATAATGGATACATTCAAAGGCAATTAAGGTGTTGTCCATAATTAATCTCGCCGTTGCTGGTGATCAACAACTGGTTTAGCATCAGGTTCCATATTAATTTTATGTTGACATAGCGTGGGACAAATGCCCTTAAGATCATCAAGATTGTATCCAATAGCAAAGACGATGCTTCCTCAGATTTTCCAATAATTTCTTTTCTTCATGCTCTGAAAGGTTAGCACTAATAATAACAGGATATATCTTCTTCTCATTGAGATAAGCATATTTCAAAGTATCGGGTAATTGTTTAAGATCAAACACAGGATCACTCTTGGGTGGTAGAGGATCTCCAAGAGTCTCAACACGCAAATTGTGTTTCAAAACAAGCATTTGTTTAAAGAAAATCTTGTCTAATTCCTGTAAGGGCATATTTCTCCCTAAGTGGTTTTGGTGATTGATGACAATGCATTTGCGGACTAATCATGTGCATTGAGCAATATCTCATGTCTAGGCACAAGACGACTCGGTGCCCCTCGGAGCCTATCAAAGACGACGTTTCTCCATGTTTCTTTTCGGTGGATTTGAGTCGTAGGAAAGCCGTACTATTAAGAGGGGCTCCGCTTCGAAAAGGTTAGGTGGAATCAACACGCACACATCCGCTCCTTTGCACCACCTTTCCTTACTTCATTGGAGCACCGTTGTTCCCCTTGTCGCTATGTAAGATGAAGGCTTCCTAGTGCTACTAGTCTGTGGCATGCGGTAGTACTGCTCAAGGGAGCAGTAGTACCACAGCGGCCCACGGTAGTACCACCCATGGCAGCGGTAGTACGGCGAGTGCGGTAGTACCGCTCCTAGTACATGGTAGTACCGTGGTACATCGCCCGAAACGGTGGCGTGAGCGTAAGTAATTTTTTACTTCCGCACCCTACGCAGTAGTACCGCCTCGTGAGCTGTAGTATCGTACAGATTTTTGCAAAGGACCAAACTCAGCGGAAGTAGCCACAGATGTAATTTTATTAGTTCGTGCCTTCCCAGCCCAAAATGAGCCCTGCCTTGTGGTAGTACCGCTCCGTGGTTCTACCGCCGTTGCCTTGTGCAATGTGGTCTCACTGCCTCGCCAAGACGAGCGGTAGTACCGCACTTCCCGGCGGTAGTACCGCATGCCTGTGCGGTAGTACCGCATGTCGCGGGCTGAGTAGGTGGGTAACGGTTGGATTTTTCCTCTCACTATATAACGGGGGTCTTCTTCCCCAAGTTGACCACCTCTTCCCTCCCCAAGCTCCATTGTTGCTCAAAGCTCCATTTTCGTCCGATCTCTCTCCCTAGCCAATCAAACTTGTTGATTTTCTAGGGATTGGTTGAGAAGGCCCGGATCTACACTTCCACCAAGAGAAATTTGATTCCCCCCACTAATCCCATGCGGATCTTGTTACTCTTGGGTGTTTGAGCACCCTAGACGGTTGAGGTCACCGTGGAGCCATATTCCATTGTGCTGAAGCTTCATGGTGTCGTTGGGAGCCTCCAATTAAGTTGTGGAGATTGCCCCAACCTTGTTTATAAAGGTTCGGCCGCCGCCTCCAATGAAACCAATAGTGGAATCACGACATCTCGCATTGTGTGAGGGCGTGAGGAGAATACGGTGGCCCTAGTGGCTTCTTGGGGAGCATTGTGCCTCCACACCGCTCCAACGGAGACGTACTTCCTCTCAAAGGGAAGTAACTTCGTAACACATCCTCGCCTCCACCGGCTCCACTCTTGGTTATCTCTTACATTTACTTGTGCAAGCTTATATTGTGTTGTATCCCATGCTTGCTTATGTGTTTGTTGTTGTTGCATCATATAGGTTGCTCACCTAGTTGCATATCTAGACAACCTACTTTGATGCAAAGTTTAAATTGGTAAAGAAAAGCTAAAAAATGTTAGTTGTCTATTCACCCCCCTCTAGTCAACTATATTGATCCTTTCAATTGGTATCAGAGCCTCGTCTCTTTATTAAGTACTTTGCCGTCCGAAGATTATCGTTGACACCATAGACGGTGGGGAGGAGCACCCCAGTGTGATTCCGTCCTCGTCTACAGCCGATGGGGGATCCTCGGTCTCTCGAGAGGAATGCAATGCGGCTTTGGACACATTGAAAACCTCCATGACGACCGAGGTTGAAGGCATGTTCAACAAGTTCTTAGAATGCCCTAAATTATTCACTGCACCAATGAATGTGGGTGATCCCACTAACAAGGTGACGGATGCTAACTCCGACAAGGGGGAAGCTACTAGTGACAAAGTTCCTTTATCTAGTGGTAGAAGTGGAAAAGGCATCTTTGCCCATGTTGAACCTCCACTTACTTATGGAGGACCGGTTCCTCCACTCATTTGAATCATGTTGGTCCTCCTCCTAAGTTTGTGAAAAATGAGGGTTTTGCCTCTTGGGTATATCTCTTTAAACGTCATTTAAATCATAGTATTACTAATCTTTGGAGAATCATTGAGCAAGGTTTCTACCCGCATGACCCAAGCAACTTCACCCCTAGAGAAGCCGCGGATAATCAATTCAACGAGTCTTCTCTCTTCATCATTTAAGATGCAATTACATCCGAAGATATTGCGCATCTACGACCTTTCACCGTGGCCAAGGAAGCATGACAACATGTTGTTTCCATTTACAAGGGAAGCGCAAGCATTCAACGCTCCAACTATGAAGTGGTGCAAGATGAAGCCGATGAGTTTGCAATGAATGAAGATGAAGAACCTCTTGAGCTTTACCGGGGATTAACCACTCTCGTGTTCTCACCCCGAGATCATGGGAGCAAGAATACAGATGATAATTGGATCAAGTGCAAGTTTCTCAAGGCCATGATGCCTTACCATAAGGCCATGTCCTCCGTCATCCGTCAAAGGCCGGACTTCCACACCTTGTCCTCAAGTGAAGTGTTGGATGAGTTTGTGCCAATGAGGATCTTGGACAAGACCGCCGACAATGCGGTGTTGCGTTCTCAACGAGCAAAGAAGCCCAACCTTGCCTTGAAGGCCAAGGCTAGTGTGGAAGAAGAGGATGAAGAGGAAGAAGAGGAGAGTAACCCCGAAGATACAAAATATGCTTATCACGAGCACAGGGTTCTCGCTTCAAGGCAATTTTGGAGCAATAAGAACTCAAGGCCCAACTTCAACAAGAACAACTCAAGTGGCGCCAAGGGCAAGCAACATGTCAGGACATGCTATAATTGTGGCAATGTGAGCCATTTTGTTGCGTAGTGCCCATATGAGAAGAGGGAAGACAATGGTGGCAAGCTCATTCGAAAAGACAAGGCCAAGTCCTTCCCCAACAAGAAAAAACTTCACCAAGAAGACTCCTCCCAAAGGGTTGGTGGCACAAGAAGAGTATAATGAGGATGATGATGATGATGATGATGAAGACGGTGAGACGGTTGCCATGGCCTCCGTTGCCATTGCAACAACTCCACGGGTGTCCCTCTTCGACTCACCCAACGAGAACATCACCGCCAAGTGCCTCATGGCCAAAGCCACCAACAAGGTAACCCCCAAAATCAAAACCACCATCACTACCAATCCCTCTTTGATGGATTGCATTGATGAAAGTGAGGGGTCTAATGAGGAAGAGAATGAATTTGAGTCTTTTATGAGTAAGCTCAAGGGTAAATCCAAGAAGCACTTTGTTGCTCTCTTGGAACAACTTGGTGAAGCCAATGACATGATCGAGGCTCACGAAGACACCATCTCTAAGATGGAGGGGCATAGTCGTGACTATGCCGATGAGATATCGGATCTCTCTAATGCGCTTGAGGAAGAGCGTGGTCATTGTTTGGCTCTTGAGGGGTCACACAACGATGATCATGCTAAATTAAAGAAAGATCTTGATCATGCTCTTGTTGTATATCATGTGCTGAGAAGGCCAAACATGAGGTTGATCTTGCTAGACTCAAGGAGGAGTTTGATATACTTGACAAGGCTCACAAGGCCTTGAAGGATGCTCATGCTATCCTCAAAGAGTCTCATGATCAACTCCAAGTGAAGCTAACCAAGGAAAAAGCCACTTTTCCTCATACAGTTTTAATTGATAATGCAAATGCTACTAACCCGTGTTGTGAGCATGTGCATCTTGTGGAGGAGAATGGAAAGATGAAGGAGCAACTTGATAAAGGCCTTGTGTCTTGCATACAAGGTGAGAAGAACCTCAACGACCTTTTGAGCAATCAAAAGGAAGTTGTGCGCAAGGAGGGAATTGGGTTTGCACCCAAGTCCAAGAACAAGAAGAAGAATGACAAGGCCAAATGACCTCCTCCTCTCAAGAAAACTTTTGTGAAGGAGGGAGAGGGTGCTTCTAAGGAGAAGAAGAGCAATGAGAAGGGTGGTGGTGTCAAGAAGGGCAATGCCACCCCTTCCAACAAAGCCGACGACTTTAACCCTTCTTATGTGTTATGTTGTGCTAGTGATGGGCATGTTTATGCGAAATTTGTTGGTTCTCCTTATGAGTACATCGAATGGTCTATTTGGGTTCCTAATACCCTTGTTACTAACATCAAAGGACTCATTACAAAATGGGTACCTATAACCAAACATTGATCTCTTTTAGGTGTTTTCTTCCGGTGGGGGATCATGGTTGCTTGATAGTGGAGCCACAAATCATATGACCGGAAGCAAGGACTTGGTGGTGGACGTGCACAAGATTTCATCTATGCCCACCAATGTCGAGTGGGGTGATGCCTCGTCTTCTAAGGTATTGGGTCCTGGCAAGGTTGTCATTTCTCATGATCTCACGATCGATAAAGTCATGCTTGTTGAGTCCCTTGCATACAATTTACTTTCCGTTCGTCAACTTGCACTCATGGGCTTTGCTACTTTCTTTGATATTGATACCATGGCCCTCTTGTGGAGCAAGACTCTTAAAGTAGCCTTTGTTGGGCATGTCGAGAACGGCCTTTATGTGATTAACTTTTTGGAGCGACCCACTAAGATCGTGACATGGGATGGCTTTGGCATCGCCGTTTAGCCCATGCCAATATGAGATCTTTGCAAAGTCTTCTCAAGGGGGACCATGTCCATGGACTAACAAATGTTATCTTTGCCAAAGATCGTGCTTGCAGTGCTTGTATAGAAGGAAAGCTACATGAAAAGTCTCACCCTCCCACGACTATCATCTACTCGAAGAGGCCCTTGGAACTCCTTCACTTGGATCTCTTTGGACCTCCATCCTTCGATAGTCTTGGGGGTAGAAAGTATTGCTTGGTGATTGTTGATGATTATTCAAGATACACTTGGGTATATTTCTTCAAGAGGAAGAGTGAGACCCAAAAAACCGTCATCGACTTTGCAAATGAAGCTCAACACCAACACAATGCAAAGATCTTGACGATAAGAAGTGAAAATGGCACCGAGTTCAAGAACTACACCTTCGATGAGTTTCTTAGTGATGAGGGTATCAAGCATCAATATTCCGCACCTTACACCCCTCAACAAAATGGTGTAGCGGAGAGGAAGAACCGGACGTTGATGGATGCGGCAAGGACCATGATGGCGGAGTTCAAGTCTCCATACAACTTTTGGGCCGAAGCCATCAACACCGCTTGTCATGCATCCAATCGGCTCTATCTCCGCAAAGGCTTGAACAAGTCTCCATATGAGATACTCACCGGCAACAAGCCCAACCTCAAGTACTTCCAGGTGTTCGGGTGTAAGTGTTCCATTCTCAAGAAAGGTGTTCGCTTGTCTAAATTTGAGGCTAGAGCTCATGAGGGCATATTTGTTGAGTTATGCTACAAACTCTCATGTTATCGTGTCCTCAACAAGTCCACCGGACTCATTGAGGAGACTTGTAATATGGAGTTTGATGAGAATAACAGCTCCCAAGTGGAGCAAAGTGGTACTTGTGATATAGGTGATGAACTTCCTCCCCAAGCCATAAGAAGAATGGGTGTTGGTCATATCCTATCCATTGAGGAACCCCTTATGGTCAAGGAGAAGGACAATGTTCCACTCATGTGGAACCATCACCAACCCAAGAACCACACACTTCCAAGAACAAAGTGAAGGCCCTCAACCAAATGAACAAGATCAAGGGCAAGATCAACCTCAAGATGGTGGTGAACCACCAAGTGATGCCCAAGGTCAAGTTCTCTCCACCGAGCAAGTTCAAGATCAAGAGCAAGCTCAAGATCAAGAACAAGCTCAAGACGACGCTCAAGATGATCAAGTTACCACTCCTCAACTCTCTCTTGAGGAGGAATTGGAGCGTCGTGCCGCCAAGATTGCCTCCAAGATCACTAGCAAAGATCATCTCATGAAGAATGTGCTTGGAAGCTTAAGAAACGGGGTAAGCACTTGTAGAAAATTAGCAAACTATTGTGAACATCACGCGTTTATCTCTTGTGTTGAGCCCCAAAAGGTCTACGAGGTGCTCGAGGATCCGGATTGGCTCAATGCCATGCATGAAGAACTCAACAACTTCGAGCATAACAAGGTGTGGAGATTGGTGCCAAGGCCAACGGGGAACCATAATGTCATTGGAACCAAGAGGATATTCAAGAACAAGCAATGTGCTCATGGAATTATCGTCGCGAATAAGGCTCGCTTTGGTAGCACAAGGCTACTCCCAAGTCGAGGGTATCGACTACGGTGAAACCTTTGCTCCCGTTGCTCTCCTTGAATCCATTCGTTTGTTGATTGCTTATGCTTCTCATCATAACTTCAAGTTGCAACAAATGGATGTGCAGAGTGCTTTTATTAATGGTCCTATTAATGAGTTCAGATATGTCAAACAACCCCGGGGTTTGAGGATCCCGAAGTTCCCCAATCATGTGTACCAACTCGATAAGGCACTCTATGGCCTTAAACAAGCTCCACGTGCATGGTATGAGCACCTTACCGAAGTTGTTGCAAGATCGTGGGTTTGAAATTGGGAAAATTGACCCCACTTTTTACTAAGGTCAAAGGGTAGTTGTTTGTATGCCAACTATATGTTGATCCTATTATCTTTGGTTCCCCTAACAAAGCTTTCGATGAGGAATTTGCCGCTCTCATGACCTCGAAGTTCAAGATGTCCATGGTTGGAGAGTTGAAGTTCTTTCTCGGGTTTGAAATGAAGCAAAGAAGAGAAGGAACCTTCATCAACCAAGCCAAATACACTCAAGACATGCTCAAGAGATTCAAGCTAAGTGATGTCAAGCTGGCTTCCACTCCAATGCCCGTGAAATGCCAACTTGACATAGATCCCAATGGTAAAGTGGTGGATCAAAAGGTATATCGCCCATGATTGGCTCCTTGCTTTACCTTTGTGCATCTAGACCGGATATCATGTTGAGTGTGGGAATTTGTGCACGGTTTCAAGCCGCACCTAAGGAAAGCCACTATGTGGTGGTCAAGCAAATCTTTCCATCTTTGGCTCATACCCCAAACTTTGGCTTATGGCACCAAAAAGGAGCTAACTTCAACCTTGTGCGTTTTTCGGACTCGGATTGGGAGGGAGACAAAGTGGATAGGAAGTCAACTTCTAGAGGGTGCCAATTCCTTGGTTGCTCTTTGGTGAGTTGGTCTTCTAAGAAGCAAAGTTGTGTGTCTCTCTCGTCCACCGAGCGTAGTATGTGGTCAGCCGGTAGTTTTTGTGCTCAACATCTTTGGATGAGGCAAACTTTAAAGGATTACGGTGTCATTTGTGACAAAGTGCCTCTTTGGTGTGACAATGAAAGTGCCATCAAGAACTCTCTCATCCCGGTGCAACACTTCAAGACGAAGCATATTGACATTCGGTATCACTTTATCCAGGATCATATTAGGCGCGGGGAGATCGAGCTCAACTATGTCAACACTCATGATAACCTTGCAGATATCTTCATGAAGCCCTTGGATGAAGCAAGATTTCATGAAGTTAAGGCATGAGCTGAATATCATTGATTCGAGCAATGTGGATTGAACCCTTGCACACCCCACCATACTCCTCTTGATGTCTTGTTTAGGTATAGCCATGGACATAGGGGGAGTGTTGTTCTCTCAATGAACTCTCCCTCCCCCCATTATGCATAAATTGATCAACTCTTTCACACTAACCATTTTTTATGGTACTTGTGATTCAAAGACGAAGTTTTGGTCATGGGCCCAAGGATAATTATTTGCGGTGCCATACCAATTGACTCAAAAATAGGTGGCTCCGGCCACCGCCCTCTCTTTCAAGAGGTTGTGTTTCGTGTTTGGTTCTTGTTGTCTTTTGCCGCTCCTTTGTCTCGCGCTTGTGTTTGAGTTGCCTCGTGTGTGTGTGCCCTTTTGCGTGTTCGGTTGCTTGAAGGTTGCGTTGCAAAGGCCATGTTCTTCTTTTCTTGTTGAAACATGCACTTTCTTGGGGTTACAGTACTACCATGGCAAGCCACGGTACTACCGCAGGAGATGGGTTGCCCTGTGCGTGCATAGCTACATCCCAGACATGGTACTACCGCTTCCATCCCGGCAGTAGTTTTTTACTGCCGCTGGAAGAGCGGTACTTCCGCCCGGGCTGTACTACCACGCCGTCGTGAGCGGGTGGGGGTTAAGAGAAGGGCAGGGTGCTACCTCTTGAGCACTGCGTTGGTTTTCCCTTAGAAGAGGAAAGGGTGATGCAGTAAAAGTAGAGTAAGTATTTCCCTCAGTTTTTGAGAACCAAGGTATCAATCCAGTAGGAGACTACGCTCGAGTCCCACGCACCTACACAAACAAATAAGAACCTCGCAACCAACGCGATAAAGGGGTTGTCAATCCCTTCAGGGTCACTTACGAGAGTGAGATCTGATAGAGATGATAAGATAATATTTTTGGTATTTTTATGATAAAGACTAAAAGTAAAGAAAGCAAAATAAACGGCGCCAGAAATAGCTTGTTGACGGGATATTAATATGATGGAAAATAGACCCTGGGGCCATAGGTTTCACTAGTGGCTTCTCTCAAGATAGCATAAGTATTACGGTGGGTAAACAAATTACTGTCGAGCAATTGATAGAATTGAGCATAGTTATGAGAATATCTAGGCATGATCATGTATATAGGCATCACGTCCGTGACAAGTAGACCGAAACGATTCTGCATCTACTACTATTACTCCACACATCGACCGCTATCCAAAGATGCATCTAGAGTATTAAGTTCATAAGAACAGAGTAACGCTTTAAGTAAGATGACATGATGTAGAGGGATAAACTCATGCAATATGATCTAAACCCCATCTTTTATCCTCGATGGCAACAATACAATACATGCCTTTGCTGCCCTCATCACCGGGAAAGGACACCACAAGATTGAACCCAAAGCTAAGCAATTCTCCTATTGCAAGAAATATCAATCTAGTAGGCCAAACCAAACTGATAATTCAAGAGACTTGCAAAGATAACCAATCATACATAAAAGAATTCAGAGAAGATTCAAATATTGTTCATAGATAATCTTGATCATAAACCCACAATTCATCGAATCTCGACAAACACACCGCAAAAGAAGAGTTACATCAAATAGATCTCCAAGAGAATCGAGGAGAACTTTGTATTGAGATCCAAAGAGAGAGAAGCAGCCATCTAGCTAATAACTATGGACCCAAGGTCTGAGGTAAACTACTCACACATCATCGGAGAGGCTATGGTGTTGATGTAGAAGCCCTCCGTGATCACGCCCCTCCAAGACGCCGGAAAAGGCCCCAAGATGGGATCTCACGGGTACAGAAGGTTGTGGCGGTGGAATTAGGTTCGTGGGCTCTTCTGATGGTTTGGAGGTATGTAGGTATATATAGGAGGAAGAAGTAGGTCGAGCCACGAGGGGCCCACGAGGGTGGAGGGCGCGCCCTGTGGGGGGTAGGCGCGCCCCCTACCTCGTGGCTTCCTTGTCTGTTGCTTGACGTCCACTCCAAGTCCTCTGGATCATGTTTGTTCCAAAAATCACGTTCCCGAAGGTTTCATTCCGTTTGGACTCCGTTTGTTATTCTTCTTCTCGCGAAACACTAAAATAGGCAAAAAAATAGCAATTTGGGCTGGGCCTCCGGTTAATAGGTTAGTCCCAAAAATAATATAAAAGTGTATAAATAAGCCCATTAAACATCCAAAACAGAATATATAATAGCATGGAACAATAAAAAATTATAGATACGTTGGAGACGTATTGAGGGAGTCCTGGATTAGGGGGTATCCGGACAGCCGAACTATATGCTTTGTCCGGACTATTGGAGCGTGAAGATACAAGACTCAAGACTCCGTCCCGTGTCCGGATGGGACTCTCCTTTGCGTGGAAGACAAGCTTGGCGATCCGGATAATATATTTCATTCCTTGTAACCGACTCCATGTAAACCTAGCCCTCTCCAGTGTCTATATAAACCGGAGAGGATGGTCCTTAGAAGGCCAATCACGGTCACAACCATAATCATCATAGGCTAGCTTCTAGGGTTTACCCTCTACGATCTCGTGGTAGATCTACTCTTGTACTACTCATATCATAAATATTAATCAAGCAGGAAGTAGGGTTTTACCTCCATCGAGAGGGCCCGAACCTGGGTAAACATTGTGTCCCTTGCTTTATGTTACCATCAGCCTAAGACGCATAGATCGGGACCCCCTACCCGAGATCCGCCGGTTTTGACACCGACATTGGTGATTTCATTGAGAGTTCCTCTGTGTCGTCGCCGCAAGGCTCGATGGCTCGTCTCGTCGTCAAGGACAACATTACCTCTGGGGGAGCGATGGCTGTAGGCCAAACTCTCCGACTTGGCGACTTCATCATGGCTGCCCCTTCGGCTGATGCGCCAATGATGACCTCTCGGGTCATCACGCATAACCTTCGCGTCAATTCGGAACTCGCCGAACAGATGGATCCGATTGAGCTCTCCCACCTTTATGAGCTCTTGGATCGCATCGCCGCTTTGGGAGTCGCTATAGACTATGACCAGATCGGGCTTAAACCCGACCAAAGGGACATTAGATCCCCGGTGGCCACCCATGAGATAGCGGTAGTGGAGGAACCACACACGGATTACCCCTTTATTTTGAGGACGAATTATGTCTGGATCACCGAGCTCCCTGAGCCGGACACCCACTCAAGGGAAGACATAGCACAGGTCCCGGACTTAGAATCGGGTATTGGGCCGGAAAAATTGGGCAACACCCCGGATCCCGATCTGTCAAACTCGAAAGCTCCCACGCCCCTGGGCGCTAGATCGGATCAGAATCCGGATTCACCTTCGCCCACCCACCCGGACTTAAACCGTCTCTCCCATATCAGACAAGAGCCCTAGGAGACAAAGACATCGCCATCGGGCCGATTCCTCCTTGTGCTAAATAAGGTCAAGGAGTGTCGTAAGGAGGACGTAGTCTCACTTTTCTGCAAAAACTGCATGAACAAAGGAATCCTTAATGCTATAAGTCGCCGTGACATAGTATACTTTGCTGACTTGGCAACCATAGTACAGAAGTACTGTGCCATGGAAAGCGCCTGGAAAACCCAAACAGAATTCTGGGATAGTCCGGCTCTCACCAAAACCTTTGTCCGAGCTAAACGGGCGAACTCTCGTAAGTCGGCTGATCCAATCCCCAAGAAACCAAAGCCCACCCCAGGGCGTGGAACCGTATTGGAAGAGTGGCTCAATGGGCCATGCAAACTCAACAGTACGCCGGACACGACACCAACTCATAGCCTTAGGGCACGTTGGATACTCCCAAGAAGTTGCAAAAGTGGCGAAGATCTTCTTGTAAGCCATAAAGCAGAACAACATCCCGCCAACGAACACAATACGGTACTAACAGTCTCCGAGACTTTCGCCTCAAACAATAGGCTCAAGCGAGCTCATCGAAGCTCCGCTGACATCTGGCAGGTGGCAAAAATAAACCCGTGGAACAACACTGCTATAACTTTCAATGCCAGTGATGAACCTCGATTCCAGACCGTTCGGGCACCAGCCGCTCTGGTCCTTAGCCCAATCGTGGACGGCTTTCGGCTCACTAAAGTACTCATGGACGGCGGAAGCGGATTAAACTTGATCTACGAAGAAACACTCAACAAGATGGAAATTGATAAAAGCCGCATTGAACAAAGTAGCACACCCTTCAGGGGAATTATCCCTAGTCGGGAAGCGCGGTGTGCGGGAAAAATCACACTTGATGTGGTATTCGGCACCCCGGAGAATTACTGGTCCGAAGAAATTGCATTCCAAGTGGCTCCTTTCAGCAGCGGATACCACGCCCTTTTAGGACGGGACGCATTTACAAGCTTTCAAGCTATACCCCATTACGGGTACATGAAGCTTAAAATGCCCGGACCCAATGGAATCATCACTCTAGCCAGTGATCCGGACGTCGCACTTCGCACCGAAAACAAAACCGCAGCACTAGCCCTGGAAGCATTATCCGCAGCCTTAGCGGCGAAGAACTAATAACGCCGCGTGCCACCGTGGGATGTGGACGATGTGATATTCGACAAGCGACCCAAGTCCACCTCATTCAAACCCGCACACAAGATAGTCAAATTTCAGGACCACCCAACGGACCCCAAGAAGACAGCTTCCATCGGGACACAGTTGAGCCCCACAATGGACGCCGCACTGCGAGACTTCTTACGCGAGAATTGGGACATTTTCGCCTGGCACCCATCGTACATGCCGGGCATCCCATGCAGACTGGCCAAACACAGCCTCAATATACTAAAAGGATACAAACCTGTCAAGCAGACTCTAAGGCGATTTTCAGAGCCCAAACGGCAAGCCATGGGGGAAGAACTAGCCAAACTACTCGAGGCCGGATTCATCAGAGATATCAAGCATCCGGATTGGCTGGCAAATCTGGTAATGGTACCAAAGAAGGACAAATCCTGGCGCCTATGTGTCGACTTCAAAGACCTCAATAAGGCTTGCCCAAAGGACCCCTTCCCCCTCCCTCACATCGACCAAATCATCGATGCCACAGCAAGACATGACTCGCTGTGTTTTCTCGACGCATACTCCCGATACCATCAAATAAAGATGGCAGAGTCCGACCAGGCTACAACAGCTTTCATAACGCCATATGGTCCTTTCTACTTCAACACTATGCCTTTCGGGCTTAGAAATGCTGGCACAACCTATCAACGCATGAGGAAAAGCAAATCGGCAAAACAGTGCAGGCATATGTGGACGACGTGGTCATAAAAAAAAGACATGTCGAAACCCTAATAGATGACTTGAGGCTTACGTTCAATAACCTCCGAACATAGGACATCAAGCTGAACCCGGAAAAATGTGTTTTCGGCGTTCCCTCTGGGAAACTGCTGGGCTTCATTGTTTCCAATAGAGGAATTGAAGCGAATCCGGCAAAAATCCGAAGCTCACACACGATTGGCTATACCAACAGACGCAAGCACATCCCAGAAACTAGCTGGATGCGTGGCTGCCTTAAGCCGCTTTATCTCCAGGTTAGGAGAAAAGGCACTACCTCTTTACCGCCTTCTTCGGCGCACCGAAAATTTCGTGTGGACGGATGCAGCCGCGGCCGGACTGGACGAAATAAAGACCTTATTGGCTAATAATACAGTCCTAACAGCGCCAAATATTGGCGAACCTATGCTGTTGTACATAGATGCAACACATCAAGCTGTAAGCGCAGTGCTCATCGTCGAACGAGAGGTTGACGAACACAAATTCTCGCTCCAGAAGCCGGTTTATTACGTATCCACGGTCCTCACCCCATGCAAATCCCGATACCCACACTATCAAAAAATACCATACGCGGTCTTCATGGCATCTCGGAAGCTACAACGCTACTTTCAAGAGTGTTCGATTACGGTGGCCTCCGAAGTACCACTCAATGACATAATAAATAACCACGACGCTACGGGCTGGATTGCTAAATGGGCCATCGAGCTCCTTCCGTTTGACATAACATACAAACCACGGCGGGCCATCAAGTTGCAAGTACTGGCTGACTTTTGTTGGATTTCGGGTTCCGGCAGACACTCTAGGTTCGAACGCTGGGGTGTGCGCGGAGATCTCGCCCTCTACCTACCTGCACCCCGCCGCCTCGCTCGGATATAAGCTATGAAAAGAACAACACAAGAGACACAAGGTTTATACTAGTTCGGGCCACCATTGTGGTGTAATACCCTACTCTAGTTTGTGGTGTGGTGGATTGCCTCTTGGGCTGATGGTGATGAACAATACAAGGAAGAACAGCCTCATGAGGGTCCTGTTTGGCTGGTGCGATGAGCTACTTGGGGGAGCTCAGTCGCGTTTCTCTATATCTAGGGTTTTTCCCTCTATCAATCCGAGATCTCCCTACCCTGTGGGTGGCTAGTCCTATTTATAGGCAAAGGCCCTGGGCCTCTCCCCAAATATTGAGCGGGAAGGGCGCCAACAATTGGCCATTTTGAAGGGGAACATCTGGTACACTTATCCTGACTAAAGTTGGTCCTCGCCGTCAAAGGCTCTGGCGGTGACGCCCGCTTGGGCTCCACAATGACTTCCTTCCTGCCGCTGCGACGGTCTTGGTCTTGTTGCAATCAAACGGATGCCTTTGCTTGATGCTCTCGCCGCGCTTGCTCCCTTTGCACCAAAGAGGAAAGGAGGACATCGCGCGAGCCGGGCGCCTGCCTGGTGCCCTTGGTCGTCATGGCTTGCGTCATGGGCACCTCGTGAGGTACCCCGCCTTGATCTCTCCGCCTCCTCGCGAGCCAGCCTGATGAGGCCGTGCCTGAGGAAGCTCCCTGTCGTCCACCCCGCGAGGCTTGGCCCCTCGCGAGGGTCTTGAGCTTGTGTTGGTGAAGATGGGCCATGCTGGGCCCCCTTTGAGCCACGCCGCAGGCCGCAGGCAGGCAAGTTTGGGGACCCCCGTTCCCAGAACGCCGACAGTAGCCCCCGGGCCCAAGGCGCGCCCGGACTTGGCTGAGCAGAGAAGCGAAGGGGAAAGTGCGAAGCGCCGCGGGCCCTAACAGCCTACGGCCTTTGGCGCTGTGTGGCGGTTGATTGGACGTGGGTGCCCCTGCTTCCCCACGATGCCTCGGCAACAACGCGAATCGACGAGTCCCTGCATGCAAAGCGGGTCATGATTACCTGCGATCGTGGAGGTCGGCGGTTGGCCTCCCCTGGCTTTAAGTACGGGACGGTGCGTGCCTTTCCAGTCTATCCCCTCTTGCTTCTCCTTCTTCTTCATGGCTCCGTCAAGGAAGTTCTCGGCCGCAGAGAAGGGGAAGGCCCGCCAGGTTGAGTCTGCCTCTCCCCCGCCCAAGCGCGGTCGAGGCCGCCCTCGCAAACACCCTGTGGCTCCCATGGCGACTCCCCGTGGCCGTGGAGGTGATTTCCCGCACGGTGACGGGCGGCTGGCTGCGGCCGGGGGGCGTGCTACGGCCGCGCGACCCCCTAGGCCGCACTTCCGCGCTGCAGAGGTGCTGCCGAAGTTCGTTGTGTGGTCGGCGGAGCCGATTAGCACCCGGCTTCAGCTTCCTCGCTTCCTCCTAGGTGAGCTCCCGGCTGGTGCCCCGGGCGGCCTCTGGCTCCAGGCAGATGGCTGCTGCAGCCGGGCCTCCTGGGCTTCGCTGGAGGTCTCCGCAGCCGGGAGCCTGGCCCTGACCCGCGGCTGGCAGACGTTTGCCCGCACGCGTGTCCTGAGCCGTCGGTGCACCCTGCACTTCAAGTTCGACGGCGATGCCACCCTTTATGTGAGAGTGTTCGGGGAGGATGGTCGCCACGCTGAGTGCTGCCCTGAGGACGACGACCGCGGCCGGGGGCCCAGCCCCGGCGATGACGAAGAGGACAGTGCACGCGTAGTCGGCGGCGCTCAGGGTTCCAGCAGTCGCCGCGCTTCATCGGTTCTTCTTCGGGCAACGACTCTTCCAAAGAAGGGGTCATGATCAGCCTCCACGCCGTCAGGCTCGCTTGAGGGTGGTAGCGGGTCCGCCGTCAGCGCCCGGTGAAGCGCGAGAGGAGTCCGCCTGAGCCCCGGAGGCGGCTCGAGCCTTCCTTATGCGGAGCTGGTGTCGAGCCGCGCCTGATTTGTTCTTCCTTTTCTTTTTTCCGTGAGAAAAACAAGAGTGGGGGCCCTGGGGGCGTGCTTGAATATCACTGTTAATCACCGCATTGTGTCTGTTATTTTCAGACAGCCTTGGGCTGCATGCCTGCGCTGTAGGTAGTTCCGAGCCTCACTGTGGGGGGCGACCACCCAGTCCTGCGTTAGGTCGTGGTGCCCGTGGAGGCACGGATCGAGGGGTGCTCTCAGAAGGACCCAGGTTGGGAAACCTTGAACGATATAGGGCAGAAAACACTCATGAGGAGGCTTAGCTGCCTCGCGAGACCATGCGCGAGAGAAATCGGGGCAGGAGAGCGAAAAGTCAAAGAGTCACAAGTCAAAGACGGCAACAGCTTCAATAAAACTTCAAATGGGGATAAGCAAGCCAACTGCAGAAAGCAAACGGGAAAAGCCGCGTGCGGCACCTAGTCTAGTCTTCGACGTCTTCTCACCAACAAGGAGCTAAGTGCTGCCATCGGGCGTGAGGGAGCCCCAGGCCCGAGGCCGGGCGCTCGAGACTCGGGCGTGTACAGCCCCAACTCATTATTACATGAGAGTGTCACAGGCGGCGAGCTTCACAGGCATTGGCCTTCTTCACAGGCTCTGGGCCTTTCTTAGAAAGATAAACTTCAC
Source organism: Aegilops bicornis (assembly GCA_021605145.1). Taxonomy (NCBI): domain Eukaryota; kingdom Viridiplantae; phylum Streptophyta; class Magnoliopsida; order Poales; family Poaceae; genus Aegilops; species Aegilops bicornis. The sequence goes on along the minus strand of CM038674.1, from coordinate 239,454,034 downwards.
AGGCGCTCGCCTTCCTCACAGGCTCTAGGCCTTTCTTAGAAAGATAAACTTCACAGCGCTTGCCTTCTTCACGTGCACCGGCCTTTTCCAATGCGCGCGACAGCCTTCACAGCATTCGCCTTCTTCATGTGCTCGGGCCTTTCCCAAAACGCGACAGCCTTCACGTGCATTCGCCTTCTTCACAGTGCTCGGGCCTTTCCCAAAACGCTGCAGCTTCATGTGCATTCGCCTTCTTCATGTGCTCGGCCTTTCCCAAACGCTGGCTTCACAGTGCATTCACCTTCTTCATGTGCTCGGGCTTTTTAGGGTAAAACCTTCGAAGGTGTTGGATGTTCCACGCGTTCTGGATGGGCACCCCCTCCTGAGTTTCCAAATGCACGGAGCCAGGCCTGGAAACATGAACAACCTTGAACGGGCCCTCCCACATGGGAGAGAGCTTATGCAGTCCCTCCCTGGAGAGAACCCGCCTGAGTACGAGGTCCCCTACCTCGAGAGTCCTGGAGCGGATGTTGCGGCAGTGGTATCGCCGCAGGGCCTGCTGGTACCTCGCCACTCACAGCACGGCTTCCCATCGACGTTTCCTCCAAAGACGAGGCTCCGCCCTCCGCATGGCGCCCCGCTGCGCTTCGTCAACGCCAGACCCGTGCGGAACGACATCTCGACCTCGTGAGGGAGGACCGCTTCAGCCCCATAAACCAGAAGAACGGGTCTCGCCGGGTCGGCTTGGTCGCGGGTCGTGCAGATGGACCACAACACGGATCAAGCTCGTCGTGCCAACCTCGACCGCAGGCCTCCAAATTTCTTCTTGAATGTCCTGGTCTTGAGGCCTCTCAGACCTCCGCTGGCCCGCCGGCTTGACTGCTGTTTCCGCTGGTGCGCCCATCGGCGTAGCATATCTCCGTCCCAAGATTAGCACAGTATGTTTTGAAGAGGTTACTGGTGAACTGCGAACCGTTGTCGGTGATGATGCGGTTTGGCACCCCGAACCGGCTCACGATGCCCCTGATGAACTTAACCGCAGAACCTGCGGGGATGGTGCTCATGGCTTCCACTTCAACCCACTTGGTGAACTTGTCCACGGCAACGTAGAGGTAGCGATAGCCCCCGGGAGCCCGAGGGAATGAGCCCAGGATATCCAGCCCCCAGACCGCGAACGGCCACGAGAGGGGTATAGTTTGCGCACTCCCGCCGCCGATGGATCTGCTTGGCATGGAATTGGCAGCTTCAAGCCTTCACTAGCTCGACAAGCGCCATTGAGCGCAGAGGGCCAATAGAAAACGCTGCGGAATGCCTTGCCCACGAGGGTTCGTGGACGACGAATGATGCCCATGCCTCCATCGTGGTATATCTGCCAGCCAGCAGTTCTTTCCCTTGCTCCCTAGAGATGCAGCGTAGGGACACATCATTTGGTCGCTTCCGATAGAGCTCCCCATCCCTGATGAAGTACGCCGTGGCTTGCCGCGCCACGCGCTCCGCTTCCTCCTCCTTCTCCGACAGGGTCCCTTGCTTTAAGTAGCTCCGGAGCTGTGTGATCCAGCACCCCTCCTGAGGCTCCATTGTTAAGAGCAGGCGCGCTCCTGAGGCTGGGCCACAAACCGGGCCCCGAGGTGTGGCTGGGGAGTTTCTCCCGAGGCTGCGCCGTGTTTGATAGTGATAGCATGGCCGAGGGCTTGAAGAGCCGCCTTCCTCGAAGACGCCAGGTCTCCCCGCGGTAGCCGCCTGGATGCTCGCTTTGGCGATGTCGCCGGCCTCCTGATTGGTGCCACGGGGCACATGCTGCAACTCCAACCCCCAGAACTGCTTCTCCATCCTGCAGACCTCCGCAAGGTAGGCTTCCATGTGCTCATCCTTTGGCTTGTACACCTTGTTGGAGAAATTGACGAGGAGCTGCGAATCGCCCTTGATGGTAAAGCGCTTCACCCCTAGGGCAGTTGCGGCCTTCAAGCCCGCTATTAGACCTTCAGACTCGCTATGTTGTTGGAGACCTTTTCTCCTTGCCGGAAACAGAGCTGCACGGGCGTAGTAGAGCTTGTCCCGAGTGGGAGATATGAGCACCGCCTCAGCCCCTGGGCCATGCCCGGAGAACGCCTGTCAAGTACATGACCCAGCCTTCGCGCCTCGCTTCCCGGGAGAGGGATCGATCCTCGCCGGCCTTGAGGCCTGGTGCTTCCGCCCATTCTGCCATGAAATCCGCCAATGCGGCCCTTGATGAATCTGGTCGCTGAATTCGAGCTGAAACGCTTGCGCTCAATGTTCCACTCAAATGACCCTTCCGCTGAGTTAGGGCTCCTCGAGCACCCTTTCCAAGGGGTACGCTGAGACGACTTTTGATGGGGTGACCACGAAAATAGTGCCGCAGCTTGCGCGAGGCCACCAGAGAGCGAGGAGGAGTTTCTGAGGCATGGGGTACCGTGCCCTCGCGTCCCGCAACACCGTGCTGACGAAGTACACTGGGTGCTCAACGACGTTTGGAGCGCCGGTGCCGATGGCGCCCTATGGAGACTGTGGCGCCTCCTGAGGTGATGGAGCCTCCAGAGGCTGGTCGTCTGGGGGAGGGGCCTCTTCCATTCCCAGTGCGCTCCCCTGCGGCGGCTGATCCTTCTCGGCCGTGGTAGTGGTTTCTTTGGGCCTCCCTTGTTCCCGCTTCTCCTTGACTCGGGCTGCTGCTGTGGTTTTGGTCTGATGCTCCTCCCTAACCGCCACCAGGGCTGCGCTGGCGGAGTAGGGAGTGGCGGCGAGGTAGAGCACCAGGGGTTCTTGCGGGCGTGGGGCCACTGAGGGAGTCCTGGACTAGGGGGTGTCCGGATAGCCGAACTATCATCTTCGGCCGGACTCCTGGACTATGAAGATAGAAGATTGAAGACTTCACCCTGTGTCCGGATAGGACTTTCCTTGGCGTGGAAGGCAAGGTTGGCGATACGGATATGTAGATTTCCTACCATTGTAACCGACTCTGTGTAACCCTAACCCTATTCGGTGTCTATATAAACCGAAGGGTTTTAGTCCGTAGGGATCTAACAACAATCATACCATAGGCTAGCTTCTAGGGTTTAGCCTCCTTGATCTCGTGGTAGATCTACTCTTGTACTACCCATATCATCAATATTAATCAAGGTGAGTAGGGTATTACCTCCACCGAGAGGGCCCAAACCTAGGTAAAAACATCGTGTCCCTTCTCTCCTGTTACCATCCGCCTAGACGCACAGTTCGGGACCCCGTACCCGAGATCCACCGGTTTTGACACAGACAGCCACCGTTACCGGAGGGCTGGTTAGGTACCTCTTGAGATCTTGAAACGCCCTGTCGGCCTCCTCGGTCCATTCAAACGGCCCCTTTTTCTTCATCAGCTGGAAGAAAGGCAGCGCTCGCTCCCCCAACTTGGAGATGAAGCGTCCTAGTGTCGTCACGCGCCCAGTGAGTTTCTGCATTTCTCTGAGGGTCTTTGGCGGGCTCATGTCCTGGACCGCTTTGACCTTTTCTAGGTTAGCTTCGATGCCTCGGTGGGACACGAGGAAACCCAAGAGCTTGCCCGAGGGGACCCACACTTCTCTGGGTTGAGTCGCAAGCTCACTGCGTTGAGGCTCGCGAAGGTTTCCTCCAGGTCTTGTATCAGGGTCTTGGCCTCGCGAGACTACACCACAATGTCGTCGACATAAGCTTCCACATTCTTCCCGAGCTGCGGGCCCAAGGTGATGTGCATGAGCCGCCGAAAGGTTGCCCTCAAGGCTGCCCAAATTCCGGAACGGCATGCACGTATAGCATTACACCCCACATGGGGTCAGAAGGCCGCCTTTTTCCACGCCTTCTACCGCCATCTTGATCTCGTGATACCCGGAGAAGGCATCCAAGAAACATAACAGGTCGTGACTTCAGCGGTGGAATCGACGATCCGATCGATGCGAGGGAGCGGAACGGATCTTGCGGGCATGCTTTGTTGAGGTTGGTGAAGTCGACACATGCGCCCTTCCCCTTCTTTGGCACAACAACAGGGTTGGCCAACCAATCTGGATATCGGACCTCGCGAATGACCCCAGCGGCTTCTAGTTTGCGGGTCTCCTGGACGATGAAGGCCTGCTTTTCAGTGGACCGCCGCCTCGCTTTCTGCTTCCCAGGGCGTACGTTGGGGCACACGTTGAGGTGATGCTCGATTACGCTCCAAGGGATCCCCGCCAACTGATCAGGCTCCCAGGCGAATACCTTCTTGTTGGCGCGCAGGAACTTGACCAGGGCTTCCTCCTGCTCGGGCTCGAGGTTGGCGCCTATGGTGAAGGTGGCGCTGCGATCCGTCCTCGTCGATGGGTATCTACTTGGTCTCTGCCTTGCCTTGGGTAAACAACTGTTTCTTCTTGGTTGGCGCAGCCCCCTTGGGCTCGGGGGTCTCCGCGTCGGCGGGCTGTGCTGACGCCGCCATCTTGAAGGCGAGCTTGAGCACTCGCAATGCATCCCTGGTGTCCCCGGGCACGGTGAGGACACCGTTGCTCCCGGGCATCTTCATGAGGTTGTACGCCGGGTGAGTCACGGCCATGAATCGGGCCAGTGCCGGATAGCCGAGGATGGCGTTGTAGGGGAGGCCGATGAGGGCGATGTCGAATCGACACCTGCCCGTGCGGAAGTTGTCATAGGTGCGAAGGTTACCGGAGCGGATCTGTCCCAAGGAGCTGGATGACCCGCCCCGACGCCTCGAGAAGGGCCGGGCCGGGCCGCAGCCGCCCTGTGGTATGCAGAGGAGGTTGAAGGCTTCAACCGAGAGCACGCCGAGGCCCGTCTGCCGCTGATGAGAGTCTGGTGACGGCCACTGGCAGATGGTGGGGTGCACAAGATGGGAAGCGCCCCGAGCAGGCCGAGTTGGAGGGGTGGTCCTCCGAGCTGAAGGTCGACCGCCTTTGGCGCCAACCGTCCGGGAGCTCCTGCAGCGTGAGGCGGCGCCGACCGGGCGGACGTAATGGCTTGACGCGGTGACTTGAAGGCGGCGCTACATGAGCCGCCCAGAGGGCCGCGACGACCGGGCGCCAAGCAGCATGGTGTGCGAGGAAGAGGCCACGCAGCTCTTCCCAAGAGGCCATGGAGGCTGCCGGCAGGTGGAGCAGCCATACGCGCGGAGCGCCGGTGAGGGCCATGGGAAGCCAGTTGGCCATGGCCCTGTCGTCACCTCCAGCTTCGAGGACGGCCTCCTCGTACGCCAGCAGGAAGGCCAGCGGATCGGTCGCGCCAGTTAAGCGCCGGGCGGCGCTATCGCTTGAACTCGTCCGCCACCGCACCTATTGTAAGGTCAGCCAGGCTCGAGCCTCGCCCCCGTGACCGGTGCCGGGCGATCGGAAGCGGGGCGCGCTGCTCATTGCGGGCGGGTCGCAGCTGTCGCGGAAGGAAAACTCCCAAGACTCCTACCGGGCGCCTAAATGTCGGATTTCGGGTTCCGCAGACCCTCTAGGTTCGAACGCTGGGTGCGCGGCCGAGATCTCGCCTCTACCTACTCGCACCCGCCCGCCTCGCTGGATCTAAGCTATGAAAAGAACAACACAAGAGACACAAGGTTTATACTAGTTCGCCACCATTGTGGTGTAATACCCTACTCTAGTTTGTGGTGTGGTGGATTGCCTCTTGGGCTGATGGTGGAACAATACAAGGAAAAACAGCCTCGCGAGGGTCTGTTCTTGGCTGGTGAGATGAGCTACTTGGGGGAGCTTAGTCGCTTTTCTCTCTCTGGGGTTTTTCCTCTATCAATCCGAGATCTCCCTACCCCTGTGGGTGGCTAGTCCTATTTATAGGCAAAGGCCCCGGCCTCTCCCAAATATTGAGCGGGAAGGGCGCCAACAATTGGCTATTTTGAAGGGGAACATCTGGTACACTTATCCTGACTAAAGTTGGTCCTCGCCTGTCAAAGGCTCTGGCGGTGACGCCTGCTTGGGCTCCACAATGACTTCCTTCTTGCCGTTGCGATGGTCTTGGTCTTGTTGCACCGAAACGGATGCCTTTGCTTGATGCTCTCGCCTGCGCTTGCTCCCTTTGCACCAAAGAGGAAAGGAGGACATCGCGCTGGCTGGCGCCGCCTCAGCGCCTCTTGGTCGTCATGGCTTGCGTCATGGGCACCTCGTGAGGTACCCCGCCTTGATCTCTCCGCCTCCTCGCGAGCCAGCCTGATGAGGCCGTGCCTGAGGAAGTTCCCTATCGTCTGGCCCGCGAGGCCTGGCCCCTTGCGAGGGTCTTGAGCTTGTGTTGGTGAAGATGGGCCATGCTGGGCCCCCTTTGAGCCACGCCGCAGGCCGCAGGCAGGCAAGTTTGGGGACCCCCGTTCCCAGAACGCTGACAACTTTGTCGCCGAATGGACAGAAGCCGAACTCCCTAAAGAGTACGGCGCGTACTCTAATTGGATCATGCACTTCGACGGCTCTAAAATGCTGGCCGGATTGGGAGCAGGTGTAGTCCTGACGTCTCCGACCGGAGATACTGTCCAATACGTCCTCCAAATATTATACACAGACTCCAACAATGCAGCCGAATATGAGGCTCTGTTGCATGGTCTTCGGATGGCAGTCTCTTTGGGCATTCAATGCCTAGAAGTGCGCGGAGATTCAAACCTCGCAATATCACAAATAAATGGAGACTTTGATGCCAAGGATCCAAAGATGGCGGCCTACCGTAATGCCGTCCTCAAAATGTTAGCCCGGTTCGAGGGGCTCGAATTCCACCATGTGGCTCGAGAAAACAACCAAGCGGCGGATGTCCTCGCCCGCATCGGCGCTAAACGCGAGCCTGTCCCACCTAACATATTCCTGGAAAGGTTGTTCAAGCCATCCGTAGTATGGGAAGGGGAGTCCGGCAATACTAGCACGGATCCGAATACAACCCCAGATACTGAACTATCAGACATAATCGGCGGCTCTACCACCGAAATAACATCTTCGCCCACGTAAATCAGGGCTGTAATCGCCTGTGGACTAAGTCTTTCTTGGCCTACCTCAATAGGCGTGAGCTCCCCGAAGACCAAAATGAAGCACGTTGCATCGTTCGGTGTTCTAAAGCTTACAAAGTCCATGAAGGGGAACTCTATAAGAAAAGTGTGACCGAAGTGCTCCAAAGGTGCATCTCCGAAGGGGAAGGGCGGCAGCTCTTGGCTGAAATCCATGCCGGATCAAGGGCACCACGCGCTGCTCGAGCACTAGTCGCAAGAAGGCCTTCCAGACAGTTACTATTGGTCGACGGCCCGAAAGGCAGACGACAGACATTGTCCAACACCGCGCCGGGTTGCCAGCTCTTGCCAATCGTAGTCATATAACCCCTACCGCTCTCCAAACAATCCCCATAACTTGGCCCTTCGCGGTCTGGGGGCTGGATATGGTCGGACCTCTTAAAGGGGGAAGCCATAAGAAAAAAATACTTATTGGTCATGGTGGACAAGTTCACCAAATGGATAGAAGCCAAACCAGTCAAAACGGCCGAATCCGGACCGGTAATAGACTTCATATCCGGGGTGGTACACCGATACGGCGTCCCTCACAGCATCATCAATGATAATGGCTCAAACTTCACAGCCGATGAAGTGAAAACTTGGTGTGGCAAAATGGGCATTAAACTCGACTATGCTTCCGTCTACCATCCCCAAACAAACGGCCAGGTCGAATGGGAAAACGGTCTCATCATGAGCGGCATCAAACCCAGACTAGTGCGATCCTTGACAGAGTCGGACACGCACTGGGTCAAAGAGATCGACTCCGTACTCTGGGGGCTGCGGACCACGCTGAATTGCACCACCGGATATACACCTTTTTTATGGTGTACGGTGCGGAAGCAGTACTACCCTGCGACATAATACATGATTCGCCTCACGTGCGCATGTACGAAGAGAAGGAAGCCGAGTTAGATCGGCAGGATAACTTGGATGCCTTGGAGGAGGAGCGCGACGTCACAAAAGCCCGCTCCGCATTCTATCGCCAGAGGGCCTCGACGGTACCAAAGCGTAGAAGTGCGGGCCAAAACTTATAAGATTGGTGAACTCGTTCTACGCCTACCGGAGAAGAAGAAGGACAAGCTCAAACCTAAGTGGGAAGGCCCCTTCGTCATTGATAAAGTTCTCACCAGAGGAGCGTACCGCTTATGTAATGCATCTGATAACAGACTCGAGCCAAACCCATGGAACGCGGCTAGACTCCGGAGATTCTACGCCTAGCGCCGGACTCAGTGTTCGTCTCCTTATCCCTCCTATTTTAATTATGCTCCCTCCCTTTTCCCTTCTTGACCTTTTTTCCTCTTCACACAAAGTACTTAATAAGATGCGGACGCCGGATCACTCCTACCGCACTATGTGTGTAAGCAATACACTGGGGCTTCCCATACGGAAGCTAAACATAATTACTTTTAATGGCTTTTTGCCATCACATATGCTGCTTCTTTTTCCATATGTGCCTTTTCTTCACCATTATATGCGTCGATATGACTTAAGATGTGGCCAAGCTTGGTTTCCTGGCTCTTGTGTTTATGCCCTACGTTCCCGTTAATTTGGCTAGGGCATAAGGGGAGCACCTATGCGATTGTTACTGCCGGTTCAGCCGGATGTGTACCTCAGACTGGGTGTATCCAAAAGCCAGCGTCCTTAAGGGAATATTCGGTCGATGAACAAAAGATGTATTCGTTTATTACAACGTAAATCCTCCAAGTTTTGTATCCTCAAGGCCCTTGTTCGCAGTCCGGACATGTGCATCGTCAAGACGCTGCACTCTGTGGAAAGGAACCCCTAATGGAACTATTCTCCCTAGAAGATGTTTCTTACTATCCATGTAATATAACATAACTAGTTCGGTACTTGTCTGTTCAAGCACTTATGACCCCTACGCCTAGTTTCCATGCATACCCCGGTTCTGCATAACTGAGCGGGTATTCGGATACACCTGACTATCGATCCGGGGCTGAAGAAAAAGGTCCGCCAAGACAAATGATTTTAATCTGGCTAGGGACTACTTATGTCCATTGAATTACACAGTCACTTGGACTGACTATATTCCTCCTCTATACCATCCAATAGGCTATCTAGCTTACAATCCTGTTGGGAATACTTTGCAGCTAACACCACCTGGTCATACACCAGACTCACGGGAATTTCTAGCCCATCTGGCCCCGCCGGTCCGACTTCGGCCATATGGTTCGGGTCCAACTTGGTGTAGCGCGTCTTCACCATAGCCCAGGCTTCTCTTGCACCTTGTCGGCAGGCCGACATCTTCCACAATCGGAAGCGCCACCATGCTCCTTGAAGCACATCCACAAGCTCCCCCATGCCCTTCGGCAGGAAGCTTGATGGTCACAAGGCCTGAGCAACGCCAGATCACCGCCGAGCTCGCTGCAGCCAGGAGAGGTCTTGCAGTAAATCGCCTGCAGACGCAGGCACCTCCTCCTCAGGGCGGCCCTTTAACATACCTGCAAGTAAAAATTCTTTCAATATGCTTCCTCGCCGAGCTGTACTACGGTTCGTTTGGGCACTTACAATAAATGCCGCGACGATGCCTTTTGTTCTCCTTTACGGAGTCCGCCAGCTGAGCGCGGACGTCTTTTAATTCCATCGCCCAAAGCCGGACATTGGCATCTTGAAGATTGTTCTTCTCCTGCCTAACTTGCGTAAGAACGCGCTCGCCAGCCTTAAGACGCCTTTTGAGATGTGACTCGTCATCTCTTACGCACTCCGGATTCACCCCGGGATTGTCTGCAACTTTTAGACTTGTCATGCCAAGCCACTTACTAACTGGTGCATCTTCGTACAATTGAGACAAATGTTACCAGACGAGGCCTTCTGGGATTCCTCTAGCTTGGCAACCGTGGCCCTCAGCTGGGCCTTGCACTGCTCTAGCTCCCGACACAATTGCTCATTCTTATCTACAAGCACCTATGCATATATTGATCCTTAAAACAGTTGTTCCAAACGTTTCAAGTCTCAGGGGCTACTGCTATACATGCTTATCAAATTTTCTTACCCGTATATCTTTGGTATATCGTTCATCGCCGCAAGCCCGCCTTTGTGTAGCTCGGATGTATGCGCTCCCTAATTGAAAGCGTTAAATGCCTCTTCGAAAAGATGTTGTTATGGCACGGCCCGTCGGGCGCCCGGTGATTCATGGCACTTCTACTTCGGAATTCGTGGCGTAGAGCATATCCACGCCCTTCGTCGGAGGACTATGCGGCATCGGCCTCACGCCCGCCTCCTTTCTCTCGGGCTTCTGCCTGAATCCGGCTGGTGGAGGCACGATTGGCAGGATCCCTGGATATAGTCCTGCTACTCCTCTTCCTGCAAGTACACAAAGGGAGCCATTACACTTCAAAAATCAATAAATCGCAGAGCAGGTTATTACCTCACCTTCAGAGCGACGCTTTCGACCCTAATACCGCCTTCCTCTTAAGCCTGCCTGATCCAGACGCCTGCTGTCGACGGGTCCCTAGGGGCTCGGCCCCGCCTCCGACCGCCGCCTCTGCAAAAGCACGACACTTCAGGGTAGGGCATGACATCGTAAGGAGTCCTCTTCGAGGATAGAGCTTTCGCTCGGCTTACGCGCCGACGCAGTAGCAGTCCGGATAGTCGGCAATAATAGCCACCGAGGCGCCATCGCAGCTCGCCTCGATAAAATATCCCGCTGACAAGCTCCACAAGAATATCCGGATCTTCTTCGAGTCCTCGATCGAGGGCCCTTCCGGGTCCTCTCGGCTGCGGGAAGGGCTGGAGATCCCTTCAAGGCCCTCCTCGCCTCGCTCAAAAATATCGAGGCAGATAATCTTAGCAAAGAACGCCACAATAAGTGAAGCGGGGAAAAGAATAACGACTTACCCAGCTTGGGGGGTTGTACATAGAAAACCCATCCCGTGGTTTAATGTGGAGGAATTCTTCTTCTTCTCCTTTATACAGGTCGGATAATATCCTCGCCAGAGCAGTTGCGGAGTCCGGACCCTTACGGCTGCAGCGGGTAGCATCATCTTCCCCGTTGAAGTGCCACATGGGCTTCCCTCGACATTGAAGCGGTTGCACCCCCCGCATTATGCATATTGCCATAACCTCGACTATCGTCAACCGGATTTGGCCAAGAACTTTATCCCGCCATCGTGAAGTGTATTTCCCTAGTGTCCTCCTTTTGGGGGCCCCGAGGGCGCCAGCTTCGACGTGCCCTCGGCGGGGTGTTACTGAACTTGGGGAGACCTGTCCAGACTGGACCCGGAAGGGGAACATCATCAATGTAAAACCATTCCAAGGCCGCTTCGGTGCCTTTCTTGGGGTACCGGATAGGTATCCGGTCTCCGTAATACGCCATACTGCTCCGCCCACTTGACATAGGGATTCTCCCCTGTTGCGTAGGGACGAGGCGTAACAGCTTCTTCCATAACTCCGAGGTGAGCCTCGCAGCCTAGAAACAGCTCGCAGAAGGGCAACGATCTCGCTATATGTAGCATGCAGGCAGGGGTAAAGTTGTGCAATCGGAGCCCGTGAGAACTCCGTGAGCCCGCAGGAACGGGTGAATAGGAAACCCGACGCCTTAGCAGATGCGGATGAGGCATATTCGCCCTCGAGATGGAGGAGATCCCTCCGCTTGCTCCCCGCCATTATAGGTGGCTATTCCAGCTCGGACAGGGACCATGAACGCCGGTGGAAGATACCCTTGAGTTTGTAACTCTATCAAACGGCTATGAGGAACTAAACACTCTTCCCATTCCCCTAGCTTAGAGCGAGGAGAGCGAGAAGAAGAGCTGCACGACGGCCATGTTGAAATGTTTTCTGAGCGCCTGCTGGATGCTTGCTCGAGGGAAGAGGATGAGGTTTGATCTGGGAATCCCTGCCTCCTCAAATAGACGGTCAACCTGCTGGATCAGCGGTGGCAATGCAAAATGTTCGCCTCGCATTCGCCGACACGTGGAGGAGTTCATTATTGAGGCACATGTCAAGAGTATACATTGAGGGAAGCCGGATACTATCTCGTCGTAAAAGGTACTTTGAGAATTCGGAGATGGAACCCGCCTTGCAATGTCAAGACAAGATCATGCGCCCGACTCATCGCCATTGAAGCCTAGTTCAGGGCTACCGAGGGAGTCCTAGATTAGGGGTATCCGGACAGCCGGACTATATGCTTTGTCCGGACTATTGAGCGTGAAGATACAAGACTCAAGACTCCGTCCCGTGTCCCGATGGGACTCTCCTTTGCGTGGAAGACAAGCTTGCCGATCCGGATAATATATTTCCTTCCTTGTAACCGACTCCATGTAAACCCTAGCCCTCTCCAAAGGTTCTATATAAACTGGAGAGGATGGTCCTTAGAAGGTCGATCACGATCACAACCATAATCATCATAGGCTAGCTTCTAGGGTTTAGCCTCTACGATCTCGTGGCAGATCTACACTTGTACTACTCATATCATCAATATTAATCAAGCAGGAAGTAGGGTTTTACCTCCATCGAGAGGGCCCGAACCTGGGTAAACATTGTGTCCCTTGCTTTCTGTTACCATTAGCCTAAGATGCACAGATCGGGACCCCCTACCCGAGATCCGCCGGTTTTGACACCGACAAGTATCAAGCATCTCCAAGCTTAATTCCTGCTCGTCCTCGAGTAGGTAAATGATAAAACCAGAATTTTAGATGTGGAATGCTACCTAGCATATTCCTTAATGTAATTATCTTATTTTGTGGTATGAATATTCAGATCCGAAAGATTCAATATAAAAAGTCTTTGGCATAAAATAATAATAGTATAAGCATACTAACTAAGCAATCATGTCTTCTCAAAATAACATGGCCAAAGAAAGTTATCCCTACAAAATCATATAGTCTGGCTATGCTCTATCTTCATTACACCAAGTATTTAATCATGCACAACCCCGATGACAAGCCAATCAATTGTTTCATACTTTTGATGTTCTCAAACTTTTTCAATCTTCACGCAATACATGAGCGTGAGCCATGGACATAGCACTATATGTGGAATAGAATGGTGTTTGTGGAGAAGACAAAAAGGGAGAAGATAGTCTCACATCAACTAGGCATATCAATGGGCTATGGAGATGCCCATCAATAGATATCAATGTGAGTGAGTAGGGATTGCCATGCAACGGATGCACTAGAGCTATAAGTGTATGAAAGCTCAACAAAAGAAACTAAGTGGGTGTGCATCCAACTCGCTTGCTCACGAAGACCTAGGGCATTTTGAGGAAGCCCATCATTGGAATATACAAGACAAGTTCTATAATGTAAAATTCCCACTAGTATATGAAAGTGACAACATAGGAGATTCTTTATCATGAAGATCATGGTGCTACTTTTGAAGCACAAGTGTGGTAAAAGGATAGTAACATTGTGGGTTGTCTCTCTTTCTCTCTTTTTTTATTTGGGCCTTTTCTCCTTTTTTATGGCCTTTTTTTATTTTTTTATTTTTCGTCCGGAGTCTCATCCCGACTTGTGGGGGAATCATAGTCTCCATCATGCTTTCCTCACTTGGGACAATGCTCTAATTGATGATCATCACACTTTTATTTACTTACAACTCAAGAATTACAACTCAGTACTTAGAACAAAAATATGACTCTATGTGAATGCCTCCATGAGTATCGGATATGCAATGAATCAAGAGTGACATGTATAAAATTATGAACGGTGGCTTTGCCACAAATACGATGTCAACTACATGATCATGCAAAGCAATATGACAATGATGAAGCGTGTCATAGCAAACGGAACGGTGGTAAGTCGATGGCAATATATCTCGGAATGGCTATGGAAATGCCATAATAGGTAGGTATGGTGGCTGTTTTGAGGAAGGTATATGGTGGGTGTATGATACCCATTTAAAAGTGCGCGGTATTAGAGAGGCTAGCAATGGTGGAAGGGTGAGAGTGCGATAATCCATGGACTCAACATTAGTCATAAAGAACTCATATACTTGTTACAAAAATCTATTAGTTATCGAAACAAAGTATTATGCGCATGCTCCTAGGGGGATAGATTGGTAGGAAAAGACCATCACTCGTCCCCGACCGCCACTCATAAGGAAGAAAATCAATAAATAAATCATTCTCCGACTTCATCACATAACGGTTCAGCATAGGTGCATGCTACGGGAATCACAAACTTTAACAGAAGTTTTTCTAAAATTCACAACTACTCAACTACCATGACTCTAATATCACCATCTTCATTTCTCAAAACAATTATCAAGCATCAAACTTCTCATATTATTCAACGCACTTATAAGAAAGTTTTTACTAATCATGGATGCCTATCACTTTAGGGCTAATTTCTCAATTTAAGAAAATTACCATGCTGTTTTGTATTACTCTCAAAATAATATAAGTGAGGCATGAGAGAACAATAGTTTCTATAAAACAAAACCACCGCCGTGCTCTAAAAGATATAAGTGAAGCACTAGAGCAAAAACTATATAGCTCAAAAAGATATAAGTGAAGCACAAAGAGTATTCTAACAAATTCAATCATGTGTGTCTCACTCAAAAGGTGTGTACAGCAAGGATGATTGTGGTAAACTAAAATCAAAGACTCAAATCATACAATACGCCCAAGCAAAACACATATCATGTGGTGAATAAAATATAGCTCCAAGTAAAGTTACCGATGGATTTAAGATTTAAAGAGGGGATGCCTTCCCGGCATCCCCAAGATTTGGCTTTTGGTGTCCTTAGATTTACCTTGGGGTGCCTTGGGCATCCCCAAGCTTAGGCTCTTGCCACTCCTTGTTCCATAATCCATCAAATCCTTACCCAAAACTTGAAAACTTCACAACACAAAACTTAGCGTAAAATCTCGTGAGATCCGTTAGCGAAAGAAAACAAAACACCACTTGAAGGTACTGTATTGAACTCATTATTTATTTATATTGGTGTTAAACCTACTGTATTCAAACTTCTCTACGGTTTATAAACTATTTTACTAGCCATAGAGTCATCAAAATAAGCAAACAACACACGAAAAACAGAATCTGTCAAAAACAGAACAGTCTATAGCAATCTGTAACTAACGCAAACTTATGGAACTCAGAAAAATCCACCAAAATAGGAAGACCTAGATAATTTGTTTATTGATCTGGTGCAATTGGAATCAATATTTTATCACGTTCTGGTGATTTTTAACAATTGTTTTCGTGAACAGAAATTTTCTGGAATTTTCAGCAAGATCAAATAACTATCATCCAAGAAGATCCTATAGGTTTAACTTGGCACAAACACGAATTAAAACACAAAAACAAATCTAACCAGAGGCTAGATCAAAGATTTATTCCTAACAGAACCAAGAAACTAAAAATGAAAAATAAAATTGGGTTGCCTCCCAACAAGCGCTATCGTTTAACGCCCCTAGCTAGGCATAAAAGCAAGGATAAGTGGCTCTCATAATAGATTCATAAGGTAATTTAATCTTATTTCTAGGGAAGTGTTCCATGCCTTTCCTTAACGTAAATTGGAATCTAATATTCCCGTCCTTCATATCAATAATTTCACCAATCGTTCTTAGGAAAGGTCTACCAAGAATAATAGGACATGAAGGATTGCAATCTATATCAAGAACAATAAAATATACGGGCACATAGTTCCTATTTGCAACAATATAAACATCATTAATTCTTCCCATAGGTTTCTTAATGGTGGAATCCGCAAGGTGTAAGTTTAAAGAGCAATCATCAAAATCACGGAAACCTAACAAATCACATAAAGTTTTTGGAATCGTGGAAACACTAGCACCCAAATCACACAAAGCATAGCATTCATGATCTTTAATTTTACTTTTAATAGTAGGCTCCCACTCATCATAAAGTTTTCTAGGATAGAAACTTCCAACTCAAGTTTTTCTTCATAAGATTTCATTAAAGCATCAACGACATGTTTAGTAAAAGCTTTATTTTTACTATAAGCATGGGGAGAATTTAGCACGATTGCAACAAGGAAATACAATCTATCAAAGAGCAATTATCATAATTAAATTCCTTGAAATCCAAGATGGTGGGTTCATTGATATCTAAAGTTTCAACCTCTTCAATCCCACTTTTACCAATTTTTGCATCAAGATCTAAAACTCCGAATTTTTGGGACGCCTTCTAACTAAAGTTGACTCATCTCCAGTCCCATCATTATCCAGATTCATATTGCAAAACAAAGATTTAATAGGGACACATCAATAACTTTTAGATCTTCATCTTTATTCTCATAAAAATTAGAAGAACACGCTTTTACAAAGCAATCTTTCTTATCACGCATCCTAGCGTGTTCTTCTTTTCTTTGGACTCATCAATGGAAATTCTCATAGCTTTGAGAGACTCACTGATATCATGCTTAGGTGGAGTAGATCTAAGTTTCAAAGAATCAATATCAAGAGAAATTCTATCCACGTTCCTAGCCAATTCGTCAAGTTTAAGCAATTTTCCTTCAAGCAAAGCATTGAAATTCTTTTGAGAAATCATAAATTTTAACACTAGTCTCAAATTCAGAGGGCATCTTATTAAAATTTCCATAAGAGTTGTTGTAGGAATTACCATAATTATTAGAGGAATTACTAGGAACGCCTAGGATTAAAGTTTCCTCTATAATGCTAAGTTACCAAAATTATTCCTACCAACAAAATTCACATCCATAGATTCATTATTATTCTCAATCAAGGTAGACAAGGGCATGTCATTAGGATCAGAAGAAACACTCTTATTAGCAAATAATTTCATAAGTTCATCCATCTTTCCACTCAAAACATTAATTTCTTCTATCGCATGCACCTTTTTACTAGTAGATCTTTCAAGGTGCCATTGAGAATAATTAACCATAATATTATCTAGGAGTCTAGTAGCTTCTCCTAAAGTGATTTCCATAAAAGTGCCTCCGTCACACGAATCTAAAAGATTTCTAGAAGCAAAATTCAAGCCGCATAATTTTTTTGTATAATCGCCCACAAATTCAAGCCATGAGTAGGGCAACCACGATCATTAATTTCATCCTCTCCCAAGCTTGTGCAACATGTTCATGGTCAAGTTGCTTAAAATTCATAATGTCAAGCTTTCTAAGAGAGATGATCTTAGCGGGAGGAAAATACTTAGAGATAAAAAGCATCTTTGCACTTGTTCCAAGAATCAATACTATTTTTAGGCAAAGACAAAAACCAAGTTTTAGCAAGATCTCTAAGAGAAAACGGAAATAGTTTCAACTTAACAATATCATTGTCCACATCTTTCTTCTTTGCATATCACACAAACCAACAAAGCTATTTAGATGGGGAGCGCATCTTCACTAGGAAGGCCGGCGAATTGATCTTTCATGACAAGATTTAGCAAAGCAGCATTAAATTCACAAGATTCAGCATTGGTAAGAGCAGAAATCGGAGTGCTAAGAAAATCATTGTTGTTGTATTGGCAAAGTCACACAATTTAGTATTATCTTGAGCCATTGTGACGAGCAAGCAATCCAACACATGAGCAAACAAGAAGCGAAAGCGAGAAAGAGGCGAATCTGAAAGAGAGGGCTTAATAAAACGGCAATGGTGAAGTGGGGAGAGGAAAACGAGAGGTAAATGGCTAATAATGTAATGCGGGGATAAGAGTTTGTGATGGGTACTTGGTATGTATTGACTTGTAAAGCGTAGACTCCTAAGACCCGGTGCCGTAAATCCTTCTTGCTACCTCTTGAGCACCGCATTGGTTTTCCCTTGAAGAGCAAAGGGTGATGCAAGAAAGTAGCGTAAGTATTTCCCCGCTTTTGAGAACCAAGATATCAATCCAAAGAGGAGACTACGCCGAGTCCCACGCACCTACACAAACAAATAAGAACCTCTCAACCAACGTGATAAAGGGGTTGTCAATCCCTTCACTATCACTTAAGAGAGTGAGATCTGATATAGATGATAATATAATTTTTTGGTATTTTTATGATAAAGACTAAAGTAAATAAAGCAAAATAAATGGCGCCGTAAATAGCTTGTTGAAGGGAGATTAATATGATGGAAACTAGACCCTGTGGGCCATAGGTTTCATTAGTGGCTTCTCTCAAGATAGCATAAGTATTACTGGCGGGTAAACAAATTAATGTCGAGCAATTGATAGAATTGAGCATAGTTATGAGAATATCTAGGTATGATCATGTATATAGGCATCACGTCCATGACAAGTAGATCAAACGATTCTCGTGATCTACTACTATTACTCCACACATCAACCGCTATCCAAAGATGCATCTAGAATGTTAAGTTCATAAGAATAGAGTAAAGCTTTAAGTAAGATGACATGATGTAGAGGGATAAACTCATGCAATATGATATAAACCCCATCTTTTATCCTCGATGGCAACAATACAATACGTGCCTTGTTGCCCTCACACTTGGGAAAGGACACCGCAAGATTGAACCCAAAGCTAAGCACTTCTCCTATTGCAAGAAAGATCAATCTAGTAGGCCAAACCAAACTGATAATTCAAGAGACTTGCAAAGATAACCAATCATACATAAAAGAATTCAGAGAAGATTCAAATATTGTTCATAGATAATCTTGATCATAAGCCCACAATTCATCGGATCTCGACAAACACACCGCAAAAGAAGAGTTACATCAAATAGATCCCCGAGAGAATCAAGGAGAACTTTGTATTGAGATCCAAAGAGAGAGAAGAAGCCATCTAGCTAATAACTATGGACCCAAGGTCTCGAGGTAAACTACTCACACATCATTGGAGAGGCTATGGTGTTGATGTAGAAGCCCTCCGTGATCAATGCCCCCTCCGGGCAGACGCCGAAAAGGCCCCAAGATGGGATCTCATGGGTATGTAAGGTCATGCGCGGTGGAATTAGGTTTTCATGGGTGCTTCGTGGTTTGGGGGTACGCTGACGGGAGATTAATATGATGGAAAATAGACCCGGGGCCATAGGTTTCACTAGTGGCTTCTCTGAAGATAGCATAAGTATTACAGTTGGTAAACAAATTACTATTGAGCAATTGATAGAATTGAGCATAGTTATGAGAATATCTAGGTATGATCATGTATATAGGCATCACGTCCGTGACAAGTAGACCGAAACGATTTTGCATCTACTACTATTACTCCACACATCGACCGCTATCCAAAGATGCATCTAGAGTATTAAGTTCATAAGAGTAGAGTAAAGCTTTAAGTAAGATGATATGATTTAGAGGGATAAACTCATGATATATGATATAAACCCCATCTTTTATCCTCGATGGCAACAATACAATACGTGTTTTGCTGCCTCCTGTCATCGGGAAAGGATACCGCAAGATTGAACCCAAAGCTAAGCACTTCTCCTATTGCAAGAAAGATCAATCTAGTAGGCCAAACCAAACTGATAATTCAAGAGACTTGCAAAGATAATCAATCATACATAAAAGAATCTCAGAGAAGATTCAAATATTGTTCATAGATAATCTTGATCATAAACCCACAATTCATCGGATCTCGACAAACACACCGCAAAAAGAAGAGTTACATTAAATAGATCTCCAAGAGAATCGAGGAGAACTTTGTATTGAGATCCAAAGAGAGAGAAGAATCCATCTAGCTAAAAACTATGGACCCAAGGTCTGAGGTAAACTACTCACACATCATCGGAGAGGCTATGGTGTTGATGTAGAAGCCCTCCATGATCAATGCCCCCTCCGGCAAGATGCCGGAAAAGGCCCCAAGATGGGATCTCACGGGTACAGAAGGTTGCGGCGGTGGAATTAGGTTTTCGTGGGTGCTTCTGATGGTTTGGGGGTACGTAGGTATATATAGGAGGAAGAAATAGGTCGGTGGAGCCACGAGGGGCGCACAAGAGTGGAGGGCGCGCCCTGGGGGGTAGATGCGCCCCCTACCTCGTGGCTTCCTCTTCTGTTGCTTGAAGTCCACTCCAAGTCCTATGGATCACGTTTGTTCCAAAAATCACGTTCCCGAAGGTTTCATTCCATTTGGACCTGCTTGATATTCTTTTTCTCATAAACACCTAAATGGGCAAAAACAACAATTTGGGCTGGGCCTCCGGTTAATAGGTTAGTCCCAAAAATAATATAAAAGTGTATAAATAAGCCCATTAAACATCCAAAACATAAAATATAAAAGCATGGAACAATCAAAAATTATAGTTACGATGGAGACGTATCACAGCGGGAGATCCAACTCCCCCATACCCATTCATCTCTTTTCCCCACTCCGTCTGCCTCTCTCTCCCGCCCAAGAACGGCGCCAAGGACCTCGCCGGATCTCCGCCTCCGGCCGCTTCTCCTCAGATTCCAATCGGTGGGATCGCTCTCACCTCGCCCTCTTGCCATGGATTCTCAGATCTCCCCAAGTCCCTCTCTTTTCTGCTCCATTGTTGTGATTCTAGGTCTTGGGAGATGCATGTGTAGTTCGTAATTTTCGCCAAATCTTTGCAAGAGAAGATTGTAGGAGAGTGCTAGTGCAGTAGATATGCTATTTGGTGTGATACAACATTGTAGTTTTGATCAAAGGTAGTAATCGATCTATTTTTATGATATTTCTAGATCCCAAGATGTTGTTCTTGAGGGATTTGAACTGCGCGGTACTTGGCTCACTCCTCCCGGAGCGCATTACTACCGCCGCCGCCTCGAGAACTGTCCTCGCATGCGGTACTATCGCCCACTAGAGTGGTATTATCGCTCGGGCGCTGAAGTAAAAAATTACTTCCGCTTCTAGGCGTGGTACTACCGTACACCCCAAAGACAAAGATACCGCTGGATGTAAATTTTACTTCCGCCCACTAGTCCGAGACTACCGTGGAGTTAACAATTACACTCGCTTTTGTCCTCCCAATCTCATTTCTACATGTTTCATTTGGTTTTGGCCCTTGTCTTTGCAATAATCCTTCCCGGTTTCCTCGTGTTTGTGTTGTGTGTGTCAGGTGGTGGCTTTGGTTCCAATGTCCGCGCCGAATCCCAGCCATGACACAAGCTCAAGCGCCTTTCGCAACTAAGAGGCTCTAGAGGGCCTCTAGTGCCCCACAACACGTAACTAAGTACACAGCTACCAAGACCAAGGATCCAACACTTGGCATGGATGAGATACCTCAAGCGGAGTTTCTGGTGCGAAGGAAGGTCAACACTTACGTCAACCCTAGGGAGGTCACAAGGGGCACTGACTGGGTTTGGACCAAGCAGCAGAATCGTATCTTCCGGGCTGTGATCAAGGCCAAGGTAACACATATGTGCCAAAGGTAATCGGATTGACATGGTTCATATGAGGAAGGACAACAACTGGGCATACTTTGGTGAGACTCGATCTAGTAGAGCAGTTTGGCATTGAGGATTTGCTCACGCCCACATGGACTTTGACCCGTAGATTGTGGTTTGCTTATTTGCTTCGTCCACTTCCATACCAAGAGCAATGGACCATGACTTGGATGACTAATGGGAAGAGGATGTCTGCTAAGTGGAAGGAGTTCATGGCAATGTTACACGCTCGTGATGAGGGGCTCAATGTGCCCGCTGGTGTCCGCCCACATGGCAACCTCCCGAAGTCGGCCAATAAGAACAAGCTTCAACCCTACCTTGTTAAGAAGAAGCTAGACAATGACGAGAAAACTTGGCTGCTAAATCCATTCCTTGACATCATGCACCTGGATCTTCCGCAACACACTTTTTTCCTCAAGATAGGCGACAAGGATAAGGTGCATGCTTATCTTGTGGACATGATGCTCATCTGTGAGAAGGCGCTGCCTCCAATGCAGACGGAACCACTTGATGTCTCTCATATCATGTGGTGTGAGCTGCAGTTTGTTGTGTTCAACCGCAAGGTGCTCATCTATGGACCTTACTCTATTTCTATTGATCTCGAGGACTTGGGAGCAGCTCTTTCCCAATGAAGAGTTTGTTGCCCCAACTGGATTCGCTATGACCCTATCAAGCTTCAATCAAGAGCAAGTGGGCCAACACCACTACCCTGGCTGAGGCAAAGACCTGCTAGGATGGATGTGGATGAGGATGAGTTTGAGGAGGAGGAAGCGGCCGAGGACAGCTTCCGAGGGATATGCTCCTCCCTCTCTTCCGAAGCTCACTTGGGCTAAGAAGCTCAAGGCCAAGATGAAGGCTCTGCTTTGCATGCAGCCAAGGACAAGACTGGCTCATGTGAACGCCAAGATGGCCTGCCGTCGTGACAAGACTATTATGAGGCAGGTTGGCCTTGAGGTCCAGAGTGGCTCTAAGCAAATGGAACACGTATGAGGAGCCGTGGACTGCATAACACTGCCGGTAGAGCGAGTCAGAGGAGGAGACTGGATTTCCATCTACATCTCATGCTGCTGAGGAGTCTCCGGAGGATGATCATGACTGATGATGCCTTGGAATTCTGGCACCACCTAGGTCGTAGGTGTCCTCTCTGCCTTTTTGGTGTCTCGAGGCCAAAGGGGGAGAGAGTGTAGGATTCTTGAAGTCTTGTTTCGCTTTGCTTTCACTTTGTTGAACCTTCGCTTGCTTTTGGCTTGTCGGTTTGTGGTTGTGTTCGTGGTGAGTCCGTGGAGACTATCATATGGTGCAAGACATATGTCCTCAAATTTTATCTTATTGTCTTATCCTATTGTCTAGTATGTTTAGTAGATTATGAGCTTATTATGTCATGTGCCCTTCACTTCATGCTCATTTCTATACCTTGCCTCCTTTCTTAGTGTCATTCATATTGTTGCAAGGATTGCCTTGTTTATAAAAATATAGGGGGAGTGTTGATCCTAGTATGTGTGCCATGCAGTCCAAAGCATTTCTATAGAGTGCACACATATAGGGGGAGCCTGTCTATATTTTACAGATGTTGGGTTTGCTTATGTTTTGTTTTATATCCCAATGTGAAAATCCCGTATTGTCATCAATCCACCAAAAAGGGGGAGATTGTAAGGGCACATTTCTCCCTAAGTGGTTTTGGTGATTGATGACAATGCATTTGCGGACTAATTGTGTGCATTGAGCATTTCAGATATCTCATGTCTAGGCACAAGATTTATCGGTGCCCGCTTGAGCCTATCAAGACAAATGCTTTCTCCATGTTTCTTTTCGATGGATTTGTGTCATAGAAAGCTGTATTTATTAAGACGGGTCCGCTTAGAAAAGGTAAGGGTGGAATCAACACGAACACAACTAATCCTTTGCACCAACTTACCTTACTTCATTGGAGCACCGATTGTTCCCTTTGTCGAAAAAGATGAAGGGCTTCCTAGTGCTATTGGTCTGGGAGGCGGCGGTAGTACCGCTTCAAGGAGCAGAGAGTACCGCAGCCGCCCACGTAGTACCGCCATGGCAAGTGGTAGTACCGCCGGCTAGTAGTACCGCCTCCTAGCATGCGGTAGCACTGCGGGCCTCGCCCGTAATGGTGGCGTGAGCGAGTAGGGCGGAAGTAATTTACTTACTCAACACCTCACGCTGTAGCACCGTGAGCTGTCAGTAAAATTACGCCGGATTTTTCCAATCGACCGAAACTCAGCGTAAAGTAGCCACGGATGTAATTTTATTAGTTCTGCCTTCCCATCCTAGAATGAGCCCCTGCCTTTGCGATAGTACGCTAAGGGCACGCTGTAGTACCGCCTCCCATGGGTTCTACCACTCGCTGCCTTGTGCAACAGGCCTCACCGGCTCTCACACGCTAGTAGTAGTACCACACTTCCCAGCTAGTAGTACCGCATGCCCAGGCGTGCGGGTAGTACCATGGGTATGTGCGGTAGCACCGCATGTTGCGGGCTGAGTAGGTGGGTAACGGTTAGATTTTTCCTCTCACTATATAAGGGGGTCTTCTTCCCCAAGTTGACCACCTCTTCCCTCCCCAAGCTCTATTGTTGCTCAAAGCTCCATTTTCATCCTACCTCTCTCCCTAGCCAATCAAACTTGTTGATTTTTTAGGGATTGGTTGAGAAGGCCCCGATCTACATTTCCACCAAGAGAAATTTGATTCCCCCCACTAATCCCTTGCGGATCTTGTTACTCCTGGGTGTTTGAGCACCCTAGACGGTTGAGGTCACCGTGAAGCCATATTCCATTATGGTGAAGCTTCGTGGTGCCGTTGAGAGCCTCCAATTAAGTTGTGGAGATTGCTCCAACCTTGTTTGTAAAGGTTCGGTCACCGCCTCCAAAGGCACCATAGTGAATCACGACATCTCGTGATTGTGTGAGGGCGTGAGGAGAATAACGGTGGCCCTAGTGGCTTCTTGGGGAGCATTGTGCCTCCACACCGCTCCAACGGAGAAGTACTTCCTCTCAACGGGAAGGAACTTCGGTAACACATCCTCGTCTCCACCGGCTCCACTCTTGGTTATCTCTTACCTTTACTTGTGCAAGCTTATATTGTGTTGTGTCCCTTGCTTGCTTGCATGCTTGTTGTTGTTGCATCATATAGGTTGCTCACCTAGTTGCATATCTAGACAACCTACTTTGATGCAAAGTTTAAATTGGTGAAGAAAGTTAAAATTGTTAGTTGCCTATTCACCCCCTTTCTATAGTCAATCTATATCGATCTTTTCAATTCCTTTCTTTCATTCATGAACATAACATTTTCATGGTCTAGCAAATATTGTTCTAAAGGATCCTCAGAGGAGGCACGGCAATAGAAGCAAGACCAATAATTTCATCTTTACTAGGCAATTCTATATCATGGGGTTTCTATGAAATTTGGTGAAGTTAAACTCATGAGACACATCCCCGAAACTTACACTTACAATTTCTTTCTCACAGTCTATCTTAGCATTAACAGTGTTCAAGAAAGGTCTACCAAATATAATGGGATAAAATCATCTTGTGGGGAACCAAGAGCTAGAAAATCGGTAGGGTATTTTATTTTCCCACACAAGACTTCAACATCTCTAACAATCCCAATTGGTGAGATAGTATCCCTATTAGCAAGCTTAATGGAACATCAATATCTTCTATTTCAAAGCAGTGCAATATCATTCATAATTTTTTGGTATAAAGTAAAGGGAATTGCACTCACACTAGCATCCAAATCACATAGCCATGATAACAATGATCTCCTATCTTAATGTAAACAATAAAGGCATGCCAACAATAGGTCTATGTTTATCTTTATCATCGTGTTTAGCAATTATAGCAGCCTTCATCATGTAAAATAAATAACATGCCCATCAATATTACTTCGCATCAAGACATCTTTTAACCATAGCAATACTAGGTTCAGCTTAATTTGTTCAGGGGTGTAGGTGTTCTAGCATAACTCTTTACTTAACTATAGCTGAAGTTTTAGCATGTTCTTTTTATCCTTACAGAAAAGGTGGTTTCTCAATGTAAAGGTGAGGGAATAACATGATCAACATTATAAGTAATGGTATCTTCTTCAGCTTTAATGGGTTCTACTATTCTTACTTCAATGGGACGATGATATTTGAAACCACTTCTCCTTAGGGAGATCAACATGAGTAGCAAATGATTCACGTAAAGAAGCTACTATCTCAGTAGAGTCAAGTCCATATTTAGTGCTAAATTCAATTAAAAGCACTCTAGATCCATAAAAGATTTAACACAATCAAACTTAAGATTTATACCTCGACTCCTTACCTTCCTCGATCTTCCAATCTTCGTAGTTATGCTTAATTCTTTTCAAACAATTCTCATTTGAATTCAATAGACTTCTTCATAAAAGAACCAAAGATAAGAAGTATCGAGCATGGATTGATTACTATGAGAGAGCCAAGTATAAAAATTCTGAATAATAGTTTCTCTTGAGAGTTCATGATTGGGGTATGCATATAACATTGACTTAAGCCTCCCCCAAGCTTGAGCGATACTTTATCCTTCACAAGGCAAAAATTATATATATAATTCTGATCACGATGAACTAGATGTATAGGGTAAAACTTGTGATGAGATTCCACTTTCAATTGGATGTAATTCCAAGTCCCAATATCATCACATAGCCTATACCATGTCAACTCCTTCTCCTTCAAAGAAAAAGGGAAGATCGTCTTCCTGACTTCATCCTCGGACAATTCTGCAATAAATAATCCACAAACTTCATCCACATAGATTAGATGCAAATCAGATGTAGTGTTCCATCTCCCCGTATAAGGATTAGCTAGCAGTTTATCTATCATACCCAAGAAATTTTATAATAAATATTTTCAGTAGGTTTGGTAGGTTCAGAGCAACTTCTTTGCTCTTCCTACGAGGTGAAGATACCCCGCATAAGCCCCTCAAAGGATGATTTTCCATAATGACAAGTGACAATAAATTTCAGCACGTAATATAAAATTTTCCTTTACCAAATTCCACTCACCAAAGGCGCTTCACTCCCCAGCAACAGCGCCGAAAAGAGTCTTCGATGACCCACAAGTAAAGGGGTCTATCTTTAGTCCTTTGTTAAGTAAGAGTGTCAAACCCAACGTAAGAGAAGAAGGAAATGACAAGCGGTTTTCAGCAAGGTATTTCCTGTAGGCACTGAAATTATCAAGAATAAGTAGTTTTGTGATAAGATAATTCATAACGGGTAACAAGTAGTAAGTGTAACAAAGTGTAAGCAGGTGGCCCAACTTTTCTAGCAAAGGATAAGCCTGGACAAACTCTTATATAAAGCAAAGCGCTCCCGAGGACACATGGGAATTACTATCAAGTTAGTTTTCCTCATGCTCATATGATCCGCGTTTGTTACTTTGATAATTTGACATGTGGGTGGACCGGTGCTTGGGTGCTGTCGTTACTTGGAAAAGCCTCCCACTTATGATTAACCCCTCTCACAAGCATCCGCAACTACGAAAGAAGAATTAAGATAAATCTAACCATATCATAAAACATGTGGATCCAAATCAGCCCCTTACGAAGCAACACATAAACTAGGGTTTAAGCTTCTGTCACTCTAGCAACCCATCATATACTTATTACTTCCCAATTTATTCCCCTAGGCACAAATCATGGTGAAGTGTCATGTAGTCGACGTTCGCATAACACCACTAGAGGCAAGACAACACATATCTCACTAAAATATCGAACGAATACCAAATTCATATGATTACTTATAACAATACTTCTCCCATGTCCTCAGGAACAAACGTAACTACTCACAAAGCATATTCATGTTCAAGATCAGAGGGGCATTGAATATCAGTAAGGATTTGAACATATGATCTTCCACCAAGTAGACCAACTAGCATCAACTACAAGGAGTAATCAACACACTAGCAACCTAAAGGTACCAATCTGAGGTTTTGAGGCAAAGATTGAATACAAGATATGAACTAGGGTTTTAGAGGAGATGGTACAAGTGAAGATGTTGAGGGAGAGTGAGCCCTCTCGATGAGAGGATCAAGTTGGTGATGAAGATGGCTTCGATTTCCCCCTCCCTAGGGGAAGTTTCCCTTGGGCAGAATATCACATGGAGCCCTAGATTGCTTCTACCCAGGTTCCACCTCGAGACTGCGGCGCTTCATCCCGAAAGCTTCCTTTTGATTTTTCCAGGTCAAAAGCCGCCGTATAGTAGAAGATGGGCACCAGACACCTGCCAGGGGACCCACAAGCCCTAGGGGGGCGCGCCTGTGGGTAGGGGCATGCCCCTGTGCTTGTGGCCACCAATGGGTCCCGTCATCGTATTTTCTTCCCCCAATAATTTTTATATATTCCAAAATAATTCTCTAAATTTTCAGACATTTGGAGTTGTGCGAGAATAGGTCTCTCGATTTGCTCCTTTTCCCTCGTCTTAATTCCAAATTGTGCCGACATTTTCCCTCTTCATGTAAATCTTGTAAAATAAGATAGAAATGGCATAACTATTGTACCATAATGTGTAATAACAGCCATAATTCAATAAATATTGATGCATCTCCGTCGTATCTACTTTTCCAAACACTTTTGCCCTTATTTTAGACTCTAACTTGCATGATTTGAATGGAAATAACCCGGCCGTCAAGTTTTTGCCGACTTTCCATGGTGTTATTTATGTGCGTAAACAAAAGTTCTCAGGAATGACCTGAAACTCCACGTGAATGTCTATTTGGAAAATAATAAAAAATCCTTGCAAAGATGAAGACCAGGCCCACACCTGGCCCACCAGGGTGGGCAAGCTCCCTCCCAGAGCACGCCCCCTACCTGCGTGGGCCCCTGAGCTCCTCCCGGACCTCAACTCCAACTCTATATATATGCTTTCTGGGAGAAAAAATCAAGGAGAAGAATTCATCACGTTTTACAATAAAGAGCCGCCGCTAAGCCCTAAAACCTCTCTGGGAGGGGCTGGATCCGAGTCCGCTCGGGCTCCAGAGAGGGGGATTCGCCGTCATTGGTCATCATCAACCATCCTCCATCACCAATTTCATGATGCTCACCGCCATGGCGTGAGTAATTCCATCATAGGCTTGCTGGACGGTGATGGGTTGGATGAGATCTATCATGTAATCGAAAGTTAGTTTTGTTAGGATTTGATCCCTAGCATCCACTATGTTCCGAGATTGATGTTGCTATGACTTTTTCTATGCTTAATGCTTTGTCACTACGGCCCGAAAGCCATGATTTCAGATCTGAACCTATTATGTTTTCATGAATATATGTGTGTTCTTGATCCTATCTTGCAAGTCTATAGTCACCTACTATGTGTTATGATCCGCAACCCCGAGGTGACAATAATCGGGAACCAATTCTTGATGACCATAGTTTGAGGAGTTCATGTATTCACTATGTGCTAATGCTTTGTTCCTGGTTCTCTATTAAAAGGAGGCCTTAATCTCCCTTAGTTTCCATTAGGACTCACGCTACCTTACGGGAGCGTAGGGACAAAAAGATGTCATGCAAGTTCTTTTCCATAAGCTACGTGATGACTATATTCTAATACACTGCCTACATTATATTAATGAATTGGAGCTAGTTGCTCAGGTCACCCAATGTTATGACTGTTACATGATGAACCGCATCCGGCATAATTCTCCATCACCGATCCAATGCCTACAAGCTTTTTTACATATTGTTCTTTCGCTTATTTACTTT
Organism: Aegilops bicornis; assembly: GCA_021605145.1. NCBI lineage: Eukaryota > Viridiplantae > Streptophyta > Magnoliopsida > Poales > Poaceae > Aegilops > Aegilops bicornis. The sequence goes on along the minus strand of CM038674.1, from coordinate 239,425,138 downwards.
TTCCGTTACTTTTGTTACCGCTACCACTACTATCATATTATTTTGCTACTAAACACTTTGTCGCCGAGATGCTAAGTTATCCGTGTGTGGCTGAATTGACAACTCAGTTCGCTAATACTTGAGAATATTCTTTGGCTCCCCTTGTGTTGAATCAATAAATTTGGGTTAAATACTCTACCCTCGAGAAACTGCTATGTATCCCCTCATACTTGTGGGTTATCAAGACTATTTTCTCACGGCCAAGGTTCTTGGGAGCATAGCTCTATTCTTGAGTCACTTGGGATTTATATCTGCTGGTCACTATGAAGAACTTGAAAGACGCTTAAGACAACAATTTATCCCTCAACTACGAGGGGGAGTGTAAGGAACTGCCACCTAGCTCGCAGACTTGATTCACCTTCGCTTTGAGTGCTTGCAAACACCTAAACCCGCTTACGCTATTCGCTCGATATATGTTGCATGTTATTGATGATGCCATATACTTCGCTATGCATGATACTTATGATCAAACTACTTCTATGCTTGATACTACTGCGCTTGTGCCACTTGGTGAATTTCTTGATGAACAAAATTGCTAGGGCTAGAGAGAAAGAAATTATTGAGACCGATTGTATTGATGAAAAGTGATGATGAAAACTTGCCTGTTATTCCCAAGGGTTATGTTTTTGATAAAGAAGCTTCTTTTAGCTATTTTAGCTTGCAAAAGATAGATATGAACTCAAGAGGTTATTAGCTAAATGGAATAAGCAATCTGCTTAACAATGATAGAATGAGACACTTGACCCTGCTTTTTGTAACTTCACCCTATTCATGTAGCACCGATAAGGATTATGAATTCTCTGTTGAATCGATCCTTTTCATGGCTATGAATCAGCCACCGTTGTGGCACATCTTACTAAATTAAATGATATAGCCACCCTGTTCACTAATGATGAGAGAGATCTCACTTCTTTTATATCCTTAAAATATTTCGTTCTCTCATTAAAAAGGGTGATAAGCTAAGATATGGTTTAATTCCCTTGATCCTCGGTCAGGTGTCGCATTAGTCCCCTATGACATGATTTATTACTTCGTACTAAATATTTCCCCTGCTCATAAAAAACAAGCTGCTTTAAGGAAATATACAACTTTAATGTGCAAAGCGGAAGAAGAGAGTCTCATTAACAAGCTTGGGGAGGCTTCTCAAGGATTAGCTTAATGCTTTTGCCTCGATCATCCTCTCAAGAAAAAATGAAATACTTGATGTGTCTTTTTATAATGGACTTAACCGACATGCTTCCGTGAGATTACACGGATAGTTGTGCTGGTTCTGTTTTTAGGGAAAAAGAACACCGGATTTACGAAGTTCTGAAATCCTATTGAATAATATATGTTGACAAAATGAAAATAATTGGACACTTCACGAGCCACTGTCTGAGCCTCATTCCTAAACCAACTTCTCACGAAGAAGAGAGGTGTTTGATAACCTCACAAGTATAGAGGATGCATAGCAGTTTTTAGGGTAGAGTATTCAACCCAAATTTATTGATTCGA